>JASEVX010000068.1:0-600000 GCA_031761405.1 Serripes groenlandicus | reverse complement strand
ATGGCCGCCAGGGAGGGTTGCTTGTTTTCCTTATATGTATAGAGTATAAAACTTTGAAAACTATTGAAGTTCTAAATCAGGTGAGCGATATAGGGCCATCATGGCCCTCTTGTTTTAAAGAAATGAGGTTATATGTGGACTATCAGTAAAACACATTACTTTTCTTTCAACAGGCTGCATTTCTAGTAGATTCATCTTTTTTTTTAACCAAAATGTGTTTATTGATCAAACTCAAATGAGTCATGATTGTTTTAAAGAAATGATGTCATATGGGGGCTATCAGTAAAACGCATTACTTTTCTTTCAACAGGCTGAATTTCTAGTAGTTTCATTTTATTTTATTTTATCCAAAATGTGTTTATTGATCAGATTGGACAAACTTGGTACTAAGAATTTAAACATTATTTTCACTAGGTTATTTTAAATACTCTGCATGTATGTATTCAAACAACATTTACAAAAGATTCAACATCTATTGACAGCACTATTTCCATACTTGGGAGCACAACAACAAAATGATGTCATAGAACTCTTCAAATTGAAGAGCAAATGCAAAATAAAAAGCCTTTTACAGTCACCGATTTAGGTCCGTCTATGAAACAGGGCAATGTACACTAACTATATCAAACTCAAATAAGGTAAAAGGCAATCTCTTTTTAAATTCAACAAACACTCAAAATACTTTTTATTCAAATAAATTTGTATAAACATTTTGGTTGAAAAATAAAGAAAACTTCATCTGTTTTTCAACAGAAAAAGGCTATAAGGCAGTTCATAATTAATGTCAGTTATATTCATAAGTCACCCAGTGACCTCACATAAGTGTTCTGTCCTCTGATATAACTGAAATACCACAGAAATGTATCTGTTTTCTATGTAATTTATTGTGAAATCCATTTTTCTGTGTGAAATTGTATAATCTATACAATAGAAATGGTAAAATTTAAATTGGTATACAATCATTGTAACAAAAACATTCTATACTGGTAATAAAATTACACATATTCTCATGAACTGCTGCTCAAAATAAAAACCTATACTGTAGTTTATTGGTAAAACACCTGGTCTAACAAGAGTTCTAAGATCAAACCTCAGCAGGTACATGTTTTGAAAGAAGCAACTAAACTTAAGAATGTATAAATGAAACAATTATATTGTGGGGAATTGTCTTACTTAAAGTTTGAAGTTATACACTTATTACATTTTTATCCAGGCTTCTAGTGAAAATAGTTTACTCCCTGAACCCTTTTCAAAAGCTTTTATAATTGAGCAATAACAATTAAAACAAGAGCCTGTCGGAGGACAGCGCGCTCGACTACATGCCGCTTATTCACATAAAGCACTATTTCATTATATTGCACTTAAGTACTATTAAATCATATTACTCTATATGTAAAAGCAACTGAATAGATATACATACATTTAAATTTAATTTAAAAATAAAATTTCCTAAGTCAATCAAGGGTCATTACTCCATATTTAGGATACAATGGAGTTATCTAACGTAATTGTACAAATATGTGAAGTATGAAGTGATTTGAATGATGTAACTTTAACGTTGAGCTTAACGCAAATGTTAAAACTGACCGAGTCCAAAATTAGCAAAACCTTAAAAAAAGGTTTTCCTAATGTTTGACACCATGCAAAACCCGTTTGATATGTTGAAGAATTATATTTGATAAATAAATGATCACAATTAGAAAGAAATGTAACCAAAAATTAAGAATTTATATAAAATTCTCAAAATAAAACAAAAATCATGTTTTTTACCCCCTAAAAGTCACACTCAGCATCTTCAACATACAATGTGAAGAAAGGTATTACATGTAATTATATTCCAAATATGGAAGCCCTAACACAAGTACTTATTTAGAAAAATTAGAAAATTAAATGAAAAAGCCAACTTGCCCTAAAACTTTAACCACCCAAAAGCATGGGTTTTACCGCAAACAGAAGGTCACACTCAGCATATTCAGCATATAATATGAAGAAATGTATTAAACGTAATTATTTTCCAAATATGAAAGCCCTAGCACAAGTACTTATTCAGAAAAAGTTAAAAAAATAAAATAAAATCCTACTTGCCCCAAAACTTTAACCACCGAAAATCATGTTTTTTACCCCAAAAAGAAGGTCACACTCAGCATCTTCAGCATTCAATGTGAAGAAAGGTATAAGATGTAACTATATTCTAAATATTAAAGCCCTAGCACAAATTCTTATAGAAAAAAAATAAAAAATTAAATGAAAATGCCAACTTGCCCTAAAACTTTAACCACCCAAAATCATGTCTTTTACCCCAAAAAGAAGGTAAAACTCGGAATCTTCAGCATACAATATAAAGAAAGGTATTAGATGTAATTATATTCCAAATATGAAAGCCCTAGCACAAGTACTTATTGAGAAAAAAAAGAAAAAAAAAATCCAACTTGCCCTAAAACTTTAACCCCCGAAAATCATGTTTTTTCCCCCAAAAGGAAGGTCACACTCAGCATCTTAAGCATTCAATGTGAAGAAAGGTATAAGATGTAACTATATTCCAAATATGAAAGCCCTAGCACAAATACTTATAAATGAAAATCCCAACTTGTCCTAAAACTTTAACCGGACGCCGACGGAGACGCCGGGGCGAGTAGTAAAGCTCTCATATTCTTCGAATAGTCGAGCTAAAAAGGAATGGTTATCAACATTGATAACTCTGAGAATCTGTACATGTTAAAGGTTTGATCCAGCTTTGATAACCGTTCTAATATAAAAGTTTTAATATATGAATGTTTACATCATATTTTTTATTTTAGAGCAATTTTAACATGATCACCAACAATGTTAATCCATTTCTCTGTATGTACTTTTTATACGAAAAAAAACCCATAAATGGGTTTTTTCGCTTATAGGTAACAGGTGTGAGATTTTTTTTTTTTTTTTTTTTTCAATAACATATGAAGCTTTCTGAAATGAAACTGGAAAAATCCACGGGGGCCGCCATCTTGGATTTGTATAAAAAGCAGACGTAAAACACAGATGAAAATTATTGTCAGCTTTTTAATCATTTTTTTTTTTAAATCGGTATTTTGGGTATGTATAAAATGAGACGAAAAACACGGATTGAAAATTATTGTCGTCTTTTTAATCATTTTTTTTTTTAAATCGATATTTAAGATCATTAAAGTGCTGTGTTATGTGGGAATTAACATTTGTACGAAAAGTTAAAAATAAATGGAATATGTTTTCCTGTTCGTCAAAAAAACAACAGCATTAGCCTTCTACGCCCGAAACTAAATTTTGACTGTATCGTAGCCAAAGAAGGACGTGACGTCATTTCCGTTACACTTCATCTTTGCGTAACGTCAATGGAGCGACGTTTCCCGCAAAAAAGTGGTATCAACATGAAAGACCCCAAATTCCTATACATGAGCTATTGACTCACTCATTCAAAGTATAATTATTTATCAAACATTGTGGCAAGAGGATAACTTTCTCATAAGGAGCAATTGTTCTTGTGGCGACAATCTTTTCCTAAATCGTCTGTTGCATAGGCCTCAGAAACCGTCTCTAATAGGGAAAGGGTTTAGCAGAAATGTGACCCCTTACATAATTTGTTGCAGTCATATTGACTTGTTGAAAAAGGCAGTCGCCAGGTGGCATCAGAAAAGGGCTGATCTATTTGCTTCTTTACCATAATGCAGGTGATCGATTAAGGATCATCTTGGCCCTCATGTTTTAACCTCGTTCATTATAAATGTATTCCTTGATTTTCTGAAAGTCTTTCCTTTATTATTTTCTGTTCAAAATAATAGACAACAGTAATACGAATTCCAAATATGTTTTGATAATGCAAGAAACATGACATTAACATTATTATTGTCTAGTCAATTACTTATAAATCCTTTTTTTATGGCCAAAGTATGCTTTTTAATTTTTGTTTATAATTATCTTGCGTTTTTTTTTCGTAAATAGGTAGCACCTATAGATATATTAATTTCTTTATTTGCTATAAACATACTGTTTATTGTTTTATGCAAGCAATATTGAATATATCGATCAGATCTTTCATTATCCATTTTTTTTCAAATAACATATTTCAGATACATGTATATATATAATCAGATGTTGACACGAAGTCTGGTACTTATTAACAAATAATCTGATGCTGTTTCAGGTTTTACAAATTAAAAACCAGAAAAAAGAGATAGGGGTTCAAAGTGAAAATGTTGTTGAATAGGAACATATCGTTCATTTTGGATATGTTCATTTTGTATCAATTACACCATTCCGACAATGTTTACCCAGGGGTCATGAATAATTAAATTTAATTGCGCGCTAAATGACCTTAGCTGTCGAAGCGCCATAAAACAATATACATTCATTCATTCATTACAATGTATTCAGATTAGTCACAGAAATCAAGTAATTTACATCAGACAAGGGGCTAAACTTCACCCTTTCCAACATACATCATTATAAATGGGACTTTTGAAAATATTTGTAAAAATTACAGTTTTCTCAGTCTGTATGCATAGTGTTCTCATCTTAAATTGTCTCAAGATTATACATTCAGCCAGATCATGCAAAGTTTATCCATCTGCCTTGGAAGATTGTTGTGTGGAGTATTTTATTATTCTAGAAAGCCAGGGGAAATGTTAGGTGAACTGAAGTACCATTGAAAGTAATGTTAACCCTTTCCCTCATACGACAATTCTGTAGCAGACGACTTTGAACATATTTTGTCAAAAAATAGAAAATCTCCTATGACAAAATGTGGATAACATTGTGGCAAAAGGAGAAATTGCACGTTTTGTGCAATTTCTTCTTTTGTCACTATGTTTTTAAAAAGCTGTCTGCTGCAGAGGCGTCAGAAAGCGTCTATATCAGGGAAAGGGTTAAGTGAAAGTCATTCAATCAATTATGGTAAGAGTCAGTTTCAAATTATATGTATTACTAGTTTACAAATAATTGGCATTTGTAAAAATAAATCAGAACATTCTTCAATGCCTTCTAGTGTTGTGTTCCATCAATAACATCCTTGGAAATCTTACAGTCTGTTACAATCCTGACCTAATAAAAAATAAAACAGATATATATGTACAAATTAAACTTAAATGCATGGTAAGTTTCGTTTTTATGCCCCCACGGAATCTCCGATTCGGGGGGCATATAGTTTTTAGCCTGTCTGTTGGTCTGTCTGTCTGCACAAAAAACCCTTTAACCTTGGCCATTACTTTTGAACCATAACAGGTACGGCTACCATATTTCACATGTGTATTCCTTGTGACATGACCTTTCTGTCAGTACCAACATTTTTTACCTTGCGACCTTGACCTTTGACCTAGATGTTGCCATACTAAAAAAAAAACTTTAACCTTGGCCATTTCTTTTGAACCATAACAGGTACGGTTACCATATTTCACATGTGTATTCCTTGTGACATGACCTTTCTGTCAGTACCAACATTTTTGACCTTGCGACCTTGACCTTTGACCTAGATGTTGCCATTCTCGAAAAAAACTTTAACCTTGGCCATTTCTTTTGAACCATAACAGATACGGCTACCATATTTCACATGTGTATTCCTTGTGACATGACCTTTCTGTCAGTACCAACATTTTTCACCTTGCGACCTTGACCTTGACCTAGATGTTGCCATTCTTGAACAAAACTTTAACCTTGGCCATTTCTTTTGAACCATAACAGGTATGGCTACCATATTTCACATGTGTATTCCTTGTGACATGACCTTTCTGTCAGTACCTTGCGACCTTGACCTAGATGTTGCCATTCTCGAAAAAAACTTTAACCTTGGCCATTACTTTTGAACCATAACAGGTATGGCTACCATATTTCACATGTCAGTACCAATATTTTTGACCTTGCGACCTTGACCTTTGACCTAGATGTTGCCATTCTCGAAAAAAACTTTAACCATGGCCATTTCTTTTGAACCATAACAGATACGGCTACCATATTTCACATGTGTATTCCTTGTGACATGACCTTTCTGTCAGTACCAACATTTTTGACCTTGCGACCTTTACCTTTGACCTAGATGTTGCCATTCTCAATTTTTTTTTTAACCTTCCCCACTACTTTTGAACAATAACAGGTAATGCTACCATATTTCACATGTGTATACCTTGCGACCTTGACCTTTGACCTAGATGTTGCCATTGGGGGGCATCAGTGTTTCACAAACACATCTTGTTTTCAATATGTTTTTCAAATTCTGTTTTTGTAACTTTCTACAATTTGCATATTAATTTGTTTCTTGTTGGGGGACAGACAGTGCTTATTAATTAATTTGTTCTTGCTTTCACACGACCTAGGCTATTAGATCAATCAAAACAACTTTATAGTGGACGTCCTTACAATCAAGCAATATTATTGATGTACACGTCACATATTACGTCAGAACCTACGTAGTTATTTACAAACAGTTACACAGCTTACGCTATAAATAGACTAGATTGGTTTACTGTATGTCTATTAATTTTTCACTGCGTGTCATCTATAAAAGATGTACCAAACATTGTACTACGAACAGTATAAGCGGTATTTTCCTAGGACTATCAGAGACTCGGTCCCCCTTCCTCCAGACTTTTCGCAGATCACATCTGTAGACTGATTCAGATTTTTTTTATTTCATTTTTATTTGTAAATATGCCTTATTAGTTGTTTTTACCATGTTGATGGCTTCACTTGCCTGCGATGTACTAAGCCCTGACAGAAACAAAGTAGAAGTAGAAGTTAGCTGGTCTCTATATCATGAAAGGTTGGATGAGAGCTCTTTGTAACGTTACTGTATGGAAATAGTTCCGTCCTTAGCATTACGAGAAAAATATCTGAATGCGCAATATCAATGTTTGTGTAGTGAAAGTCTACTTTGTCCTTTGTGTTTTAGACCATACCTTTTGGTCAGTTGTTTAGGTCCAGAAAACTCTGGTTCCCAGTTTAGAGGAACCAGCCAACCATGTGACATTTACATGCCCCACTTGGACCAAGGCAGCTAAGCAGTACAGACGTGTGTTACTTAGACTGATGACTGAGACAGACAAGACTCTTTAAGACCAAGCAAATGATAATATAATGCAGGTTATAGTGTTACCTACGGGTGAGTGACACTTCAATGGTGTCAGAAGTGAAGCAGAACCCATGTAAGTTTGTTCCATTTTGTTGTTTTCCAGAAAATTTGGGGAAGGAGAGAGAGGTAGCCATTTTGGAAAACAGCATGGAAAAAGATGTTCTGCATTAAACTCTGGTGGCTAACTAAATGGATAATAATAGCATTGGAGCTTTTCAAAGTTTATTGGTCCCTGTAAACCAATAGTCATGCAGCTTTTAGCATTTATTATGATTTTGAAAACTTGTTTGGAATTGTATTTTAGCCACCACAAATGTTTATTCATCCGTAGCAGTGCTTGGTTTGCATGTTTTCATAGTGAGCGTAGTACAAACAACGCCTGTGTTATTGCAATGAGCATCAATAGGCAGTGTTTAAGAATGCCCAGGCCGTTTAAATGCACGAGACTGAGGGTATTTCTTTGTTCACAAATTAAGAGGCCTAATGCAAGCTCAAGAAGAGAAAGAGGGGGGTAGGAGTTAACTAAATGAGACAACTATTTCCATTCTATTGAACTGTCCTGACAAACATAGTTGCTGTCATTATTTTAGGTTTAAGAGATATCCTTAATAGTTAAGGTAATTCAGTGCCACTGTAAGAAGCCCATGACAAGGACGTTTCATGATACAATGCGATTACTGTGCCGAATAGTATCATGACGCTTGCATGGATATTACAGCCCCGGATGCACTGGATATTGCCAAAACAAATGAAATAATGATGGTAATCAAAAGAAGTTGAAATGATCAATGCCAACTGTTCCAGTCTTCATTTTCCAAGTGCAGTGTGACAAGGGCTCAAAGTATCTACCATTAACTTGTGGATTGGTGGTCATGGGGACCCGTGTTAATATGACGGGATGACTATGACTATTAACCACTTGTTAACTGACGGGAAAGAATTCCGAGAGATTTTACAGTGATGATACAACGCATCTACCATTAACTCGTGGATTGGTGGTCATGGGGACCCGTTATAAAAAGACGGGATGACTATGACTATTAACCACTTGTAAACTGACAGGAAAGAAATCTGAGGGATTTTACCGTACTGGTACAACAATAAATTACGACACTGAAAACGATTCAAACATGCCTCAATAGCAGGGGACTGTTCATTGCCGCTGGGAAAAAAGACGAGCCGGTAGTGAAGACAATGTAGAAGGGAAGTAACTCTGGTAACTGGTCTCTGTTCACTGGGGGACAACAAGACGAGCCGGTGGCAGAATACAGTTCTAGGGGATACGGACCTGGGAAAGCAGAACCCTAAGAGGAGGTAGAAGGGAAGTAACTCTGGTAACTGGTCTCTGTTCACTGGGGGACAACAAGACGAGCCGGTGGCAGAAGACACAGTTCTAGGGGATACGGACCTGGGAAAGCAGAACCATAAGAGGAAGTAGAAGACGTGTGTTACTTAGACTGATGACTGAGACAGACAAGACTCTTTAAGACCAAGCAAATGATAATATAATGCAGGTTATAGTGTTACCTACGGGTGAGTGACACTTCATTTGCAATATCAACTGATATTGAGTCCTTTTACCAAATGGAAAATAGAAGGAACAATATCATGATAGTATACAATAATAACATTTTCATATCTGTCATCCCACATTTCTTGTACAGAATCACAACATATATATATACAGAACAATGTCACAAAGTATCCTATCTATCAAGTATATGAAAGAATACAAAGCAAGTTATCAGTAGACATAAATAATTCTGAATTACCTTCGCAAAACGATTCTGATTTTCCGGACGTGTTCTTCTTCCAAAACTTGGACCATGGTTTTCATTTGAAAGCTGAATAGAAAAAGCGTGTTACATATAACAAAAAGGTGATTTATTTAATATATATATATATATATATTCATTTTTAGCTCTACTGGCCAAAGGCCAGAAGGGCTTATGTCGTGGCGATTTGTCCGTCGTCCGTGCGTGCGGTTAACACGAACCAGCCAGATCCGCCCATGCATGACTGGATTATGGCCCTTGAAATGGTCAAAATTGCTATAAAAGAGCTTGTTAACCCGATAGTCTTTGTATCTCAACTAAACTTATACAGTAGTTAGATATCCATGAGAACTCGGTTCCTTTCGAATACCAGCCAGATCCGCCCATGCAAGACTGGATTATGGCCCTTCGAATTGTTCAAATTGCTATAATTGAGCATGAACACAATAGAGGCTCTATTTACTATCTGATCTTCACCAAACTTAGATAGTAGTTAAATATTGATGAGAGCTTGGTTCCTTTTGAAAACCAGCCAGATCCGCCAAGACTGGATTATGGCCCATGAAATTGTAAAAATTGCTATAATACAGCTTGTGAACACAAAAGAGCCTCCATTTACTATCCGATCTTCACCATACATACATGCTCTGGATTGAAAATGACCAAAGAACCATACCAGTAGAGCATAGGCCCTCATGGGCCTCTTGTTAAGTAATATATATGTATCATGCATCCTAATTAAAACTTTTGAAATAATTGCCTATTTGCTGATCTTTTACTGAGAAATTAAAAATTATCTATGAATTTTTAAAAACAGACCAACAATTGAGCATTCTTTTGAAGTTTGAATACAATGGACCAGTGGTTTAAAGGTATTATTGACGGTCCAGCATGACCAACGAACATAGGGGGATAACAATAGCTCATCTTGACCAGAAAAAAATAATTCATTAACAATTTTCATTGTGGTAAGGATTATAAAAAATTGGTAAGACAATAAGCTTGTTTTAATGGGATTTCATGCCATTTTCATATTTTATATCAGCGACAGTTCAATTATTCATGATCCCAGTGTAAACAGAAGTCTAGGCTATGCAATGTGCTTTCTCATGGGCACTTCACCATGAGAGACAAAAGAGTAAAAACAATAAATTACAAGTACCCTCGAGTTATTATTTTTTTTTAAATTTTTCTAAAATACACTGGAAACTTCAAGAATTGCAAGACAAGAAATAAAAGGGAAATAATGGAACAGATGACTAAGTTGATAAGTCAATAAGAACATCATTGCTTAGTTTTTTTTTTAAGTACTAACTTTGTCTTCCTTGAACTTTCTGGGGTGAATAACAGTCTGCTTTCCCGGCCCTTTAACCTCTTGACTGTTACTCTTGGGCCATCCGTGGCGTTTTATTATATGGTCAAGTAAAAAATCTTCCCTTGAACACTACATTACACTCTGGACATAAATATCGAGAAACCTGAATATAAAATTGACATTTATTAACCCTTTCCCACATACAGACGCTTTCTAAAGCCTCTGCAACAGACATTTTCTGGAGAAAATAACTCAAGGAAAATTACTCATAATGAGCAATTTCTCTAATTGACACAATATTTTCAACCATGTTTTCCTAGTCGTCTGCTGCAGATTTGTCATATGTTGGAAAAGGTTAAAAACTATATTTCACCTTTTTAACCTTTTCCCACTTGTCAATGCATCTGCAGCTGAAGAATTAAAACATTGTGGCAAAATTTACCACAATGTTTTCAACTATATGCAGTGATTAAACTTTCATTTTTAGAGATTTTCAATTGTTTTATCTAGATGTTTGCTGCAGATGTGTTGCATGAGGGAAAGGGTTAATTTCATGAAATTAAATGAAAATCTTTAATCATTTAAGAGTATGAAAAGTTTAAGGAATTAGGCAAAATAAATAATGTTGTTAAGACACTTGTATTTTTTTTTTATTCAAATATGTATCAACCAGTTATCAAACCGATTGGGTGGTATAAAAACATTTCTACACATGAATTAATTATGATCAAAACTAGAAGTAACAGGAGTTAATATAATATGGACAGGATGTCAATGAAGCCTGTATAATTAGCAATGTTCCAATGGTCACTGGTCAGTAACTATCGGGTCGGACCAGACATTTTAAAAGTTCATTTCAATGATTGTAAATGGCAAACAGAATCCAAGGCAAATTTCTTATCATTTGCCAAAACTTCACATATCTCTACCATGATTTGAGACACCTACAACTATGGAAGTGAATAATACAGATATCTTATGAGAGCCAAGAATGTACCACGACGGGAGGCTTCTTTAACACAGCCAACTGAACAGCAGTTTTCTGTGGCACTGTCCTTTTCCGTTATCCGTAATACTTTATTATTCTCCAATAATACGGAAATTCGCGTTCCGGATTCGGACAAAAAATATCGGGAACGGAGCTACCATTTACACATAAAATCCGCTTCATTAGTCCGGAAGTCCAAACATGTACATGTTTTTTGTTCTCTCAATTAGTCCGGATTATACTGATTGCGTAAATCTTGTCGCGTCTCATAGTTTTCTAAGTATGTCTGTTTGTCCTAACAATATGTGTTAAAAGCTGTGTACTGTATATAATGTAATAGGGCTGTTCGATTATCGGTGACCGGTGTCATTGTTTACTTTGATTAGCAGTCATAAAATAGCAGCCAATCAGGCGTTATTGTCAACATGATCTAAAATGATTTTTAGATTTAAATTTCGACATATTGACCCAGAGACAATTGCAGAATTTGACAAAAAATAATAAGCTGTTTCATATTTGTATATTTTGATGTTGATTTTTAGCTCACCTATGCACGAAGTGCAAGGTGAGCTATTGTGATCACATTTTGTCCGGCGTCCGTCCGTCGTGCGTCGTGCGTCGTCAACATTTCAGCTTGTTAACACTCTACAGGCTACATTTTGCATCCAATCTTCATGAAAGTGTATCAGAACATTCATCTTCATCAAATCTTGGACAAGTTCGAAACTGGGCCATATGAGGTCAAAAACGAGGTCACTAGGTCAAATTGAAGCGAAATCTTGTTAACACTCTGGAGGCCACATTTTAAACTTGCCGCAATTTTTGCTTCAGCAGTTTGAAATTTTGTCAGAATGTTTGTCTTAAAAAGATCTAGGTCAGGTTCGAATATGGGTCATATCGGGTCAGAAACTAGGTCACTAGGCCAAATTGAAGGGTAATCTTGTTAACACTGTAGAGGCCACATTTTCAACTTGAGCATGTTGAAATATTGTCAGAATGTTTGTCTTAAATATATATAGGTCAAGTTTAAATATGGGTCATATTGGGTCAGAAACTAGGTCAGTAGGCCAAATTGAAGGAAAATCTTGTTCACTCTGTAGAAGCCGCATGTTTTGCTTCAGCAGCTCAGAATGTTGAGCTAAATGATATCTAGGTCAAGTTTGAATATGGGTCACTAGGCCAAATTGAAGGAAAATCTTGTTAACACTTTGGATGCCGCATTTTTTGCTTAAGCAGCTTGAAATTTGGTCAGACTGTTTGTTTAAATGATATCTAGGCCAAGTTCGAATATGCTGGGTTAAAAACTAGGTCACTAGGCCAAATTGAAGGGTAATCTTGTTAACACTCTGGATACTGCATTTTTAACTTTAGCATGATGAAACTTTATCAGAATGTTTTTTCTTGATGATATGTAAGTCAAGTTCGATCAAGGGTCATGTTGGGTAAAAAAATAGGTCACTAAGTCAAATTGAAGGAAAATCTTGTTAACACTCTAGAGGCCGCAATTTTTTGCTTCAGCAGTTTGAAATTTTGTCAGAATGTTGGTCTTAAAGATATCTAGGTAAAGTTCGAATATGGGTCATATTGGGTCAGAAACTAGGTCACTAGGCTAAATTGAAGGAACATCTTGTTAACTCTGTAGAAGACGCATTTTTTGCTACAGCAGCTTGACATTTTATGAGAATGTTTATCTAAATGATATCTAAGCCAAGATCGAATATGGATCATGTAGGGTCAGAAACAAGGTCAATAAAGCAAAATATTGTTCAAACTCCGGAGGCCGCATTTTTACTTTGAGCAAGTTAAAAATTTGTCAGAATGTTGTCTTGATAATATCTAGTCCATGTTGGAATATGGGTCATATCAGGTAAAAAAATATAGATCACTAGGCCAAATGAAGGAAAATCTTGTTAACACTGTGGAGGTTGCATTCAGAATAATTGTCCTGATGTATTTTGCATTGTAGTACATTGTATAATTAAGGTGAGCGATCCAGGGCCATCATGGCCCTCTTGTTATATGTATTTGTAACTTGCCGGGATGTGTCTATACTGTCATGGTACAATGTGATATATGCACAAATTGGTTTCACAAATTTTGTGTTAATGCACCTGTGGATATTTCGACAACAGATGCCCACCAGCTGGGCGTTAGAAATAGCCCAGCTGTCGCACTACATAGTGGTAGAAATCCACCACTGTGCCTGCTCGTTTGCCGTGAGCTACAACCCGTGTCGCCTGATGGTGGTATCCTGGTAGTTGAGTATGCTCAGAGTATGGCAATTTTAAACTCCGATACTACAATACACTGCTTTGGCCTTGAGTTGGGTTAAACGGGAGGTCAGGATAGCCCGCCCTGATCAATCAGCTGGTCATATTTAGCCCTGATGCCCTTTATTTAGTTAAAATATTTCCGATCCGTTGCAAAACATGGCCGCCAGGGGGCGGAGCTTGTTTTCCTTATATGTGAATTGTAAAATCTTTAAAAATGTTCTTGTCAAAAATTACTGGCATGATTTAAAGATAATTTGACACAAATCTTCCTTGGGGGACCTTCTATCAAAATTGTTCAAATTAATCCAATCCATTGAAAAACATGGCCACCAGGGGCGGGGCTTGTTTTCCTTATATGTGCATTGTAAAATCTTTAAAAATCTTCTTGTCCAAAAGCACCTGCCTGATTTAAAAATGATTTGTGCAAAAGAGAAAGTAGTCAGTGGCTTCGAAAGAATGTTGTGTAAGTACTGGTGTGGGAAAGCCAGGAAAACATGGGTAGGTGCACTGACCGCCGTGAGTAGTGTTAAATTAAAGGGAGCCTACCTCGGCAAATAGGAGCAAAAACCTCGGTAAAGGGAGTAATCCTCGGTATGAGCAAAACCTCGGTAAAGAGTAATCCTCGCTATGAGCAAAACCTCGGTAAAGAGTAATCCTCGCGATGAGCAAAACCTCGGTAAAGAGAGTAATCGTCGGTTTGAGTACAAACTCGGAAGCATTTCCTCGTTATCATATGGCATCGTTAAACCGTGCCATCCGAGACGGATGGTAATCGTGTTTTTAAAAAGCGGGAAAAGAGGGACACATTGGACAGGCGCGGTTTTCCGATAAAGCAAGGGAGAAGACTGATGCGAGTCAACAGTTAAATGTAACGCGTTTATTACGTCCCTTTAAATATTGATAATGATATATTACTAATTCAGATCTTTAACGTTCGTAGTATTCATTTAAGTGTCCGTGGAGTATGAAGAAAGATGAATGATAAGAAGAAAGGAAACATATTAAACAAGTATTACTTTAATGAAAACAATCCAGCAGCGTATGCTGGACCGCAACAATTACTAAATGCGTTAAATCGGAAGTATCCAGACGTGTTTACTATTAAGTATGTGCGACAATGGTTGAGCAATCAAGATTCATACGCTTTACAGAAACCGGTTCGTCATCGTTTCAAGACGGCGAATGTTCGTGTAACTTCTATTAATGAACAATGGGATATATATTTGCTTTCAATGGCCAATTTGGCGGATGAAAATGATGACATACATTTTCTTTTATTTGCAATCGATATCTTGTCAAGAAGAATATGGATACGACCGCTTAAAAACAAAACGGCAAAAATTGTTTTGGAAGCGATGAAAAGTATATTACGTGAGCAAAAACCAAAGAAAGTACGAGCTGATCGTGGATCAGAATTTGTTAACCGTTGGTTTAAAAGACTTATGAAAGAAGAAGAAATTTACTTTTTTACAACATAAAACCCCGTCAAAGCAAACTTCGTTGAACGTGTACAACGTACAATTAAAACTTCGATTTACAGGATGATGAGACAGAAACGCTCATATCGATACATCGATTCCCTAGAGGCCATCGCCAGTAACTATAACAATACATCGCATAGAAGTTTAAATGGATTAACACCTAATCAGATTGATAAGAAAAACGAAGCTGATGTTTGGGCCTATATATATTTAAAAAAGAAACCACTAGTGAAAACCAAGCCCGTTTTTAAATATATAATGGGTGATTTAGTTCGCATTAGTTTTACGAAACAATCGTTTCGTAGGGCCTATCAAGAACAGTTTACTACGGAAGTATTTAAAGTGTCTGCTAGATTGTTGAAACAAGGTATACCTATGTATAAATTGAAAGACCTGATGAATGAAAGCATTAAAGGACTATTTTATACGAAAGAGTTACAAAAGGTTAATAAAGACGAAAACAGCTTGTGGTTTATTCAGAGAATCATACGAAAGAGACGACGAAACAAAAAGCTACAATACTTTGTCGAATGGCAGGGATTTCCCAAGACATTTAATAGCTGGATAGACGCGGACGATGTGAAAGACGCAAGTAAGAACGTATCATGAACAATTATGGATCGTTACATTTATATAAAAAGTGACGAAAGTAACTCTTATTTCGTGGATAATCAGACTTGTAAGTTTAAGATACATTTAAAACTACCTTTATATTTAACCGGAGTTTGGAAGGTGGCGTTAGTTCAATTACGTGTTAAGGAGAAGGTGAAATCGAAAGCAACGGATGCTATTTACATATATTCAGATATGTGTAAGGAAAGTATTGTATATGGTGAAGAACGACCTCTACTAAGACGACTTGGAAAGAATAAAAAAGCTGAGTGGAATTACATTTTTGATAATCCATTTTACGTTACGGTGAAAAGGGGTGAAGTGAGAGAATTTGAAATCTATATAAAAGATGAGAACGATCTATATGCGTCAGAATTGAGTGGACCAGCATACTTAACACTACATTTAAAGCCTTATTCGTTTTTGTAAAAACCTTATCCGTTAGTAAATGGAGCTTCTATTGTGTTCACAAGCTCAATTATAGCAATTTTGACAATTTCAAGGGCCATAATCCAGTCTTGCATGGGCGGATCTGGCTGGTTTGCGAAAGGAACCGAGCTCTCATGGATACAATCACAACTGAAGACTATCGCGTTCACAAGCTCTATTATAGCAATTCTGACAATTTCAAGGGCCATAATCCAGTCTTGCATGGCCGGATCTGGCTGGTTTGCAAAAGGAACCAAGCTCTCATGGATATCTAACTAATGTACAAGTTTGATTGAGATACAATCAAAACTGAAGACTGTATCGCGTTCACAAGCAATTGTTTACGGACGCACGGACACCACACCACGGCATAAGCTCTTCTGGCCTTTGGCCAGTAGAGATAAAAAAAAAAAAAGTAGTTAATACAAAATCATTTCTCTTCCTTTAAAATTATTATACCTCAGGCGTTCCAGAATCTTCTACAAAGCCACCAACATTTTCTGAAGTGGTCACAGCACTTACACCTGGTATAGAGTCAACAGTATATGAGGTAGTAGCAACAACTTATGGTGTACAAGTAGAGCCTGGTGTGGTTGCAGAAACAAATGCCGATATGCCTGCATCACTGCAGGTAGTAGTAGCAACAACTGTAGGTGTGCATGCAGCACCTGGTGTTTCTACAGGAACAACCACAGTAGTGTTTGTAGTTCTGGCTACGGCACCACGTATGCTGGTGGTAGACTGAAATTATTATGTAAGGAATACAAGAAACCGCTGGAGACGGTAAGGCCGGATTGTCGGCAATTTGACCTTGAAAATCGACAAACCAAGGTCAAGGTCAAAGTAACCATAGCAATCAATAGAACTTGTTACTGGTTACCTTCAGGCAAAGTTTCAAGTTTGTAACCCTTTCTAGTGCTGAGATTTTGCCTCAACCTGAAACTTTAACCAAAATGTTGACGGACAGACAGACAGACAGACAGACGGTTATCGCCAATCTATAGACCGGTTTACCTACTCGGATGTTTGTGAAAAAGGATGTCATGAAAAATGCCTTTGCTGGAAAAACAAAAACAAGGAGCAAATGTTAATGACATTAAAGCTAGTTTGTCTGTTTTTTTGTCAGATTTTACGTCCCACCAACAGTATTTCAGTCATTTGAAGACCATGTCTACTTGAGACAGATATAGTGCTGCCACTCTGCCGTAGACATGTAGCATGATACCACACCCAGTCACATTATCCTGACACCAGGCCAACCAGCCCTTGAATTACCCTGTAATTATGCTACATAAAAAAATAATTAGCTTTGCCATTTCATACCTTCTTGAAAATATTTTGAACTTCTATTGGAAGTATTACTATGTCGCAATTATGTAAGTCTGTTGGACTGTCTGTCTATGATCATTAGATCATAGACATGTGGGTTGAAGAAATGTTGAGCAGGACCCTCATGGAGAAAGGAGAGGGCAATACGTCTTCCAGCATGTCTGTGCCTGTCCGTTTCAAGAAGATCTACATCATGGGAGAAGTATTTGTTGTCATCTTGACCACAAAACATCTAGGAACTCTGAAGCTGATCTAAGGCAAGTCTGCAAATA
The DNA here is from genome assembly GCA_031761405.1 of Serripes groenlandicus. Taxonomy (NCBI): domain Eukaryota; kingdom Metazoa; phylum Mollusca; class Bivalvia; order Cardiida; family Cardiidae; genus Serripes; species Serripes groenlandicus. The sequence continues at coordinate 582,451 of JASEVX010000068.1, read as the reverse complement.
AAAGGAAATGCAATCAGCATCACTGGATTGTTTTCATGTGATGAAAGCAAATAATCTGTGAAAACAATATCCTAAAGTGTTTTCTATGAGAATTGACCTGTTCACAGCAGGCATTTTTCCTGGGATGTTACAAACTTGAGCAACAGATTATGCACACAAATTGATAAGCCAATTGTAAAGAGGTTTAAAATGGCAATAGAGAAACAATACATGGGAAATTATTCAGCTTTTTGTTAATTGTTTTACAACTTGCCAATACCTTAACCATGATATAGTTACACTTTGGACAAATTTAGTTCTCACATTTTAACAAAAGACTTAATAAGTTAAAATTAACTAATGGTTCTCCTGCTTTATGGAGTTACACTCCAAACCGTATCAAAGCACTCCATTTTTCTCGTATATATATGGCTGTGAAGCAAGAAAGAAAGAATCTAGGATATCCAGCATGCTAGACCTTCATAGTAATGATCTACAACTTCATTTGTTGACACATTCTTACTTACCTGAAAAATTCTCGCCTCGGTCCTCCAAGGTCCTCTCCAAGTTCACCACTGAATTTAATGTAAAGTTTACCATTCAAATTAAATGATTTTCTGTCAAGTGATCTGTATGCAGAATTTAACACACATTTCCTTGACACAATTACTGTTTGTACACTGTTGGAAATCCATCTAGTACAGAGTTCAGTTAAGATATCATTCAAGGTTTTCCTCTCTGTTTCTGGCTTTCTGGAACAAGGAGAGTTTAAGCATAGTATAAAATTCTCTTAAAGGGGCTGCACTCCAGATTGTTCGCTGATGCATATAAAAGAAAAGTTTTATATATTTGGAAATTCTTGTTGTATTTGTACAGAAGGCATTAAAACATAGTTATTTGACTACTGTTTGCCATAGAAAGGCACTGGAATGATTAGATTTTCATGTTTTTATCAATAAAAAGTTAACTGCGTAGGTCACGGGTTAGAGATTAACGGATATCTACTTTATAGGTTTATATAAGTGCCATGGAAGTCAACAGGTGTTGTGGCGCAGTCGGTTCAAAAGATGTAAGGGTTGTGGGTTCGAACCCCACCCAGGCCCCAGGGCATAATTTTTTCTTCTTTTTGAATCTCCATAGAAACATAGAATTGTCTGAATTAGTTAAACTAAGACTGATCTTCAATTTTGAAAAAAAAAAAATTCAGCTCAAATCTGGAGCCTCTTTAAGATAGGAAGCAGAAATCATTTACAATGACAAAGTATATATTAAGAATAGTGTTTTTCTTTTTGTGCTTTGTACCTAGATATCTCTTCACTGGGCAAGCTTCAAACCAATAGTTACTTACGTAACTGACAACCTGGGTAAAATGACAGGCAAAAGGGATTTCACGCAGTCATAGTATTTAGCAATCAGCTACAAGATCCTCTGATGTATATGTTACTTATCATCTGAATAGTTGTCATAGACTGCAAAAATATTATAGCCGAGTCCTTTTCTGTAACTAATTTTGAAACGACTTATACAAGGATTAAAATGTATATATTATCAGAAAAACAACCATAGCACCTGTACTAATGTTAAATGTTTATTTAAACATTACACATTTTCTTCTTCTTGCATAAACTAAAGTCAACACATCGTGGTATATTCTGCAACAAACCCCGCTATTCCTTTTACCTCTCGCATTTTATGAATGAAAGTCACGTGAGTAAACGCATCATCTACAAATACTACATGTAAGTGTACTATTACATTAATATTAATAAAATATTGATTTCAATGAGGAAATAAATCTTTGAAACCTTTTTACGTTTTGCTATTCAGTATAACAAGCAGGGAGGTGAAAAGAATAACCATAGGTAACTATACCACGATTTTGAGTTAAGATGCAAAAAATTAACCACGAAGGCTGTAACTCCGCATCTTAACTCCAAATCGTGGTATATTCGTCAATTAACACGGAAAATTATTTTATAAGTGAAGTGTACATACTCGGATGCCAAACTTTCAAGTAAGCTTGTTCCAGTTCCTCATCTTCACTATCAAAGACTTCCTCAAATTCCCTGAATACGCTGGAAAAAATCAGATCAAACATCAGTAACAGTGTGTGTTAAGTAGTGAAGCTAGTTGCTGACCTGAAGCCATTCGCTGCAAAATTCATTTCAGATTTCATTTCAGTAGTTGCATTTTGTTTAAAAGCATTAACCACTGATAGGAATGATCATTTAAGATGCCAATATTTATTTACTGTTACAATTGTAATAATAAACAAGCAAATTCAGAGGTCAAACTTGGAGATGAAGTTCAATAGGTCAAACATTATAGTACATGGAAAGGTATTGTTACAAGTAATGCACATGTGAAACATGAAAGCCCTACGTCTTACGGTTTTAAACTTGTGATCCAGGTTAAAGTTTTCAAAATGTAGGTCAAAGGTCACGGTCAAGGTCACAAGGTCATAATATTGATACTGACAGGTCTTGTCACAAGAAATACACATGTGAAATATGAAAGCCCTATCCCTTACGGTTCAAAAGTTATGACCAAGGTTCAAGCTTTTGTGACAGATGGACAGACAGATGAGATTTAATGTCCCCACTCATTTGCTAAAAGCGGGGGACAATAATAAGCCTGCATGATTTTATTCATTTGGATAACTTCTTACACTGTATCAACAAGCCTTCCAAACAGTAAGCATAAATGTGTCTGCGAAGATTACCAGTGTGCAGATGTCAAACCAGTATATAATTAATGATCTAATAACTGTGGTCTAAGCCAACAGGAAATTCTGGATATCTTGTTACCGGCTAAATTTCATAACAAGGGTTTGTCTTAAAAACAATTTCATTGGTTCTGAAAAATATGATAACTACAGAGAAAAGTCTTAACAATAAGATTGAAAAGTTACAACAACATTGAAATGTTTATGAGTAGACTACAAGCCACAGTATTTAATCAAACAAGTATGCATTGGATCTTTTACGCCACCTAATATTACCAAACCAATATTCCATTCATTGATTTTGATAAATAATAAATAATTAATAAAACCGTGTGTCTTATGTATTATAAGTTGTTAAATACAACTTACGTTGATGAGATTCCCTCATTTCCTCTGAAGCGTTTACGTAGTCGGTTTCTATGGTGAAAAGTTACCTAGAATGGTAATGGCAAAGAAGTCTTCAATTAAATGAATATGAAAGATATTAGTCATATATTAAAAACATTTACAAATGCTAACTCGTAATAAACAAGGAGTCGGTGGAACCAAATGATGCTCCCCATCAGGTTTTTGTCAAGCAATCATACACATTGTATGAACTGGAAAACAACTACGCATTTCAAACAAACACACTGACAAACTTGACAAACGGAAAAATTCTTCAACTTTTTATTATTTACTAATTGCCATATTTCATGATGTAAAGCAGCTTTACATAAATGCAAAATAATTGTCCGTTATATAGTTACAAACTAATTCTTTTTGATAACAAGAGGGCCATGAGGCCCTGGAATCGCTCACCTGAGAATAGGCTATTTAAGACTTAACTCATTCAGCGCCAATGGCAATATCATCAAGACAAACTTTCTGACAAAATTTCAAGCTGCTTAAGTCAAAAATGCAATAGTGTTAACTAGATTGTTCTTCAATTTGGCCTAGTGACCTAGTTGTTGACCTGACCTGACCCATATTTGAACTTACCCTGAAATCATCAAGACAAATATTCTGACAAAGTTTCAAAATGCTCAAGCCAAAAATGCAGCTTCCATAGTGTTAACAAGATTGTTCTTAAATTTGGCCTAGTGACCTATATTAGAACTTGGCCTAGATATCACTAAGACAAACATTCTGACAAAGTTTCATCATGATCAAGCAAAAAATGTGGCTTCCAGAGTGTTAACAAAAGGCCATCACAATAACTGACCTTGAGCACTTCGTGCTCAGGTGAGCTAAAAAGGGAGATGATTTGAAAAAAATTATTATAGAGTTATGGTTCTTGTGTAATGCACTCCGTCTCATTAATATCTATTTACATTTCAAGTTTCATTAAAATATCTTAGTACTTTTGGAGTTATAGTCAGGACATGAAAATATAAAGTCTAAAAAGGGAGACAATTTGAAAATTATTAATTATAGAGTTATGGTTCTTGTGTAATGCACTTCCTCTCGTTAATATCTATTTACATTTTAAGTTTCATTGAAATATCTTCAGTACTTTTAGAGTTATGCTTAAAACAAGTAAAGTCTGACGGACGGACCGACGTGACGGATGGACAAAGCGACAACTATATACTCTCCCAAAACTTTTTGGAGAGCATAAAAATAGAGCTTTACAAATGCTTAATCAGGACAAAAATCCAGTTACACAAAACTGTAAATGGTTATCTTATAGCAGATACATGCTTCCACAGATAACAGCTTAATAGCACATACTGCTACTTTTGATGAAGACTTTTTTGTTAAATGATCCAAGGTAACACATTTATCAGATTCAGCAACAGTCTCAGAGAAGTTTGATAAAACAGAATCATAAGACTATCACTGAAGGTAATAATACCCCCACACAAAACAGCTGCAAGTGGCTCAATAGAGAAGTTACTGAAGGCAACTCAGGTGCCCATCAAGTCTTAAAGAATGTTTTGCATGTCAACACAACATATAGTTTAATTTGATCTCTTGAAATATATAGATGTAGTTTACTCTATGAATTTTTTATTTCAGGTTACTGTGACCTGGATCTGCTAACTTAAAAATCCATAGCGTTCATCGAATTATCACATCCTACCTATATACTAAGTTTAAGGAACCTAGGCTAAACAGTTCTCTATGTGTAGTCTACCTAGTACCTATAGACAGACTGACTGACTGACACGGGCCATCAATATATCCCAACTTCTTTGAGGGAGGGCATAATTACATATGCATAGTTTTGATTTGACATTTAAACAAGAGGCCCATGAGGGTCTATGCTCTACTGGTATGGTTCTGTGTTCATTTTCAATCCAGAGCATGTATGTATGGTGAAGATCAATAGTAAATGGAGGCTCTTTTGTGTTCACAAGCTGTATTATAGCAATTTTGACAATTTCACGGGCCATAATCCAGTCTTGCAGTGGCGGATCTGGCTGGTTTGCGAAAGGAACCGAGCTCTCATCAATATTCAACTACTATCTAAGTTTGGTGAAGATCGGATAGTAAATCGAGGCTCTATTGTGTTCACAAACTGTATTATAGCAATTTTGACAATTTCAAGGGCCATAATCCAGTCATGCAAGGGCACATCTGGCTGGTTTTCAAAAGGAACCAAGCTCTCATCAGTATTTAACTACTGTCTAAGTTTGGGAAGATCAGATAGTAAATGGAGCCTCTATTGTGTTCACAAGCTTTATTATAGCAATTTTGACAATTTCAAGGGCCATAATCCAGTCTTGCATAGGCTGATCTGGCTGATTTGCAAAAGGAACTAAACTTTCATCAATATTTAACTACCATCTAAGTTTGGTGAAGATTGAATAGTAAATGGAGGCTCTATTGTGTTCACAAACTGTATTATAGCAATTTTGACAATTTCAAGGGCCATAATCCAGTCATGCAAGGGCACATCAGGATGGTTTTCGAAAGGAACCAAGCACTCATCAAATTTGGTGAAGATTGAATAGTACTATCTAAGTTTGGTGAAGATTAGTTAGTAAATGGAGCTTCTATTGTGTTCACAAGCTCAATTATAGCAATTTTGACAATTTCAAGGGCCATAATCCAGTCTTGCATGGGCGGATCTGGCTGGTTTGCGAAAGGAACCGAGCTCTCATGGATACAATCACAACTGAAGACTATCGCGTTCACAAGCTCTATTATAGCAATTCTGACAATTTCAAGGGCCATAATCCAGTCTTGCATGGCCGGATCTGGCTGGTTTGTAAAAGGAACCAAGCTCTCATGGATATCTAACTAATGTACAAGTTTGATTGAGATACAATCAAAACTGAAGACTGTATCGCGTTCACAAGCAATTGTTTACGGACGCACGGACACCACACCACGGCATAAGCTCTTCTGGCCTTTGGCCAGTAGAGATAAAAAAATACAGAAGTAGTTAATACAAAATTATTTCTCTTCCTTTAAAATTATTATACCTCAGGCGTTCCAGAATCTTCTAAAAAGCCACCAACATTTTCTGAAGTGGTCACAGCACTTACACCTGGTATAGAGTCAACAGTATATGAGGTAGTAGCAACAACTTATGGTGTACAAGTAGAGCCTGGTGTGGTTGCAGAAACAAATGCCGATATGCCTGCATCACTGCAGGTAGTAGTAGCAACAACTGTAGGTGTGCATGCAGCACCTGGTGTTTCTCCAGGAACAACCACAGTAGTGTTTGTAGTTCTGGCGACGGCACCACGTATGCTGGTGGTAGACTGAAATTATTATGTAAGGAATACAAGAAACCGCTGAAGACGGTAAGGCCGGATTGTCGGCAATTTGACCTTGAAAATCGACAAACCAAGGTCAAGGTCAAAGTAACCATAGCAATCAATAGAACTTGTTACTGGTTACCTTCAGACAAAGTTTCAAGTTTGTAACCCTTTCCAGTGCTGAGATTTTGCCTCAACCTGAAACTTTAACCAAAATGTTGACGGACAGACAGACAGACGGACATCGCCAATCTATAGACCGGTCAAAGTAACCATAGAAATCAATAGAACTTGTTACTGGTTACCTTCAAGCAAATTTCAAGTTTGTAACCCTTTCCAGTGCTGAGATTTTGCCTCAACCTGAAACTTTAACCAAAATGTTGACAGACAGACAGACGGACATTGCCAATCTATAGACCGGAATTGCTAGAGCAATCCGGCCAAAAATGAAAAGAATTCAGTTACTGAGCTATAAACAATCTGAAACATGGTAGGGTGAAAGGAATGTTAAATCTTACTGACATGAAACAGTTTCTGCCAATTCAGTTACTGCTTGATCTGTCGGAGCTTTATATTTAAATATTTCATAGATACTTCATCAGATTCCAAAGTGATGTCTCGGGCTATGAATCCTGTTTTCACAGGACCTATAACATCCACTACTCTAGCTTAATAATGTTCTATATTAAAAAAGAAACTTTTAATTTATATGCTGTTTTCGATTTGCACATTTACATGTATATACACATTAATTATATGTATAAGTGTTAATTTTATGTTATCAAGCTTTATAATTAATAAACCTAAAAGAAAAGCCTGGAATTTACCTTATTCCTTGCCGCAGAAACACAGCTAAAGCTAAGCAGCTCATCTTCTGATGAGTTACCTTCCAATGTTGGTGAAATAGAAGTGCTTGATCCTTCTCCATGTTCAAACTGCTGAAGAACTTCGTAAAGGTGAAGAATAGGCAGTGGTCCCTTCACACTAGCTGCAGTTGTCTCATCAGATGATGTAATAGCATCAACCTTTTGTAAATAGACATGCAACTGTCTTACAGTGTATATAAATTTATTTGTCACAGGATGTAAAAGGATATCCAAGATAATAAAGCAACACATGAATCAGCTTTTTTGGCTCAAGACCCACAACTCTTCAGCAACAAGACTACAGCATAAACAAAACATTAGATGCAAACCTCAACAGGCTGGTAGACATTTTTTTAAAGACAGTGTTTCCGACTTAAAAGTTAACTGTTTTTTCAGATGTTACAAATCAAGGCCTCCTGTTTATGATAACTGTACACTGCTGTCAAATCCTTTACATCTTCATGCACTTCATGTCATTTGCATATGAATGGGGGCCCCCTGATCAATGAAATTTCAGCTAACCGAGACATTGTCTTTAAGCTTCATGACTCTTTTTTATATACTTTCTGTGAAACACAACATTATGAACAGATGCACACACTCATGCATGTATAGACGCACGCACAAATGCACATGCATGGACAGACAAGTGCAAATCTATATGTTCCCCTTCCCCACAAAAGTGGGGGCATAAAAAATCATTTTCTTATAGAGATAATGTAATACTTTTGTTTTAAATTCAGTGATAGTTTTTCACACTGTAGGTTTACTTACCTCTTTGATATAAGTATGTAGGTAAAGCCTGACTGGCGTAGACTTAACATACTGGAAATATCTGCCAACATTAAAGCCACCCAATTCTTCTAAATCTGGTATACCCTGGACAGAAAAACTGGCAATGAAGTAGCCTAAATTGTTCATTAACAAGTTTTTAGGTTCTGATTTTCCATTGGGAAAATAGACGTTCAAAATTGTTGACTGCAATTCCTCGATGTAACACTCCTTGTCTACATCTATAACTTGTGCATCTCCACCGTCTTTTACTGTCATGACTTTATAGAAAGTTGAAGTTTGGTGTTTCCAGCCAATGTATATACGGCGTGTTGTCTTTTCAATTAAGATGTTATTTTGTTTCCCCCGCGATGACGTTTGCGAGTAAGCTCTTTGAACTTGGTAACAACTGGTGAGGACTGTACCTTAAGGATTCAAGATAAAATAAATCTAAGCATTTAAAACAACAAAATAAGCACAAAATTAAAGGAATTATTTATAAAACAAGAGGCCCCATGACGGCCTATGCTCTACTGGGATGGTTCTTTGGTTATTTTCAATCCAGAGCATGTATGTATGGGGAAGATCGGATAGTAAATGAAGGCTCTATTGTGTTCACAAGCTGTTTTATAGCACTTTTAACAATTTCAAGGGCCAGAATACAGTATTGCATGGGCAGATCTGGCTGGTTTGCAAAAGGAACCGAGCTCTCTCAATATTTAACTACTATCTAAGTTTGATGAAGATCGGATAGTAAATGGAGCTTCTATTAGGTTCACAAGCTCTATTATAGCAATTTTGACAAATTCAAGGGCCATAATCCAGCCTTGCATGAGCGGATCTGGCTGGTTTGCAAAAGGAACCGAGCTCTCATCAATATTTAACTACTATCTAAGTTTGGTGAAGATAGAAGAGTAAATGAGGGCTCTATTGTGTTCACAAGCTGTATTAAAGCAATTTTGACAATTTCAAGGGCCATAATCCAGTCATGCAAGGGCACATCTGGCTGGTTTGCAAAAGGAACCGAGCTCTCATGGATATCTAACCACTGTATAAGTTTGATTGAGATACAAACAAAACTGAAGACTTTATCGCGTTCACAAGCTCTATTATAGCAATTCTGACAATTTTAAGGGCCATAATCCAGTCTTGCATGGCCGGATCTGGCTGGTTTGCAAAAGGAACCAAGCTCTCATGGATACCTAACTACTGTGTAAGTTTGGTGAAGATCAGATAGTAAATGGAGCCTCTATTGTGTTCACAAGCTCTATTATAGCAATTTTGACAATTTCAAGGGCCATAATCCAGTCTTGCATGGCGGATCTGGCTTGCGAAAGGAACCGAGCTCTCATGGATATCTAACTACTGTATAAGTTTAATTGAGATACTATCAAAACTGAAGACTGTATCGCGTTCACAAGCAATTGTTAACGGACGGACGGACACACACACCATGGCATAAGCTCTTCTGGCCTTTGGCCAGTAGAGCTAATAAAAACAACCAAATATTAGGCGCAGTATCATAATGCAATGGCAAAAGGTGATGAATCTTATATCAACTGAATGCCATATTTGAAAGCTGCTCTTACCAAAGTAAACTTTTATACATGTACAAAGTAGAACTTGTTTCCTTGCAAGCTTACAGGCAAATTTAACTGCAACAGGTCACTTTAATCTAAAATAATTAATGAGAAATAATTTTACCTTTCAAATGTGTCCGGCAGGCATTCTTAATTTTCAACCTTATTCCCATTTTATTGATGCCTATTGATGTAAAATCACTTTCAGACATCTGTTCAACATCTTCAATTGAAATCTGCAAAAATTATACAAGGAACTTATAATCCTTATATTCAACAATACAATCTTAAAGCTGTCAAAGCAAATAGGTGTTACCACCTGTTAGGGGTGTCATCGAATATCGCGATATCGATGTATCGCAATATTTAACTTTTTGATATGTATCAATACAGCTTAAGTAAAATATCGATACAAAATATATAAAATAAGTACAAATAGAAACAGAACAAACTAGAAATACTGTGAGCAAAGCTCACTGAAGAATACCCCTTGCTCCCCTCCCAAAGCATCGGATACAATGGTAAAGTTTCTAAGGTTAAGGAGGAGTTGCGCTTACAAGGTATCACAGGAGTTCCTCGTAACCTCTTAGTTGAATTATCTTCCCTTAGAAGAATCTGAGGAGAAAAATCTTCCTTCATGCATATCTACATATAATGTGTAGCCTTCATGTACAGTTTGAATCAAATCAACTGAGCCCTTTAGGAGGAGTAGTGCTTACAAGGTATGTGCACAGTAGTCCCTCGCAGGTTACCTCTTAGTTGAATTATCTTCCCTTGGAAGAATCTGAGGAGAAAAATCTTCTTTCGTGCATATCTACATATATTGTGTAGCCTTCATATACAGTTTGAATCAAATCAACTGAGCCCTTTAGGAGTAGCCCTTACAAGGTAAGTGCAAAGGAGTCCCTCGCAGGTAACCTCTAAGTTGAATTATCTCCCCTTGGAAGAATCTGAGGCGTATGATCTTCCTTCATGCATATCTACATATGATGTGTAGCCTTCATATACAGTTTGAATCAAATCAACTGAGCCCTTTAGGAGGAGTAGCACTTACAAGGTATGTGCACACGAGTCCCTCGCAGGTAACCTCTAAGTTGAATTATCTCCCCTTGGAAGAATCCGAGGCGTATGATCTTCCTTCATGCATATCTACATATGATGTGTAACCTCCATGTAAAGTTTGAACCAAATCCATTGAGCCGTTTAGGAGGAGTAGTGCTTACAAGAAATGTGGAGGTATGTGCACAGGAGTCCCTCGCAGGTAACCTCAAAGTTGAATTATCTCCCCTTGGAAGAATCTGAGGCGTATGATCTTCCTTCATGCATATCTACATATGATGTGTAACCTTCATGTAATGTTTGAACCAAATCCAATGAGCCGTTTAGGAGGAGTAGTGCTTGCAAGAAATGTGGAGGTATGTGCACAGGAGTCCCTCGCAAGTAACCTCTAAGTTGAATTATCTCCCCTTGGAAGAATCCGAGATGTATGATCTTCCTTCATGCATATCTACCTATGATGTGTAACCTTCATGTACAGTTTGAACCAAATCCACTGAGCCGTTTAGGAGGAGTAGTGCTAACAAGAAATGTGGAGGTATGAGCACAGGAGTCCCTCGCAGGTAACCTCTAAGTTGAATTATCTCCCCTTGAAAGAATCCGAGGCGCATGATCTTCCTTCATGCATATCTACATATGATGTGTAACCTTCATGTAAAGTTTGAACCAAATCCATTGAGCCGTTTAGGAGGAGTAGTGCTTACAAGAAATGTGGACATACGGACAGACAGACAGACGGACAGAAAGGGTGATTCCTATATACCCCCCCCCCCCCCCCCCCCAAACTTTGTTTGCGGGGGTTATAACTAGAACTATCACTGAAGCTGATAAATATCCCCTAAACAGCACCTTGACCTACACCATAATTTAATAAGTAAAAGGGCCATAACTCTGTAAAATAGCATGCAATTGTAACCCCTTTAGGATATGCACATCTCCTCTTGGTATAGAAGTTTCATGTAAAATTGTATTGAATTCCACCCAGTGGTTTGTAAGAAATAGGCCGGACAAAATATGGCTTCCGGCCGACCGACCGACAGACAGACAGCCCGACACAGTGACTCCTATATACCCTCTCTTCTTCGAAGGGGGGTATAACTATCACTATAGAATGAGAAAAGAGATTATTTAAAACATGAAATAAATAAACTAACAATTCTGGGTTTTTTTATAAATATTATTTCATATGTAAAAAACATATATTTTCTTTGCACTTATGTTATTTTAAATTATGACTGAAACTTTATGAAATCTAAAACTTTCTTGTGCAGTTGCAGCCCAATAGCTTTATCAATACATGGATATATCAGCGTTACTCATGACTTGATACACTGATACAAAATTTTGAATCAATGAAAGCCCTACCACCTGTGTCAAAAATATGGATCTCTATCATATGAATAAAGTTCATTAACTTAAACAAGAGGGCCATGATGGACCTTTTATCGTTCAACTGAGTGAAAACTGCAACTACTTTAACCCTTTCCCTCATATAGACGCTTTCTGACGCCTCTGCAGCAGACGGCTTTTTGAAAACATAGTGACAAAAGAAGAAATTGCACAAAACGTGCAATTTCTCCTTTTGACACAATGTTTTCCACTTTTCGTCATAGGTTATCCATTCAATTATAGAGATTTTCCATTATTTGACAAAATATGTTCAAAGTCGTCTGCTGCAGAATTGTCGTATGAGGGAAAGGGTTAAGGTAGAGGGAGTGTAATGCCAAAGTAATCAAATGTTGTTTTACTTGCTATATTCTTGATCCACAACTAACAAAAGACCATAATATGAAGTTTAAGAAGATTCCAACCACAGCTTTGGGAAAAAACAACTTATTATGGTTATCTCCCCTTTGTTTCATAATTTCAGTAAGAAATGTCTGGGTGTATACTTACAAAACTTGCAATAAAAACATCAATTTTCAGTTTTAATCAGGAATATTGTTAATACATTCTCAAGTTATTACATTATTGAGTTAAAGCTCCAAATCAGAAAAAGCAAGATACCAACAATTGAATATGAGCCTGTCAGTTGCAATGTCAATAAAAAATAATGGTGATTTTTTTTTCCATTTTGTAAAAGTACAACTATGAGAAATTGAATAACAAGAGCTGTCGGAGGACAGCGCGCTCGACTATTCCACCGCTTATTTAAGTTACTGAGATAATGGACTCTAATGTAGTTGCATGCAAAACATTAACCACAATTTCTTAAAGGGTGATAATTTGCATCATATGCAGGATAGAGTTATTTAACTTGATTATTTTCTTAGGTGTGATGGTTAGGAAGGGTTGTATAAAGTTTCAATACAATGCTTCAGTTGTTACTGGGATTACTCTCTAAATGTAGTTGCAAAACTTTAACCAGAATTTCAGTCCAAAATTGGCCATAACTTGCATAAAATGCTAGATAGAGTTATCATACTTCAATGCTTACATATGTATGATGGTTGGGAAGGGCTGTTAAGAGTTTCAATGCAATGCATCAAGTAGTTACTAACATATGGTCTCTTAATGTAGTTGCATGCAAAACTTTAACCAGAATTTATGAGTCCAAAAAGGGCCATAACTTGCATAAAATGCAGGATAAGAGTTATTTAACTTGAAAGTCAACATAGGTGTGATAGTTGGGAGGGGTTGTAAAAAGTTTCAAAGCAATGCATAAAGTAAATACTAGGATATCGACTCTTAATGAAGTTGCATGCAAAACTTTAACCAAATTTCTAGTTAAACTAGAATGGAGTGCTCCCCGGAGCACATGTGTCACCTGCCGGGGCCTTGTCAGAAAATTTTAATTTTTGACAGAAAAGGGGCAATAACTCTGATATAAAAATATTTGGATTATCCCCCTTTTGTGAACCCATAACAAGGATTGATATAAACATTTGTGAGAAGTTTCAATGTAATCCTTTGAGTAGAAAAAAAGTTATTTGAAAACGTGTGACGACAGACAGACAGACGCCAGACAAAAAAAAAAGTAATCCCTAAGTGCCTACCATGCTACGCAGGTGACACAAAAAGGGCCACAAATTGCAAAATATACTGGATAGAGTTATCATACTTAATTGTTTACATAGGTGTGATAGTTGGGAAGGGTTTTATAAAGTTTCAATTGCAATGCATCAAGTAGTTACTAAAAGATGGTCTCTTAATGTAGTTGCAAGCAAAACTTTAACCAGAATTTCTAAGTAAAAAAAGGACCATAACTTGCATAAAATGCAGGATAGAGTTATCTTACTTGATAATCTACACATGTGTGATAGTTTGGTAGGGTTGTAGAAAGTTTCAATGCATTGCATCAAGTAAATACTGAGATATGGACTATTAATTTAGTTGCACGCAAAACTTTAACCAGAATTCCTAAGTTAAAACAAGAGCGCCAAATGTCACAAAATACGCCCGTCCTGTTTTTTTGAGACCAAGTATAGTGATAATTTGTTGTACATCAGCCGAACTTAGAGAGCAGACACTGTTAGTACAGTTTTGGCCATTTCGAGGGACATAATTGTGTAGTGACTAAGATAACGTTGTAAGTTATCAAAGGTAATTTCTATAATTAAAGGGAGATAACTCTTGGTTGACTAAAGCGATATGGCTAGTTATCGAACTTGTCCGAGTTATTATGCCAATACACATTCTGACTAAATTTGGTGATGATTGGACAAAGGCTTCTAAAGTTATTGAGCTGACAAGACTAATTTAGGTAATTTCTATAATTAAAGGACAATAACTCTCGATCGACTAAAGCGATATGGCTAGTTATCGAACTTGTCCGAGATATTATGCCAATACACATTCTGACCAAATTTGGTGATGATTGGACAAAGACTTCTAAAGTTATTGAGCTGACAAGACCAATTTTAGGTAATTTCTATAATTAAAGGGCGATTACTCTTGATTGACTTAAGCGATATGGCTAGTTATCGAACTTGACCGAGATATTATGCCAATGACCATTCTGACTAAATTTGGTGATGATTGGACAAAGGCTTCTAAAGTTATTGAGCTGACAACATACTGGACGCCGCCCGCCAGCCCGCCCGCATAGGTAAAACTATAATAAGATCCGTTTTTTCAAAACAGGCCATTACTTGCATATAATGCAGGATAGAGTTATCTAACTTGATAATCTACACAGGTGTGATAGTTGGGTAGGGTTGTAGAAAGTTTCAATACAATGCATCAAGTCAATACTGAGATATGGACTGTTAAATTAGTTGCACGCAAATCTTTAACCAGAATTTCTAAGAAAAACAAGAGGCCCAAGAGGGCCAGTATCGCTCCACGGCCATAAGGCAAAAATCAAATATCCAAACAGCCCTGCCCCCTGGTGGCCATTTTTTTTACCAACCACCATGGCTTAAGGAATCTTGTAGAGTGTCACCCAAGGAATGTTTCTTCAAAATTATTTGAAAATCGGCCTGACGCTTTCGGAGGAGAGGATATTTTAAGTTTTCACTATAGCGTTATAATGCAAAATAGCCCCACCCCCTAGCGGCCATATTTTTCAACCAATCAACATGGCTTGAAGGAATCTGATAGAGGGTCAGCCTAGGAACATTTCTACAAAATTATTTGAATATCTGCTCAACACTTTCGGAGAAGAAGATTTTTTAAGTTTTCACTATGGTCATATAAGGCAAAATAGCCCCGCCCTCTGGCGGCCATTTTGTTTCATCAATCAACATGGCTTGAAGGAATCTGATAGATATTTGAATATCAGCCAGACACTTTCGGAGGAGAAGTTTTCACTCAAGCCATATAAGGCAAAATAGCCCCGCCCTCTGGCGGCCATGTTGTTTTACCAATCAACATGGCTTAAAGAATCTGATAGAGGGTCACTCAAGGAACATTTCTTCAAAATTATTTGAAAATCTGCTCAACACTTTCGGAGAAGAAGATTTTTTAAGTTTTCACTATGGTCATATAAGGCAAAATAGCCCCGCCCTCTGGCGGCCATTTTGTTTCACCAATCAACATGGCTTGAAGGAATCTGATAGAGGGTCACCCAATGAACATTTCTACAAAATTATTTGAAAATCGGCTGAATACTTTCGGAGAAGAAGATTTTTTAAGTTTTCACTATAGCTATATAAGGCAAAATAGCCCCGCCCCCTGGTGGCCATGTTTTTCAACCAATCACCATTTCTTGAAGGAATCTAATAAAAGGTCACCAAAGGAACATTTCTACAAATTATTTTGAAAATCGGCCTGACACTTTCGGAGAAGAAGATTTTTTAAGTTTTCTCTTTAGCCATATAAGGCAAAATAGCCCCGCCCTCTGGCGGCCATGTTTTTTTACCAATCAACATGGCTTGAAGGAATCTGATAGAGGGTCACCCAAGGATCATTTCTACAAAATTACTATGGTCATACAATGCAAAATAGCCCCGCCCTCTGGCGGCCATGTTTTTCGACCAATCAACATGGCTTGAAGGAATCTGATAGAGGGTCACCCAATGAACATTTCTACAAAATTATTTGAAAATCGGCTGAACACTTTCGTAGAAGAAGATTTTTTAAGTTTTCACCATAGCTATATAAGGCAAAATAAACCCGCC
Source organism: Serripes groenlandicus (assembly GCA_031761405.1). Taxonomy (NCBI): domain Eukaryota; kingdom Metazoa; phylum Mollusca; class Bivalvia; order Cardiida; family Cardiidae; genus Serripes; species Serripes groenlandicus. The sequence continues at coordinate 566,221 of JASEVX010000068.1, read as the reverse complement.
CCCCTGGCGGCCATGTTTTTCAACCAATCAACATTTCTTGAAGGAATCTAATAAAGGGTCACCCAAGGAACATTTCTACAAAATTATTTGAAAATCGGCCTGACACTTTATGGATGGATCAAACAAAATTGAAGGAATTTAAGAGAGGACATTGAGAGGATGCTTCCTATGAAGTTTCAACCAAATTGGCCAAGTGGTTAGGGAGAAGAAGTCGTTTAAATTAACAAGAGGTCCATGATAGCCCTGGAATCGCTCACCTGATTTTTTTTTCTTCACTTTAGCTATATAAGCCCCGCCCCCTGGCAGCCATAGTTTTCGACCAATCAACTTGGTTTGAGGGAATCTGATAGAGGGTCACCCTAGAAACATTTCTACAAAATTATTTGAAAATCTGCCTGACACTTTCGGAGGAGAAGATTTTTTAAGTTTTCACTATAGCCATATAATGCAATATAGCCCTGTCCACTGGCGGCCATGTTTTTCGACCAATCAACATGGCTTGAAGGAATCGGATAGTGAATCACTTAAGGAACATTTCTACAAAATTATTTGAAAATCTGCCTGACACTTTCGGAGAAGAAGATTTTTAAGTTTTCACAATAGCCATATAAAGCAAAATAGCCACACCCCTCCTAGCGGCCATGTTTTTCAACCATTCAACATGGCTTGAAGGAATCTGATAGAGGGTCATCAAAAGAAGTATTTCTACAAAATTATTTGAAAATCTGCCAACCAGTTTGGGAGAAGAAGATCTTTTAAGTTTTCACTATAGCCATATAAGGCAAAATAGCCCTACCGACTGGCAGCCATGGTTTTCGACCAATCAACATGGCTTGAAGGAATCTGATAGAGGGTCACTTAAGGATCATTTCTACAAAATTATTTGAAAATCGGCCAAACACTTTCGGAGAAGAAGATTTTTTAAGTTTTCATTTTAGCCATATAAGGCAGAATAGCCCCGCCCCCACGGCGGCCATGTTTTTCGACCAATCAACATGGCTTGAAGGAATCGGATAGTGGGTCACTTAAGGAACATTTCTACAAAATTATTTGAAAATCTGCCTGACACTTTCGGAGAAGAAGATTTTTTAAGTTTTCACAATAGCCATATAAGGCAAAATAGCCCCACCCCTCCTGTTGGCCATGTTTTTCGAACAATCAACATGGCTTGAAGGAATCTGATAGAGGGTCATCAAAGGAGTATTTCTACACAATTATTTGAAAATCTGCCAACCAGTTTGGGAGAAGAAGATCTTTTAAGTTTTCACTATGGCCATGTTTTTTTACCAATCAACATGGCTTGAAGGAATATGATAGAGGATCACCCAAGGAACAGTTCTACAAAATTATTTGAAAATCGGCCAGACACTTATGGAGGAGAAGATTTTTTAAGTTTGCACTAAAGCTATATAAGGCAAAATAGCCCCCCCCCCCCCCCCCCCCTGGCGGCCATGTTTTTCGACTAATCAACATGGCTTTAAGGAATCTGATAGAGGGTCACCCAACGAAGATTTCTACAAAATTATTTGAAAATCGGCCTGACACTTTTGGAGAAGATTTTTAAGTTTTCACTATAGCCATATAAGGCAAAAAAGCCCCGCCCCCCTGCGGCCATGTTTTTCGACCAATCAACATGGCTTCAAGGAATCTGATAGAGGGTTACCCAAGGAACATTTCTACAAAATAATTTCAAAATCTGCCAACCAGTTTGGGAGAAGAATAATTTTGAAGTTGTTTTCGTATCGTTGCCATGGAAACCATAATTCTGCATGGATCCCAAAAATTTGAAGATATTCTGGTGAGGTCATTGAGAGGATGCTTTCTGTGAAGTTTCATCCCAATTGACCCACTTGTTACTGAGAAGAAGAAGTTGACGCACGACGGACGACGCACGCCGGTAAAGGCGATCACAATAACTCACCTTGAGCAAAGCTCAGGTGAGCTAAAAGTTAACGCACGCACGCACGCACGGACAATTCGCCATGACATAAGCTCGACTTGCTTTCAGCCAGTGGAGCTAAAAATGACCATAACTTGCATAAAATGCCTGATAGAGTTATCTTACTTGATAATCTACACAGGTGTGATAGTTGGGTAGGGTTGTAGAAACTTTCAATGCAATGCATCAAGTAAATACTGAGATATGGACTGTTAATTTAGTTGCACGCAAACTTTTACCAGAATTTCTAAGTAAAAAAAGGGCCATAACTTGCATAAAATGCAGGATAGAGTTATCTAAATTGATAATCTACATAGGTGTGATAGTTGGGTAGGGTTGTATAAAGTTACAATTCAATGCATCAAGTAAATACTGAGATATGGACTCTTAATTTAGTTGCACGCAAAACTTTAACCAGAATTTCTAAGTAAAAAAGGGCCATAATTGCATAAAATGCAGGATAGAGTTATCTAACTTGATAAGCTACATAGGTGTGATAATTTGGTAGGGTTGTAGAACGTTTCAATGCAATATATGTAGTATTTAAGTTCTTGCATGCAAAACCTTAACCAAAGTGTGACGTGGACGCCGACGCCAGGGTGTGTAGTATAGCTCTCATATTCTTCGAATAACTTCCTCAATGATTTGTGATTCTTGGTAACCCATCACAGTTTGCTGCTGTGAAAAAATCATTAAGTCCATCTTCCCCTGACCGCTTGAAGATCACCTTCAAATGGTTAAAGTTTAACCCTGATCCAGCAATATTTTCTGCAGTTGGGCGCTTCATTATACCATGGCTTATCAAGGTGTCTAAAGATCTAATGTTGGAAGACTTTGCACTATTAAACTGTAATAAATGTTTCATTGCAACAGGGGAAAAACTGAAAGTGTAAGAAGTTTTCCCCAAGGCCTCGACATCAGCTTCAGCATTGTGAGCATCATACAAAATGTGAAGATGCTGTTAGTGAGACTGATCTGGGAATTTCTTCTTAACCCTTTCCCACCTGCAGACGCATTCTAACGCAATAGCAGCAGACGACTTTTGAAAACATTGTTGCCAAAGGTGAAATTGCTCATGATGAACAATTTCACCTTTGGCAACAATGTTTTCCACTTATAGTCATAGGTTATCCATTCAATTATAGAGATTTTCCATTTTTTGTCAAAATTTGTTCAAAGTCGTCTGCTGCAAAATTGTCGTATGAGGGAAAGGGTTATACAATGGCAGACTGTCATTTAAGCCAAATACACATTATAAAAAGACTTCCATAGTTTTGTTTTTATCTTTAGCGGTCATCAATACAGGAAGTCAAACCTGCGGGCATTATGCCCAACAAGAATCACATTAGAGAACTTCTGCAACCAATTATACAGTTTGACAATTGCACTGTCTATCATTTCACAGACCACAGCTTGTCCATTTACAGACATGTCACCGTCATTGTTCACATATATCTCAGTAACTCTTTGGGCCTCAGCAGCAATTGGTACACAAGGCTTTGTTTAAACTGAAAATCTACTCCCTGTCTTCATCTCTGCTGCCGCGATTTGGGTGATGTGTGGCATCACAGAATAACGAACTGAAAAGAAAGATTATTATGTTGTAAGTGCACAATTTTGATAATATATGTCAAGTATACAAATGTATTATTAGTTCCCCTGATATAAGATATATCCGAGCCCCAGTAGCTCAGTCGGTAGCGACTTGGGCTGTCAATCCAGTGTTTGCGAGTTCGAACCCAAGCTCGGCCAACATTCTTTCCGACGTTTGACAAAAGTCACTGTGACAAGCATCAGTAGTAGAGGTAGGACGGTATCCGCACTTGTTGTGGCTGTGGCTGCGTGACCTTGACCTTATCCAAAGACGGTGTACGTGACCTTAAACACGAAAGGAATGCGTCAACAAGCTCATTAATCATCCCTTATCTGATCTGGATGACAGGTCATTAAGCGTTTCAAAAGAAAAATGTGTCAGGTCACAAAGAATGTCAGTGTATGAGATACATTTAAGTTTGGCGCCGTTTCACCAAAAGGTGCGCGCGAGTTTTTAAAGACAATCCGTTATGAAGGTAAGAAGAAGAAGAGAAAGTCGCAATAGTTTATAAAATATACTACACCGAAGTAACCCTTATCAAAACACGTTGATAGCGTTTACAATTCAAAAGGGACAATTTTACCAAAATACGGTATTTTAAACCGGCTGTTTTTCCTTTAATTTCTTTTCAAATTTGACTTTTCTTGTTACCATATAGAAGTTCGATTTTTCTACTTTATTTCATACGCGAATAGTATGTAGCTATCTCGAAAAAATAAAAATATAGCTCGATAACGAAAAATGATCCTCGCATGAAATTTAAAGTATCTGTTCTTATATGTTTAAATACAACATTTTCAACTCTATTTCATACGACAATATCAGAGTCGTTATTGTTGAGTTTTAATCCTGTTACATTTGCGATAAACGATTAAAACATTGTGTCAAAAGGAGAATTTGCTCATTAAATGAATCAGAGAAAAAGTGTTGCTGTTTTGCCGCCAGTTTTACATGCGAACGTGACTTTTCAACTTCAAAAATGTTAAGTCATTGTCGCAATAGTTTATAAAATATACTACACCGAAGTAACCCTTATCAAAATACGTTGATAGCGTTTACAATTCAAAAGGGACAATTTTACCAAAATACGGTATTTTAAACCGGCTGCTTTTCCTTTAATTTCTTTTCAAATTTGACTTTTCTTGTTACCATATAAAAGTTCGATTTTTCTACTTTATTTCATACGCGAATAGTATGTAGCTATCTCGAAAAAATAAAAATATAGCTCGATAACGAAAAAATGATCCTCGCATGAAATACATTTTGACTTTTCTTGTTACCATATAAAAGTTCGATTTTTTCTACTTTATTTCATACGCGGATAGTTTGTAGCTTAGCGTTTCCTTCAAACTGACGAGAACGACACGTTAATCTTAAACTGGATTTTAGTTTGTGTTTTATCTGCGTTAGTGGTTTGGATATTATCAGTGTGATTATATTGTGGAAATCATCTATTTTGTGCAGTTAACCTTGGATATTTCAAGTAGATATAAAGGTAAGTCCGGTTTTATCTTTTATCAAGAATAAGAATTTCGGGGGACGTTGTTATTATTAGCGTAACAACTTTCTGCAAACCCCAAATGCAGAGTATATTTAACTTTGAAATTCTCATTCTTATACCAAGACAAACAGACAGACGCACGGCTAAACATAATGTCTTCAGCAGCAAGTTATGATTAATCTTAGTACAGCGTTGCAAACAAAATCAACTGTAACAAGTGTTATTATCTACAAAGGAACCAAAGAGACAGACATACATACAAACAAATAGACAGACAGACAGACAGACAGATATACTGGAGGACAGGTGAAAGACAAACAGTCGATATGAACAAGCGGACAGACTGACACTCGGTTGGAGAGTTAGTTATACAACATACAATCCTAACCAAGGAGACAGACAGACAGACAGACAGACCGACGTACATACAGACATACGGACATACAGACAGATGGACAGAAAGACAGATGGGTGTAAATAACTAACAAACAACCAAACACACTTGGTTTATTTTCGCTAAATACAAAGCAAGAACTAAGAATAGCGCTAATTGTATTTCATTGAAAAACTGTATCTTCAAGTCATTAAAAAAGGCCCACTCGCTGTTGTTGGCGGTATTAATCACCTTTAGAGATATTTCTAGTTTTCAAATTCTTTTCAGATGGGCAGACCGTGTAAATGGTGCGGGGTCTTTATTCAAGATGACGACTATTTAGGAACCCATGAGCAAAGTCATCGAGAATTGGACGTTTTGGCAGGAATCGTAAGTACTTACTGTCTTCATACAGTGGAATATGCGCATTAAACTCCGCTGTTTCAGTCCATGAAGCGTTTGCATTTATATCCAAGCCTTTATACCTCTATAAGTATGTCTAACCGTTATTGCATTTTATTCCAGGGCCAGACACAGCCCGATACGATGAGACAGGAAGACAGAGAAAAGGACATGACTGAATTGAAGACCAACGTAAGTGGGATTATAACAGTTAAGTCTAAGTGACGGCCCTTTCTAAATAAAACCGACATTAACCTATGAATGTGCAATAGTTAACAGTTTCTCGAAGTGACACTAAAAGCGACTTATTTGTTATTTTGCAGGATTCCGAGACCTTCTCCTGTGACACATGCCACAAACAATTTGCGTTAAAGTCATCATTGCAGCGGCATCAACGCGTAGATCATGGCACACAACAATTTTCCTGTAGCAAGTGCGAGAAAAAGTTCAGTCGTGAAGATAGTTAATGTCGCCATGAAATATCCTGTGATGGACAAAGAGACCATGTCTGCCCTCAATGCCAGAAGCGCTGCGTCACGTCGTACGGTTTAAAGAGGCATCTACAATGGCACGAGAAAGCGCCAAAGAAACGAGCTCCGAAACCTGCTACAGTTACTAAGTCAAATTCCACAGTACCCACGACTGAACCATTACGCATGCAAGAACCACCATCGCCGCAATTTAGATGTCGACGCTGCACAGAGCTCTTTAACAACCGTCGTGATCTCTACTTGCATGGCATGGAACGCCATTATCAGCAAGTGGGTGGGGCGTTACAATCTCACCCGTGGGGTCGAAATGAACTGCCACCCTGGGATGGAGACGATGCGCTGCACCGAGTATTCGAAGCAAATGCAGCGCATATTTTAGAAAACCACCGACGACGTCCCATTCAGTCTGTGTATAATTTTCCCCTGACTAACGACGTAACCCTAAACCAACTCATGCAGTATGCGGACGATATATACCGTCAACAACAGAGAGCATTTCGGTTGAATCTGGTGTTTGGTGTGATCCTCCAACATAGAGAGACGGGCCAGTACAGGTATTTCGTGCCCTACAATAACAACGGCATCTTCGAAAGGCCCCTGTACATCTCGAGACGGACTGACCTTCAACGACTTCGCCTCCAACTGGAGAGAAAAGACATCATGACCGAACTGTTGAGGCAGCGTCCCGATACCAAGTGGATTCCCGTGCTGATCACCAATGTCCATTTTGTGGTCTACAGCACCTTTTATCCCTTGGGTCAAGGACAACTGCCTGACTTCCTCCTAAAGAAAGACAGTTTGTACCCGTTAGTGAAAAGCCGACACACGGGTAAACCTTATAAGGACCATTTGTGCGCCTTCCGATGTTTGGCTCTGCATCGCGGGCATGAAATAAGATGCATTGAAGGCCCTGCAAAAGAGCTATACCAGCAATGGTCCCAAGAACCCATTCCTAGCTTCTCTGGGATATGCATCGAAGATATTCCCGATTTCGAAACCCGCTTCAACGTCAATGTAGAAGTCTATAGCTTGACGGAAGATGGTTTCGCGTGGTCGGTCTACAAATCCAGGGGCCAGCATGACAGCACCATGTATATGAATCTCTTTGAAAACCATTTGTCGTATATTCGGGAGTTTAGCATGTACGCTCAAAAGTACCAGTGCAAAACTTGCGACCGTCACTTCGATCACGCAGGCCATCTTCATCGTCATCAGAGGGTCTGCTCTAACAAGACCAAGTTCGTGTACCCGGGTGGGTTTCATCGGGCCAGGGACAGCATATTTGAGCAGTTGGACCAGTACGAGATCGTTGTGCCCGAGGACGAACGCACCTTTCCGTGGTTTATATGTTTCGATTTCGAAGCACTCCTGCAAAAGGTCCACGACCGACCTACCGATCTGCTTCAATGGACTGCAAAACATGTTCCCGTCAGCGTCTCAATTTGCAGTAATGTGGAAGGTTACACGGACCCTGTCTGCCTAGTAGAACCCGATCAGGACCAGATAGTCAGCAAGATGGTTTCTACTATGAACCTGATTGCCGATCGTGTCTTCGAGCTGGCCGAAGAAAAATGGGGTTGGGTCTTAGAAGCCATTAACGAGAAAATCGACGAGGATGACGCTAACGATGAGGAAGTTGACCTGGAAGTTAGTATTGGAGACCAAATGGAAGAGGAGGAAGCCCGTGAAACGGCGAAGAAACCCTCTCACCCATTACAGAAGGTCTACACCTAATTGGAGACCTACATATCTCAAGTCCCCGTTCTGGGGTTCAACTCGGCCAAATACGACTTGAACCTCATCAAACGCTGCTTGGCCAAGCACCTGAACATGCACGAGGACTCTGAGACATTCGTGGTCAAGAATAACAACGCCTATATGTGCATCGCCACGAACGTCTTGAAATTCCTCGACATGTCTCAGTTTTTGGCACCTGGGTCATCGTACGCTGGCTTTTTGAAAGCATACCACGTAGCCGAAGGTAAAGGATTCTTCCGTATGAGTGGTTTGATGACGTCACCAAGCTAGAGGCGACATCCCTTCCAGCCCACGAGGACTTCTACAGTCATTTGAAGGGTAGTAACATAAGTGTGGCGGACTACGAGTACTGTCAAAATGTTTGGGTGGACCACCAGATGACCACTTTTCGGGATTTCCTAACCTGGTACAACAACTTGGATGTCGGACCGTTTGTCCAACGATTTTATTTTGAAAAAGGCGTCGACGTTTTCAAGACGGCCATCTCCGTCCCCGGCATCGCCAGGCAGCTGTTATTCAAGACGGCCAGGAAACAGAACGCCAATTTCGCGCTCTTTGACAAATAGAACGAGGATCTCTACCAGACCGTCAAACACAACATCGTGGGCGGACCCAGCGTTATCTTCACCCGTCACCACTGCGCCGGTAAAACCCGGATCCGGGGCCAGAAGCCGTGCAGTTCGATCCTCGGATTCGACGCGAATGCCTTATATCTCCAGGCCATTGGACAACCCATGCCTGTGGGTCCTTTCGTGCGTCGACTGGCCGACAACGACTTTCGTCCCGAATTGCGCGACAAGTACATGTCTGCCTACTACTGGATGGACTGGCTCATGCATACTCACGGAGTAGCCATTCAACATAAACTGAATACGGGACGAGAAGTCAAAATCGGAAAGTATCCCGTGGATGGTTTTGTACCCGCTACCAGCCCAGAGCTCAAACCAACGGTCTTCCAGTTCCACGGCTGTTATTGGCACGGGCATCTCTGCGATGTTACCAGAGGGGTCAGGGACGAAACGTGGCGAGCCACCAGAGCTCAAAAGTACAAAACCACTCTGAAGACCACGGCGTTTTTGAAAAAAGAACATACTGTGGTAGAAATGTTTGAATGCCAGTTTCGGCAATACTGCCGCCAGAACCCTGCCATCTACGCCTTCATAGACGGCATGCGCCCAGGTTTCTTTCGAGACCATACGGGCAAAATCAATGATTTGCACTGTGATTAAGTTAAGCACGCGATTCATTCTGATTAGGGACTAGTACTCAACTGGTTCCGCTCCTTGTCAAGTTTGTCGACCTGCACGTGGTACAAGGGTGAACATCTATCAATCTAGTTTATTTATAGATGGCCAACGGAATGAATGAATGGTGTTTTAAGGCCCGTCGACAACTAAGGTCATTTTGGGCGCTTAATAATTTACTTAATGTAAAGTGAAATAATCAAACATGATGTATGCGATACCTAAAATATATATAAAATAACATGTAAGCCAATATAAAATAAGATATAGGCAAACAAGCCCAACATTACTATGTAATACTTAACATAAAGATAAATAATATCTGAGGAAATGTGGAACAGGATCAGTAAGAGTAAGATGGCCAACGGACAAACAATTGTATTTAACCCTAATCTGGATCATGTTTGGGGTAGTTTTGGGTTCCATCTGGTTAAAAACCTGTGGATTTTTAATGGGGGTTATAATATATGACATAATTTAGGGATATGGCGGGTTTTGAATTGTGTGCATCGTCGGGAGGGGTTAATGTACTGCCCCCCTCGGAAGTTCACAGATTCATTTTCATATTAAATGAAACTACAAATTGTATTTCTCTTATTATGACGTTCATACGTGTTAGTACCGTGGTAGTTTATAGTTTTTATTTTAAGAAAAGTACATTAAACATACGTATAATAATATTTTACTTCATTGTTACTGTTGTTTATTTTATACATGTCGCAAATCCGGTCCGATATCAACAGCCGCAGATAGAATGATGACTTTTGAAGAGATTAATTTTGACAGTAATTAAAGTCATTGGTATGACCCTGCCGTGGATTGAGACCGTAACCTCAAACACCCGAGGAGGACGCTATACCACTTGCTGATAACAAATGACTATTTATTTTCATTATATGAATGTTTCTGATATCCTGTTATGAAATTTACGTCTTCATAATAAGACACTAAATGTTATGTTTTCCTTATTAGGTGACGTGAAACTACAAATCACGTGCGGGGAGATACACATTGCGTCGTCCCAAACATATATATCTCATTAATAAAAAGCACAAAATAGTTTTCATGTAAATTGCTACTGAACATATATCATGGTGTTTAATTATTTCTGAACAATTTAATCGATAATCGTACGTGGCAAGAGACACTCCGATATTTAAATGTATAAAAACAGAAGCTAGCGAAATCTTCTTTTTCCCAGAAATCTGTTGGATTTCAGGTCTATTTCTTTAAATGTTTCGCGTTAAATTACTATGTTAGGAAACCACAATATGACCTCATAATATCTCGGACGTAAATGTCCCTGTCCAGTGCCCCTTATAATAACAAACCGACAGGTAAGGCAATATGCTGATTGTATTTCTCTTTTTTGCAGTGTATAGTCTAGATTTCCCAGTCATTTTCTTGTGTGTGCCACTGTGTGTATGAGTGAACTGTGAAATCCTGAAACCTTTGACTGGCTTCACTTATCTCAGCCAACATCACATAAGAAGACTGATATATATTCTCCGCATGATTAAGAAAACACGTATGTATATTTACAGCGTTATGGTTATGCATGCAAATCACAAAGGCTACAGCTTCCACATGAGTCGATTGAGCTAAATACGCAGTTACATGTTAAATTATATTTATGCATGTAACTGTATTTTTCTAAAACGATAGAGCACATATGCGAAACATGTAATAAATCATTTAAACAGAAGTATCATCTATTGAGACATATTAGAAACCGTTTACGGTGCGGTTTCCCATACCTGTCCTGATTGCCAAAAACAATTTAACAGTAAATCGGCATCTGTTAAGTCACAAGAGAACCGTTAGCCCTACAGAACAATCTGCGAGTACATCAGGGTCGCAACATAAGAGAAAATATATAAATGACGACGATCTTTCAACGGCAAAAAGAAGAAAATATAATAAGTGTTAATTGGTGTGGAAGAAACAATCCCTTCTTTAAGGGAAACTGTTTTGTGAAACATATGGCGATAACGGTAGAGTGTCACTGGTGCCATCGTCCGTTACGCGAATGGTTTTATTTATGGCAAACGAACGGACGTGTGTGATCGCCGTGACGTGGAAGGAGCGACAACAACAAGGGGCCGGAAAAGTATCTGCTCTGAGCGGGGCTGTAGGAAAGACCGACATAGAACCTACACAATCGGATAGAAACAGTGGGACTGAAATTCAAGACATTTTAATTGACCGTTTAAATCACTTTAGAGGTATGAAATGGTTCTTTTCACTTTTTATTAAATTCGTTAAATATGATCAAAATAACAAAGCTGTCTATGCGGAAAAGGTGGGTGGAACAGCATCCAGTCGACTAAACGTAGAATCCGTGAACTAGTATGTATACTGAAATAACTGACATCAGTGACGGTCGATGTTATCGTACATTATGTCAACCTGGACAGTTTCAAATTTATTCTAGCAATTTTAGTGCTCTATTAAACTTTGGCTATTCCTCTACACAGCTCCTCCAATGTAAAATGTTGGCCTGTTTTGCATGCCATAAATGAACTGCCTCCATCTTGTCGGTTTGCAAGAGAAAACATGATCTTAACAGCAATATGGCAAGGGAAAGAAAAACCACCATTTTCTCAGTACATGTGTGCATTTAGAAAACAAATGTGCAAGTTGTATGAGGATGTTGTCAAAGTAAAGCCATATGGATTGACAAAAACTGTGGATGTACGTCTTGGGAGTCTTTGTTGCTACTGTGGATTTACGAGCGAAAACATACGTTCGTAACACGACAATGCATAATGATTATGGTGCATTTGGTTTTTCTACTTGTGAAGAGTCAGGCCAAAGTGTCAAACAAGGAGAAGAGCATGCAAGATGCTATTCTTACAGATCTCCAGATGAATGTCCTGACATACGCAATTCGGATGATGTAAATATGTTAAAGGGCCTAATGCAACAGCATCAGTACGAATGACTGGCCTTGCTGCTACGCTATGGTTTGATGTTGTTATTGGTGTAATGTCAGACTATATGCACTTTGTTCTACTTGGTGTGGCAAAAACCTTGATGTACACATTTTGTTTCGCCATCAAACAGTGGTAAGCCATATTTTATTGGAAAACATCTGAAGAAAATATCTAAACGTATGCAGAGTATTAGCCCACCATATTTTATTGAGCGCATGCCTAGACATTTCAAAGCCACTGAATTTTAGACGTGGCTGTTGTTCTATTCTCTGCCCTGCCTGAACGGTTACACACATATATTTACATCACCTTGTACTTTTAAATGAAGGTATTTATTTATTGCTGTATTAAAACATTGAAGAAAATCTTCTTAAAGCTGAAAAAGTGTTGAGATCTATTTTATGAAGAGTGTGCTTATCTATATTGAGAGGGGTGCTGTGAGTTCAATGTTCACAATGATGGTGCGCATATGGTGTTTTAAGTGAGAATGTTGGGACCTTTATCGAGATGGAGTTGCTTTCCTTTTGAAGATTGGAATGCAGCTATACTTCAGTCCGTTCATGGTTCTGGAGATGTAACCAAGCAATGTCTGCGCGCGTATGAAATACAGTTAAAGTTGAAGTGTATCAATCTGGAGTCTGCCACATGGAGGTGCACATTCTTATCTTGTAAAACTGAAAAATCGTTGTAAGACCTGGCCTGCTACATTTTGTAACACAAATGTTTCTACACCTGGATCATTAAAATCCTGAACAGAATTAAATGAAGATCAAATGTCATACATGTTGAATGAAACTGGTTGCCACAATATGTTATTGCAATGTAGTACGCTGTAAAGATGGTCAACTGAGAAAAGTTATATACTTTATAGTTAAAACTGATACAAACTGTATTAGCCTATGCCCAAAAAGTAGAAGAAATTCATCATCAATCAAAAGCTTTTGACTTACTATCGGCATGTGATCACGACATAATTTTATCATATTCCAGATATGTTGATTGTCATCATCATCATCCTTTCATGGAAATATCGTATTGTTGCCTCTCACATGATAATACCTATTCATACATTATCTAATTAACTTCCACAACAACATCGTCAATTACATGCCCGAAACAGACGTTATCAAGCACGCATGCGGAGAGTGCCTGATAGACTAATGTACCATTAGTTTGTGATGTAGTGTATAGTGTGACACGTTATGTGATTTTTAGGATGTTGAAGTTATGATTTAATCAATGTTCTAACTGTGATTTTAAGATATCGATTGAAGTATACAAATTATTTTATTATCATATTTATATTTTGTGATTCATCATAGTTTTGATAACTTAATGTATAAACTGTGATTTGATATGTACTAGATTTCTATCAAGTGCATTCCGTGATCCTACCGGGTTTCTTCCCCTCAGACCTTGATCATTTGAATCCTGTATATTGTGATTAAACTGATTTTGTAGTTTGTTTATGTTTTATGTATTATCAATGTATACTGTGACTAAACTGTGATTTTTAAGTAATATGTTCAATCTTTTTTTTACCCTAAATGACCCAATTTCCTACTTGACCTAGATTTGATAGAGATGTATGTTCCGATCAACTTTCAGGATGATTAGATGCAAAATGTTGCCTCTAGAGTGTTAACAAGCAAATGTTGACGACGAACGACCGACAAAAGGCGATCACAATAACTCACCTTGAGTATGCAAGACTCAAACCACATACATCAGCCATGTGTTTCAGTTGAATGGGGATTTAAGAACATAAACTAAATAGTAGGGATGGCAGCGGTTAATCGGTTAGTAATTCAAGTAACCGAGTACTCGGATAAATAGATAAAATATAAACACAATTGTATTTCACCTTTTGTTATTTTTAATTTGTCACACGTATATGACCAGAAGTTAATTATTCACACCTCGATCGGGAATGTTTACATAACTGTGAAAACGGCCGCTCGATTGGATTGATGACCGTTTTTTATCAAATACATGTGGCTGATCAAGCGATTAATTACAGGACATTTTTTTTTTAAAAAAAAACCTTTGAAGTCTTATACAAGGCTAGAGATAAGAACTTATTAATGTTATTGGAAGGCATTTGATCAATTCGAATTGTTGTATTTGTAAATTATTTACCAACCGGATTAGATTTAAAGAATAGTTTTCTAACACATTTCCCTCTGAGTTGGTATTTAAAAATATGCAGCTATGCATCTCTTTCATTCAACATATTATAAATCGTATAACGGTTACTTCGTTAAAACAAGAGGGCCATGATGGCCCTATATAGCTCACCTGATTAAATAGAACTTCAATAGTTTTCAAAGTTTTTACTCTTTTTAGGCCAATACTTTTGGACAAGAAGATTTTTAAAGTTTTAACAATGCACATATAAGGAAAACAAGCTCCGCCCCCTGGCGGCCATGTTTTTCAACGGATCAAAAATATTTGTACAATCTTGGTAAAGGGTGCCCCAAGGAACATTTGTGCAAAATAATTTTTATATCGGGCCAGTACTTTTGGACAAGAAGATTTTTAAAGTTTTAACAATGCACAAATAAGGAAAACTATCTCCGCCCCCTGGCGGCCATGTTTTTCAACGGATCGGAAATATTTGAACAATCTTGGTAAAGGGTGCACTAAGGAACATTTGTGCAAAATAATTTTCAAATTGGGCCAGTACTTTTGAACAAGAAGATTTTTAAAGTTTTAACAATGCACATATAAGGAAAACAAGCATCGCCCACTGGCGGCCATGTTTTTCAACGGATCAAAAATATTTGAACAATCTTGGTAAATGGTGCCCCAAGGAACATCTGTGCAAAATAATTTTTAAATCGGGCCAGTACTTTTGGACAAGAAGATTTTTCAAAGTTTTAACAATGCACATATAAGGAAAACAAGCTCCGCCCCCTGGCGGCCATGTTTTTCAACGGATCGGAAATATTTGAACAATCTTGGTAAAGGGTGCCCTAAGGAACATTTGTGCAAAATAATTTTCAAATTGGGCCAGTACTTTTGGACAAGAAGATTCTTAAAGTTTTAACAATGTACATATAAGGAAAACAAGCACCGCCCCCTGGCGGCCATGTTTTTCAACGGATCAAAAATATTTGAACAATCTTGGTAAAGGGTGCCCCAAGGAACATCTGTGCAAAATAATTTTCAAATCGGGCCAGTACTTTTGGACAAGAAGATTTTTCAAAGTTTTAACAATGCACATATAAGGAAAACAAGCTCCGCCCCCTGGCGGCCATGTTTTTCAACGGATTGGAACTATTTGAACAATCTTGGTAAATAGTGTCCCAAGGAACATTTGTGCAAAATAATGTTTCCAATCGGGCCAGTACTTTTGGACAAGAAGATTTTTTAAGATTTGGCAATTTTCCCCTTTTCTGATGCCGCAGCAACCAAGGTTCTACTTGGAATTAATTTCTTTGAACAACTTTTAAAGAGGACCACCGAAGGACTATTCCTGTGTTATTTTGAAATCTGTCCATTGGTTTAGTAGGAGAAGTCATTTGTAGGAAATTGTTAACAGACGCCGACGACGACGCCGGACACCGAGTGATCACAACATTTTGTCTCACCTTGCACTTCGTGCTTAGGTGAGCTAAAAACCGATTATCTACTCAACTATAAATTTAAAAAGTTGGTTGACACGAACGAAATTTCAAAACGTTCCGGTAACAACGTTCGAGTCTGATTTATACATGACCAGGAAATGCAAGTTAAAAGAACAACAACAATAACAAATCTCGGATTTATTGTCTATGAATCTAAATTACACGAGTAACCGGTTAGTAATATCAGTAACCGTTGCCATCCCTACTAAATAGCTCTGATTCAGTCAGATTTTGCTAAATGTTTTTGTTATTTTATGCAATTGTATCAATTAATGTACATATTCTTTAAATGAGTCATTTTTGTCTCACGAGGGAGGCATTGTGGCCAACACTCTTGGTCTTTACTTTGACTGTAAATGCTGAAGGCAAGCCCAGTCCCCAGTTGCTACGTCTGTCTGAGAGACAAATAATTGTGTTAATGTACATATTCTCACTGTTTTTCAGGATTTTGTGTCTGATGATGGAGGCCTCAATACTTTTGGTATTTTCTTTCGTTTCTAATTGCCTTGTAAATGCTGGAGGTAAGCCCAGTCCCCAGTTGCTACGTCCGTCTGAGGGACAAGCAGTTGTATTAATGTACACTTTTAAACAAACACCGTAAATTACAAAACAAAGGAATTTTGAACACCACCATCTTGAAAACAAAAGAAACAAGAGGGCCAAGATGACCCTAAATCGATCACCTGATTGATAGTAAATTAGTAGAAATATCTGGGAAAAAGATCAATGAGTGCAATTAGAACTTCAAGGAGTGAACACTTCTCAAGAAACAGCTTATAAGTAAAGGTCATTTATATCTTGAAATCTAACAAGAATTTCAATTATAATTGAATTATAAAGTTTTTGTCATTTTGCACCTTTTTTGATCTGTTTTTAATATAAATCAATATGGCTTGAGACAGTTTTTTTAGAGGGTCACTTAAGGATTCTTTCTACTGAATTATCTCGGAGTTTGATAAGCAGATTATGGAGGAAAGGGATTTAAAGTTTGGTCATTTTACTCATGTTCTGATGCTGCAGCAACCAAAGTTTTACATACGACGCCATGGTTTCAAACAATACAATACATTAACTGTAGTATTTGAGTTCATATTTACCTCTTCACCAATTATGATATCTTTAACAATAGTTACAAATCATGTCATAATTGCTTGTTCACTTTCAATAACAATCTTTTATTTCATCCTTGCTGAGACCCAAAATGTTGCGATTTATCTTTCCACTTCCTGTTGAAGACAACCCTTGCATAATACTCTGCCAAGTGTTACCTCCCTTAGACCATCAATCTAATAACCATATGTCATTTGAAGCAAAAACTTAATTTTACTCCTTTTCTGATGCTGCTTGGTTGCTATGCCTTTCAACAAATCAATATGGCTTGACAAAGTATGTAGATGATCAATGAAAGAACATTTATACAAAACTATCTTTAAATCAGACAAGCACTTTTATAAGGATGCTTTATTAAAGTATTGTCATTTTGCCCCTTTTTTGATGCCGCCTGACTGCCATGTTTTTCGACCATTCAGTATGGCTTGAACAATTTTTATAGAGAGTCACCCAAGGAACATTTCTACCAAATTATATTTGAATCTGACAGGCAGATTCGGAGGAGAAGATTTTTAAAGTTTGGACATTTTGTCCCCTTTCTGATGCCGCAGCAACCAAAGTTCTCAACGGAATTTAAATCTTTGAACAATTTTGAAAGAGGACCACCAAAGGAACATTCCTGTGATGTTTGGTAAAAATTGTTCTTGCGGTTCAGGAGGAGATGATGTTTAAAGCTAAAAACGACGGACGACGGACACAGAGTGATCAGAATAGCTCACCTTGAGCCTTTGGCTCTAGGTGATCTAAAACGCAATCGTAGGCGTAAGTCTTCAAACTGAATATTTGAACAACGCCAATGTTCAATCATTTGACGAGATGTTGGGGAATTACACATTCCCTCCATCAGAAGCAATAGTTCTACAAATCAGTAGATTGAACGGAACCTATGAAACGAATATTCAGCTCATGAACAAATTAGAAAGGATTGGAATAAAATATTGCATTAATTGTAGAGATGTTTATGCTAACGTTCATACAGACCACCATGTGCAGATGGCGTAAATGTTTTTAATGTAAGTTATCTCTTTAAATAATAGTTTAAAAAAGTTAGATTTTGAAATCATACCCGATATTTTTCTTTTTTCCAAATATACACTTAATCACTGAGAGAAGAGCGTTCAACACATCGCAAAATTGTTTTCAATCTTTTCGAGGAAAAAGGTTATAAATCAATTTTCTTTTTATAGTTGAACGATTAGTCCTTTCCCACATACATCAAATCCTTTTGAATGATTTCAAAAGTCATTTGCTTCTTCCTGAGCGATTGAAAAAAGTAGATCAGTGAATACATTATTGTTACTGTTTATTTCCGCAAGTTTCTTTAATAAAATAAGTAATTTAAAGCCGCTCATACATAAAAGGCATACACATGTTCACAGTTGTACGAAGGCACGATATCGTGTGATATAAACCAATTATCACTTTAATTGCCTAATTGTTTAAATAAAAATTGCAGAACCTGACCTGTGGTAATATCACTGATAAGCCGGAAAAAGAGATGTTGGTTTGTCCAAACTGTGACGATACTAACACAAGCTTGAAGAAGACTAAACAACTTTTTTTCAATAAACTACGAATAACTTTGAGAAAGACTCGTATCACGAGTTTCGGCGTTGTAAATAACATGTCGATTTCATATTTAAAGGTCATCTATCCAAGACTGAAACGAAAGATCGAGCCGGCTTGCTGGGTATGTGGAGGGAAGTAGTCACACATAAAAAGACATCGCATATGGTATTTGTTCATGTTGTCTATATTATTTAACTAGGGAGGGAAACATTTGAAAATTTGTTTCCGACCGTATTAAATCATATTTAGACCTATGTGTTGTGTAAGCTAATTCTTCAGTATTGTGGTATTTCTAGATGACCCCGTCGAACTCGGGTACGTACTATTTAGACCGTCCCAGGAAATGGTTTACTGGGCATGCGCAGGTGAAGCGGCATTATGAAATAGCGCTTACGAACCCCTTTCCACAGACATTACTTGGACACTGAAGCGACAACAAGTTCACGTAGGACAAAGATAAAATAAATAGTGTAGACGGTAGTTTTAGTTACAAGAAGCTGTACCCTCGGAGTCTGTCCAGTACTGTGGATTGCAGGTAAGATTTAACGTTTTACAACATTGGCGCTGCGAGCTGTTCATTCCTGCATTTGTGGGCATGACTAGCTCATAGTTTATATTCGCTGGATTGAGTCAGCGTGCGTTGACCAGGTGAAGAAATATTACCGGTGGTCGAGCGTACGGTGTAGACACCCAGATACATTTCTGTCCGGTTCGGATGGATTTGTTTGTTTTGGTTGCTTGATAATTAACGTTCGTCCTGCTTTTTTGCTGCCGGATTTGGCTGCAAAAAATTCAGTTCAAGCGGTTAATTCAAATTTCTGTTTATCTGTGCTGGAGGGCCGGTTTGGTTTTCGGCATAGTTAATAACAGGTAGTTACATGTTTTGACACTAAAATGGCGATGCATGCTGCCTCAGAACAGCATTTATGGAAATGCTGGTTGCGAAAGGTTCGCCGTTTTTGAAATTCGGTGTTTGGTTTTTTTAAACAATACCCCACCCACTTTTTTAACAATTGTTGGTTGTGGTCTTGTGATTATTTCACTCTTGTTTTGAAAAGAGCTCTTGTCTTGGAAGACGATCCAAGTAATTGTCAGACATACGGCGAAGTATTGAACACTTGTGTAGAGGATTGGGATATGGTGGAGCACGTAGTTGTGGGCCAACTTCACTCATGTTCAACTTTTACTGTCGCATGTATGGTACATTCGGCTCCATTGAAAGCGATTGTAGATTCAGCAGCCGAGGTTACAATTATTTCAGATAGGGTATATGAACTCTTAGCAAATAAACCACCTATCAAGAAAAATGCCATTTTACATACAGCAAGGAGAGATATGAGCATAAAAGGCTTTATTACAGGACCTGTAACCATTCAAATAGGTAACACAATATTCGAAGAGGACATTTATGTCGCTCCAATACAAGATGACATGTTGCTTGGATTTGATTTGATACATGGCAGAAAATTTAACATCAACGCTGCTGATTCCTATCTAGAGGTGAAGGGAGAAAAGGTGCCAATGCATGTCGGTACGGAAAAAGAACACCAAGGGTATCTAGGGTATACGTATGTGAAAATGTTGATATACCACCAAACTCAGTTCGAATCGTGAGATGCAGGATGGAACATGCAATGGAGGATTACATGTTAGAACCGGACAGTAATTCAAATATACTGGTGCCAAGAATAGTTTACAAAACCCAAGCAGAACCTTTGGTGTGTGTACTCAATCCGACGAATGCTTCAAGAAGATTGAAGAAGAAAAAACAGATTGGAGAGGCTCATGAAATAACCTCTGTAGTCGACTCAGAACCAGTACATACTTGTGTACAGAGAGTTGAGATGGAAGAGAAAAAAGGAGTCAATTCCCGGACAAATTCCAGAACATCTGGATAAATTGTGGGAACAATCTTAAGTACACATTTCCAATCAAGAGCAGGTCAAGTTGAGAAGACTGCTATGTGAATATCAAGATGTATTTGCTAAAGACGAATTTGATTTGGGTAATTTCACCACCATTGAACATAAAATCGATACGGGTGATGCCAAGCCTCTAAAGCAGAGAATGCGAAGGACTCCAATCATGTTTGCTAACGAGGAGAAAGCACATCTGGATAAAATGGAAAAAGCAGGTGTTATTAAACCATCAAACTCAGAATGGGTCTCAACGCATTAACCATAACAGATGTGTATCCACTGCCTTTAATAGACGAATGTCTGGACACATTGGCTGATAATATGTGGTTTTCAAAGTTAGATGCTAACGCTGCGTACTGGCAAATCAAAATAGACGAACAAGATCGCAGTAAAACCGCATTTACCACAAAATATGGCCTTTATGAATTCGTCCGAATGGCTTTTGGATTATGTAACGCACGTGCCACTTTCTCAAGGGTAATGAATCTGGTGCTGAGGGGCCTGACCTGGGATATTGTACTGGCATTTTTGGATGATGTTGTAGTTTTGGGAAAATCGTTCAACGAGCATCTGGATAATGTAAGAGCAGTACTGAATAGATTCCGAAATTATGGACTAAAAATGAAACCATCAAAATGCATTCTTTTCCAGAAAGAGGTAGAATTCCTAGGTAGGTGGGTGTCGAATAACGGGTTGAGTATGAAAGAGGAGCATGTGAAGGCAGTTCAAAACTGGCCAGTTCCAAAACATACTCGTGAAAGCGAACAGTTCCTAGGGTTGGTGAATTACCACAGAATGTTCATCAAAGACCACGCAGCAGGCAGTTCCACTGTATACAATAACAGGAAAAAAGGAGTTCAACTGGACAACGGAGCAACAAGAAGCCTTCGATCAAGTGAAGGCAGCACTGTCCTCAGTGCCAGTTCTATCCTTCCCAAATAACAAAGACCCGTTCATATTGGATACAGACGCATCGGATTTCGCCATTGGTGCAGAACTGTCACAAGTACATGAGGGGATAGAAAAAGTGGCTGCGTATGCCAGCATAGCCTTGTCTCCCGAACAAAGGAGATATTGCGTCACGCGGAAAGAGTTGCTCGCTGTGGTGCGGTTCACTAGACAATTTCGGCACTATCTGTTAGGACTGATCACAGCAGCCTTACCTGGCTCCTTCGGTTCAAAGACCCACAGGGGCAAATAGCCCGCTGGTTTGAAGAATTGAGTCAGTACGATATGAAAGTGCAACACAGGCCTGGAAAAAAGCATGCAAATGCAGATGCATTGTCTAGGATCCCCAGAGATGAGAATACATGTAAATATTACAAATTAGGATTTGTCCCAGAACAGCTCCAATGTGGAGGCTGCAATTACTGCCAAAAGGCACACCAAAATTGGGGAAATTTTGTCGAGACAGTAGATGATGTTGTTTCTCTGGTGAGACCAGATAGCATTAAAGAAAGGTGGTGGTAAGCGCGCAAAATGTTTCTTTAGATTTAATGGACTCAAAAGACCTGATGAAACAAGTAAAAGAGCTCCAGATGAAGGAAAACGAGTTTGAATGCCTCAGGGAGTGGTTAATGCATAGGAAAGAACCACCCGAAGGAGCAATGATGTTGACATCACCGGCTGAAAAGTACTACTGGATAAATAAGGACATGTTTACCTTAAAAGAAGGAATAATATGGAGAAAAGATCCAGAGAAAGAAGTACTTCTTATTCCAGAAAAACTGAGGAAGGAATTGATAGGAGCAAATCATGATATTCCCTCAGCTGGACATGCAGGAATGGACCGGACCATAATGAAGCTAAAAGCTAAATACTTCTGGCATGGGTTGTCAAGGGATGTTATCAAGTACATACACTCTTGTGGCGTGTGCAATAAATGTAAAAAACCAAACAGGTATTTGAAATGTCCACTTACCAGCTATCATGCAGGCACGCCTATGGAAAGGGTGCATCTAGATTTCATTGGTCCATTGCCTAAAACTATACAGGGGAATGAACATACTCTGATGATTGTAGATCAGTTCACGAAATGGGTTGAATGTATTCCTCTGCCATCCCAGACTGCAAAAGTAACCGCCAATGCCGCGGTGAATGAATTCTTTTCAAGGTTTGGATACCCATTTCAAGTATTCACAGATCAAGGCCGATATTTTGAGAGTACTTTGTTCACAAACGTCTGCAAACTTATGCATATTCACAAAGCAAAGACCACTCCGTACAGGCATTCGGCCAACCGGCAGGTGGAACTGTTCAATAGAACACTAATGGATTCAGTTAGATGTTTTGTAGGGAAAACACAGAATCAGTGGGACAAATATCTGCCGCAGATTACACCAAACATGTTGATGCTTGGAAGAGAAGTAAATCAACCTGCAGAACTAATGTACCCTGTGAAATCACATAAAGAGTCACAAAACACAGGGGATTATTGCCATAACCTTGTTGAATCAATGGAGTCCGCTCACAATGTTGCCAGAGAACAACTAAGAGGAACTCAGAAACGTATGAAACGTGACTATGATGTGGAAGTGCGTAAATATCAGTTCAACAAGGGAGACTTTATCTATATGTTAGATACAGCAACAGTAAAAAGAAAATGTAAAAAACTGCTGCCTCCATGGAAAGGACCAGGTCGTATATTGGAGATATTATCCCCGTATCACTATCGTGTGCAATTTAAAAATAAGGTATTCACCGCTAACCATGATAGGTTAAAACCATGTAGAACAGAGGAAATTCCGAATTGGTGTAGAACTGATAAACAGAATAAGGACATTTATTGTTTATGCAAAAAGCCAGATGACGGGAATTTTATGATAGCATGTGATGTTTGTGATGAGTGGTTTCACGGAAAGTGTGTTAACATGACACCACAGGATGGAATGCTTATCGACAAATATATGTGCCCTAAGTGTATGGTTAGCTCGGTCCTTCAGAAGTAATTGTTCCATCTATTAAAAATGTGTTGTTTCTCTTTCAGACATGGCCGAGGGGTATACAACAGATGGGACGGAACGGAGTCCTAGAAGGAGCTGGATTGCCGAGAAAGAGATTGATAAGGATTTTTCTTCTATGACGCCTTCTGAAAGGGTCATATTTAATATAAGAAGAGGACACATGATTGAACCGAAGGAGTTCTTCATGATTGTTGGAACGACGCAAAAATAAAAGGAGATGAACTGGCGGATTTGAATTCTGCGCAGTATGAAGTGGCGGTTAGACAGGAAAACTGGAGATGTGTGGAAAAGATGCAGAGGGAGGCAACAATCCTGTTCTCTGCAGACTGGATTGTTAGAACAATTCCACACAGAGACGCCCGGAAAAATATAGCACTGAGGCAAAACAGGCCATATAAATCCTATACCGTTGACAGGACAAGTACTGGGTTGACCAGGGACATTCGCAAGAATGTGACTGTTACGCGGTACAGTGAAGGAAAAACGGGGGAGCAAGCGAATTCGGACGAGGAAATCCTGCCACATCCTTTAATGGAGGAATCCGATAAGCAAAGGCGGAGAGATTCCGACCTAGTAGAGACGTATACTCCTAGGAAAACGGTAGAAAGAAGGCGGACGTACCCCAGCTCAGAAGAAGTACCGCATTCGTATGAAAGGTCAGAAAAGAGAAGGCGGATTAATTCCGGCCAGGAAGAGAAATCAAGTGGATAAAAAGAGGGGAGACAACCCCGCCTGGAACCCGAAAAGAGGGGATGGAGAAAGAAACAGAGTTCAAACTACTCTAGAAAACGCTGGGTGTCGGAACCAGATGCAAGCCCACGGGACTACCAAGGCAGTGGACCTCTCAGAACAATGGTTTTCACTAGTTCGGACATCAGCGGACCTCAGTCACATAGAATGGAGGCACAAGAGGATCTACGGGTTACTCTTCAAAATCTAAAACCTAGAGTAGGAAAGGGACGTCTTGATTCTATGGAGGAACACCCCATACCAGCCAAACGAATGGTGGTACAACCTGGAGGCAGCACTAAGAAGAAAACCAAGTGCTTGGTAAAAGGATACCCACATGAGTGTGCAAAACTCAAATGGCATGCCTACTATCACTTCCCGGCTTGCTGCAAGGTTGAATGTGGAATTAAACCTTCCTCAGAAGTTACACAGAAGAGGGCTGCTTGTCTTAAGTATTTAGCCACTCAGGTGTTGCACCGACAGGCAACAGTTCAGGATCTGATGGAGCTAGTGAATCGGACTTGGGACAGCAAGGGTTCATTTATCACTTCCGACATACAAGGCTCAATGGATGCTCTTGCAGTGCACATGGATTTGAGTGCACCCGGAGAGTCCAGCGACACTCCTTCATTGGAGGGTTCTGTGTCACCTTCTGAACCAACTCACACTTGATCAACAGGAAGCCTTTGCTCTACTTGAGACAAATGAAAGGATCAGTGAAGTGGATCAGGAGGCCAATGATTCCCTGCCTATACCAAAGGAGGGTATTCTAGAGAATGAACCCTCGCCTAAGGAACATGGAGGATTAGCCAGTCAACTCAATCCGGAAGCTGGAACCCTGCTTGGTGAAAAAGGGGGCTCTTCTATGAATATGGATTGTACAGAGGGACCTGAAACCCTGCCTACCAGGAAGGAGGGTGCTGGTACCTCTGAAGTCAGCTCGGACGAGGAGAGAAGATTGCTGGAAATGGACTTGGAACCCCCAAAACCCCAGCGACCCCAAAAAATACCTCGGGCAAGGGGCACACAGCCGCCTAAAACCGTTACTACTCCATCATATGCGGAGGTAGTACAGCAGGTAGGAAAGTCAAATTCCAGGGGGGAATCTACAATGATGGTGTTTTCGAAGGGGGCACTGCCAACTCGCATTCAAACCGAGACGGAGGAAATGGAGGCCTTCGATAGCCATTTCCATTTGGATAGGCTGTTACATGAAGAGAGACAGGCAACAGGATTATCGGTGGAAGAAGCTATTAAGCTACCGGTAGGCAGGTCTCCAACCTATCCAGTAACAGTAGTAGGAGGGGTGATCAACTACTGTGATCCTGAAAATTTAGGTAAAGTTAGTTACCCCACTAACCCAAAATGGAGGATTGCTGTGGGTGTCCATCCCAAAAAAGTGGGTAAGATGACGCCAGAGAAATGGGTCGAATTAGAGCGACAGATCCACAGCAGCCGAGTTATAGGTATCAGTGAAGTAGGACTCGACTACTCCGTCCCTAAAGAGAACTGGACTCTTCAAATGGATGCCTTAGAAAGGATCCTGAAAATGGGAGCAACCGGACTCGTTCTCATAGTCCATCTCAGAGTAGCAAAAGGGGACCCATTGGGATTGGCAGTCCATAAAAGATGCAGGCAAATGTTTCAGAAACATTGTTCTAAATTCCAGAGGAAACACCTGCATACTTTCTGTAGCAATTATGAGGTTGCCAAGGAATGGATGAATGCCTTTCCAAATTGCTACTTTGGCTTCTCGGGGAAGGTGGCTAGATTTAATGCCGACCAAAAAGAAGCAGTAAGAAAGATCTGCTTAAACAAGATATTGGTAGAAACTGATTCGCCACATCTCGCAATAGCTTCAGCACTTAAAAACAACACTCCGGCATACACTGGGAAAATTGCGGAGGTAGTTGCTCGTATCAAAACAACGAGAGTTTCTGTGGTATTAGCCTGTGGAGTACAGAACGGGCTGGAGCTATATGGCCGCGTTTAAAAGAAACGAGCCAGAAAATCATCCAAGAATTGCTGCATACATGAAATGGGCAATTTAGTGAATGCAGCCACGTACTAAAGACGGGTTGGCAAAGCTAGAGTGGGGCATATGACTGATTAAATACTGCCACGTACTAAAGACGGGCTGGTATATAAAAGATGTCATACGTTTAATGCGGTCACGTACTAAAGACGGGCTGGCATCCCAAGTAGTTAAAGTGGATGATTTTAGAGAAAAAGTTAATCAGTGTACAGAAAGGGTCCAGAAAATCATCCAAGAATTGCCGCATACATGAAATGGGCAATTTAGTGAATACAACCACGTACTAAAGACGGGCTGGTATATTAAATAGGTCATACGTTAGATGGGTGGGCATCTCAACTAGTTCCAGTAGATGATTTTAGAGGAAAAGTTTAGGTTAATCAGGTTGCAGATGAGGAACTGACCTGGATATGGAAGGACTACCCGGAGGTCAATGGGTGCAGGTGTAGTACTGGCCCAAAAGACAGAGCTATAAAAAGGGGGGAATGTGGTATTTCTAGATGACCCCGTAGAACTCGGGTAAGTACTATTTAGACCGTCCCAGGAAATGGTTTACTGGGCATGCGCAGGGGAAGCGGCATTATGAAATAGCGCTTACGAACCCCTTTCCACAGACATTACTTGGACACTGAAGCGACAACAAGTTCACGTAGGACAAAGATAAAATAAATAGTGTAGACGGTAGTTTTAGTTACAAGAAGCTGTACCCTCGGAGTCTGTCCAGTACTGTGGATTGCAGGTAAGATTTAACGTTTTACAACAGTATATAGTCACCTACTTCTTGTGATGTATACGCGTATTAATACCATTTGTTTTAAAATAACAACACGTGCTGAAATCTTGCTCCGTGAGCATGGTACTATTAACAAACACAAGACCTGTAGTCGATAGATAGCTGATATAACAAATGATGTCGCACAGAGCTGATGCTTTAGTTTGCTAGATGGGCGTTTTACGACAAAATGATCATTTCCTTCAATTATGGAATAAATAGTAACTTTATTATTTTACTTTATACTTCAAAATTTGAGTTAAACTCTGCATACCAGGAGCAATACCGATCAGCTAACCATGTCAGATATGAATTATTGAGGATATAATGAAAATAGAAAGGTCCGAGAGAAATGTATATGAATCGTTAAGAACAAAGAAACTTTATGGCGCTAAAAGGTCGATTATTTCATGATGAATGCGCTTACACAGTACGTACTAAATAGGTTAACTTAACATGGCGAATTGAAAGATATTACCTAAGGTGGGACCCCGGCATTTGCGAACAAGAACCTCTATCATGGAAGAAATAAAGTCAAAGTTAAGGTGGCATAACACAGTTGAAAGCTGATTTTCTGTTTCCTAGGACACCCCAAACTTTTATTCTCTCATAATTTCTCATAATATCAATACTGGTTTGATATAAAGAATTTTCCTGTATTAAGGAGTGTCAGAATTGTAGGAAAATGACTGGAGGTCACACTCGGTCCATATTATGATATTATGGAAAGAATTGGCCACAAAAGTGGTCTGAAACGGGGTGAAAAAAATACCACAGAAAGAACAATTTGACCCTTCACTCCAAAAATCACCGAACAAAAACGCAGGGGGTTAGTGTTAAATTGAAGAGCTGCTAATTCTCTCAAAACAATAGGCAATCTGTGGATGCAGTCAGAAATACCACGTTTCCAGCTCCTTTTCAAGCAACTTAGAACGCAAAAGCTGGTATTCGAATTTACCTCGAATTTCACGCCTAGCTCTGCAACTAGTCAGCACAGACAAATACCACAGCTCAGGCAGAGCAGGTCAAGTCATCTTGGCAAATATAAGCTTGTTATGTGCCTCTAGCTGCAGGAATGTTATAAGAGATGGAGCTAGAGAGTTAAAATGAGAAGGTACAGGTTATGTTTTAAGTATGAGCCAGATATCGTTCGATAGTTATCTTTGAAAGTTAGGTCAAAGGAAAGTAAATCGGATCGGCTTGCCGGGCAGACAATTTTGTCCAGGGAATTTCAGATGAATATATAAGACTGAGGTTGGCTCCCATTGGACAATAATGATTTTGTTGAAAGTTGAAAGTGATTTTCATAAAGTTGAATAACCTCTGACTGATTTATAACCAAAATAGTGTTTGCTTTTAGCTATGTTGACACTCTAATAGCCATTTTCAGAACATGCTGTATTTTCTGAAATTGAAAGTAAAATTCAGTGCGGGATAAGGGTGACCTTTGATTTGACCTCCTAGCTCTGTCAAAAAACGGTGAACATGTGGGTTTGTTTTGCTTTTTTGGTAGTTCTAAGAATGAACTTTAGTTTGATATAGGAATATGTGTTAATTCATTTGCTAGTAACGAACCATAACCCATAACGCTATAATGGTCGCCTATGGAAAATGATTTACTTCCCTTTGACCTAAAGCAAGAATTCTGTTTTGGTAGTAATTTTCATTGTCGCTACTTTTGGGTTAGGTACTTTGGCCGTTAGCGGACGAAACTTTCAGACAAGCTCATTTAACCTGTCAGCAATGAAATACTGTGTGAATACATAGAAACCAACCCACAAAAACCTCTCAGAGGCTCAGAGCAAGTATGGAGGGCTTCAATCAATGAAGGTATTGTTTTTGTTCTCTGTCAGACTGGGGGTAGAATGCTAAAACAATAACCTGGGAATCTTGTGATGTGAACCAAGCCACATATACAGCAACATATATGACCAGGTACTTCACCTTTCTCTCAAACACATGCCATGTCATGCACCTTCAGCCAATGACCTGTGGGAACATTTTGGAAAAAGGGGTATAAATTCCTATTAATGAGCAATTTCATTTGGTTCACATCAATTTATTTTTTACTAAAAACTGGGTTTTGGTCTATTTTTAACATATTCTTGATTGATTTCAACGGATATACATGCAAAGGAATTCTTGCTTAACCTAAGTCTATCATTTAGAGTGTTCAAATGCCAAAAACAGCTGTAGATTTTGACTGAACCATAACACTTTTTCAGTTACCTCCCTTTTATGATTTCCAAATTCGACACAAATCGCAGTTTTTTCATATAACTTTGGCCTGATGAGGTTAAATTGAAGCCTTTTCAAGTGAAAATGTCTTGCATATTCTTGTTGGAGTATAAAATACATTATAAATGGGACTGCGCGGCAGGGAAAAAAGGGCCATTGGATATCTGCGACAAATGTAAATTCCTCCGCTAGGTCCATTTTGATTAAAATCTGCTGTGTTCATTGCATCCGGAAACATTCCATGACTGCGAGCGGTTGGTTGTCCCATTTAGCAGTAGAAATGTATTGGATCTACGCAATTTGCACCTTTTCCAAGACCCCTTTTCCTGTGTCATTTCTGATAAATCAACCAGCTTTTTGTGTTGAAACCCTAATTTTGCCAAAAATTTGGCTTTTTGTGTGCACATTTCTGTGTATCCAATGCTTGAATGTGTCCTAGAAGCCTCCTTACTATCAAATGAGTTAATGCTGCAATAGAAACAATCTTTTCTTTCCAGGTTATTACAGCAAAGCACGCTTATATTGGCATATTTAAGGATTTTTAACTTCGCACCGTTGCCTTTTATAGTCATAAAAAGTAAGAGATGAAGGTGTTCAGTTGTGTATATCAGTGTTATTTCAATGTAATTTAGTGGCATGAAGCAGTTCTGCTTCCATGTGAAACAAAATCAGGCCAAAACAGAATTTTATTTGAGAAATGTCATCAAAATGTTGTTTTTTTCAAGCAGAAAAAAGGTGTCAAGTCATTAAATTTTCATAAAAAATAAGAAAGATTGAAATTGTATATCAAATCAATCCATTGACATGTTGAATACATCCTTACAAAGTGAAAACCATCAAAAACTACTATCTAGCCTGATATTTTATGATTAAAATTAAATACTGAAAACATTTCATTTTAACTCAAGAAAGGTATTCATTTGTGAGCTAAAAGCACAGTACAGTGTAAAGGGTAATTGCCATATTTGCCAAACTGTCGAACCGAATGAATCGAAAACTGTGTACACTATTCCGCAATAGGCAGTCGTAAACTGAATTTGCTTTTAGCTATGTTGACACTCTAATAGCCATTTTCAGAACATTCTGTATTTTCTGAAATTGAAAGTAAAATTCAGTGCGGGATAAGGGTGACCTTTGATTTGACCTCCTAGCTCTGTCAAAAAACGGTGAACATGTGGGTTTGTTTTGCTTTTTTGGTAGTTCTAAGAATGAACTTTAGTTTGATATAGGAATATGTGTTAATTCATTTGCTAGTAACGAACCATAACCCATAACGCTATAATGGTCGCCAATGGAAAATGATTTACTTCCCTTTGACCATCATGAGGGATTCAAAGTTGGAACAAGTTGATATGAAAAGACGTATACGCTTACACAACACAAAGTAGGTCAAGTAAACGTGGAAATTGTTGATACAAAATGAAAAGCGTGACATCTATGCATGCGCCTAGCTGCAAGAATGTAATAAGAGGTTAAGCTGGAAAGCAAAAGTTAAAATGAGAAGATACAGGTTATGTTGAAAATATGAGTGATATCGTTCGATAGTTATTTTTGAAATCATGAAACATTCCAGTTGAACAAGTTGATCATTCAATACGAATACGCTTATCCAGCACAGACAAAGTAGGTCAAGTAAACGTGGCAATTGTTGACACAAAATTATAAGGTATGTGTCTATCTCTATACGCGCCACGGTTCAAGAATGTTATAAGAGGTAAAGCAAACTCATAAAGCAAAAATTGAAATAAGAAGATACAGGTTATGTAAGTGTAAAAGAAGTGGGATATTTCCCTATGGAGAGACCTGTTCAATCTGGCATTTTTCTGTTGAAATAAAACCAAAGTCGTTGAGGAATTAGTGAGATGTTTTGATATGATTCAGTCGTTTCTTGTTAGGAGTGGTGACTTGTTCATGGTGTGAATTGCGGAATCCTGTGTTGGTTGTATGGATGGAAGTTTTCTTCGTGTATGTGGTAAAGACTGCAACCAAAATATGTAATTAAGTTGTCTAATTACCAATGTTGCTGATACGATTTCGTATGCAATGACCTCGTCTACTGGTTGCACGGATTAGGGGTGGAAAGACTATATATCTTTTGTTGTACCTCTTTCTGTTAGACGGTTATGGGGAAACTCCATCCACCGTTGCCCGGCGTTCACCAACTTCATGTTTTTTTCATATTTAACAAAACAATTAAACAATTTCGAGACAAGCTTTTAGCCCGTCAATTATCAGTATCATATTGCCAATGATGGGAATAGCTCTAGTTGGTCTTGTCATGTGTCTGTTCAACATTTCATTATAAAGCAAAAATAGAAATGTTATTAAAGTTACATTGTCATGTGTTGATGGTGGTAGTGTTGGAGATGTTGTTGTTGTTCCTGATGGTTCTTTATTGCTCTACACATCTGGAAATGATAAACTGAAAATTCCCCAGACTCATTTATAATCAATGTATCTGTATTAGCGAATGTTGCTATTGTGAAACTGCACAATTCTGTCGGCCCATTGGACAAAATCCTCCTTCGAACTATATCAGGCGAGAAATAAAAACATTGTTTCTGGCAATAAAATTAATATAATCACAGAAGGGGATTTGCGACATTTAAAACTGGGGAAGGTAGATATTGTAACCGGCCACGGTATCAACCGGCTCTCTTGGGTTCTTTTGTATCGACAACACAAGGGAAAATAATAGTAAGATAGATATGTTTTATTAGGATAGTTTAATACGTAAACTCAATATACGACAATAGTAATCTATGGGAATAGAAGGAAGAAATAGAGTGAGAAAAGAAAGGTTGCTTCACGTTACCTGTATGGCTCTGTACAACTGAGGCCCAATACAATGAGAACACTGCCTTATATACCCATTAGGAGTGGTTGTGCACAAGAATCACATGCAAAGCATGATTTAAGTAAGAATAGGTACAAAGTACAGCCACACAGTGACAATCTGACAGTTCTATCAAGACATTATGAGCACACTTAATACGCAAGCATTAAGTGACAAATAACGATCCCGTTGGAGACTGTATAATACTTTGAAAGTGGCTAGAACACAGCGCAGAGACAAAGCTCTTGAAGTAGCAATAAAGCAATGTCACTATAATGAGGACTGCCAGATCACACAGAACAACTATACCCGTATGCTACAGTATACGCGCCATATAAAAAGGCCCCGCAAAAAAACCGAAGACAAAATAAAAGTCTAGGAATTATAAGAAATTGTGATAGTTCATTGTAATTAACGTTTTGATGTTTTGAACACAACTTGGCCGTCTTCCCCCGCCTCTTGGTCACGGCAAACGTCTCCTCCTCTGACCAAGATAGAGTCCTCACACACCATTGCTTTTCTTTTTTCGGACATCCTGGTACGGTGGTCAAAAGTGTAAGGAAGAATCCCCTGCGGATCAATGTAATGTTTAGGTGTTTTTTTTTCAAATGTTTAAGGAGCAGTGGTTTGGATAAGATGTGTTGTCCTCAAGTGTCTTCTCATATTGTATTCCCTTAATGAGGTTTCTAGGCAAGATGGACACTTGAAGATCTTTACTTCCTCTGCGTGCTTGTTTTTCCAGTGTCTCTGGAAAGCTTTGAAACTAGAGTAACGAACGCCCTGTATACACTCTAGAACGGGACAAGATGTCGGCTCATTAGGCCTTTGTCCACGGTTAAAGGAGGCAATCTCCTCTTCAACACCTTCCAGAATTTTTAAAGACATACTGAAATAGAAATTAAAACGTTAGATATTGGATCTCTCAGTCCGGACATTACAATTCCTGAGATGAATCCAATCGTAGGAAAATCCATTCCTATGCAACAAAAAAGAACAGAACATACATGAGAGGAAGATCTGATCATTGCCTTTTATCTCGTGTTCTGTCTTTGATGAGGTAATGACCTTATCCTATATCTTTTTTTTTTTTTTTTTTTTCCCCATTTTCCTTAAGTTTTCAAACTTTACAAAACAAGGCACACAAAAAAAACCCACCTACATGCTGATTTTTAGAGACGGAATAATAATACGGATTGAAAATGAGACAGATAGAGAGATAGACAAACAGAGAGAAAGACAGACAGAAAGAGAAAGCATTCCCATATTAGGTTCCTATCGTTTTACCTCACAACTTTTTTTTACAAAACATACATAAACTCCAATTCAACATATATAATTACGAAGGAGAAAATATTTCCTTAGGTTTTACTCTCCTTCCCGCTCTAGTAAGGTAAGGACTAGGAGAACCAATAGACAAATTCTCTCCTGAACTTAATTCTAGTTCCTGATCGTGTTGAAAAGATAAATGACTCTGATTTAGAGATTCATTTTCTACTATATTTCCTTCAGATCCTGTCAATGTAACATCTTCTTCTGAATTGCCACTTTTCAAGCATTTCTTTAAATGATCTACATGTACGACTAATTGTTTCTTTTTTTCCACATGTTCAATTTTATAGGTAACGTCTGTCACCTTTTTGATAATTATGTAGGGACCTATCCAACTTAATGCAAGTTTTTGATTTGCTAATGGGGGATACCAGCGCCATACATATTCACCTTCGGAATGCTCCCTATGTTTTAAGCCAACGTCGTAAGCCTTTTTCTGCCTACATGTGGACTTTTTCAAGTTTTGAAAAGCTGAATTGTAAGAAAGTTCGACAGATTGTTTTAACCATTCCACGTATTGTGACGGACAAGTATCAGAAACATCTACATGACAGTTTCCGAACATCACATCAATCGGAAAAGTAACATCTCTTCCAAACATTAATTTATTCGGACTGTAACCTGTGCTATCATGGCAAGTGGACCTATAGGCCATCATTATGAAAGGAATATGGTCATCCCAATCATTTCTGTTTTCATTAACGAACATTGAAAGCATTTGCAAGATTGTTCTATTCATGCGTTCTATCATGCCATCTGATTTTGGGTTATATGGAGTAGTTCTAGTTTTCTCGATATTGAGTAATTTGCACATTTCTTTAAATAAAATAGATTCAAACTCACGACCTTGGTCAGAGTGAATGATTGAAGGGACCCCAAACCTACAAATGAATTCATTCACCAATTTGTCAGCGACCGTCAAAGCGGTATGGTCTTTAATTGGATATGCCCCAGAGAACTTAGTGAAATAATCACCTACAACTAGCAAATATTCATTCCCATTTGAGGTTAGAGGAAGAGGACCAAGAATATCCAAAGCTATTCTATCCATTGGAAAACTGGATAAATCTTGTTTAAGAGGTGATCTGCCAAGTCCAGGTCCAGGTTTTCTACGAGAACATAGGTCACAGGTATTACACCAGACCTTTATATCCTTTGTCATACCAGGCCAATAAAATCGTCTTTGAATGGCTTTAACCGTGCGATCCCTACCAAGATGACCAGCTGTTTTATTTGAATGTAGTTGGTGGAATATCTCTATTTGTAATGAAGATGGGGCTATAATTTTAAATTTTTCCTGATCAGGTAAATCCACCTGAACACATTTCCGATACAAAATACCTTAATGAATAAAGACTCCCATATACTCCAGAGAATACGAACCCTAAAAGGACAGTTTTTTATCTCACGTTTATGAGGTTTAACGGTGAAATTAGCCTTCAGGTTCACAATTTTGCTAATGACATGGTCATTTTGCTGTAATTGTTCTAATGCTGGAATTGTCCATTTTCCTATCCAATTTGAATCAACCAAGGGATAATCCTCTTTTAATGAAAATATTGAAATACTCTCATCACAACCAGATATATGAGGTTGCATATCGTGACCAGAACTCCCGCAATCAGGACAATTTGCCCTTTTGCATTTCCTACTTGGAAATCGTGACATAGCATCCGCATTCCCATGGTGTATACCTTTCCTGTGTTTAATTACGAAATCGTAAGTTCCAAGGATAGTTAACCACCTAGCAATCATTCCCTCGGGATCTTTGAAATTTGTTAGCCAAGTCAGAGAAAAAATTCCTTCCCCAAAGATATTGTCGGAAATGCCTGATAAATGTTACCACCGCCAGTAACTCAATGAAAGTAGTACAATATCTTCTTTGTGATTTATTTAAGGTTTTGCTTGCATATGCAATTACACGCTCTTCGCCATTTTGAATTTGTGATAAAACTGCTCCAATTCCATATTGACTACCATCTGTATCTAGGATGAACTTTCCATCCCTTTCCGGATAACCTAAAATAGGTGCTGTAACTAGTAAATGTTTCATTTTTTCAAAACTTTCCTGACATTCAACGGTCCAGACAAACATTTTGTTTTTCTGTGCAAGACGTGTCATTGGATATGCAAGTGTGGACAAATCCCTGATATACCTTCTATAATAACTAACTAATCCTAGAAAGCTTTTTAACTCAGTTTTATTGGCAGGTACCGGCCAATCTAAGACAGCATTTATTTTGTTTTTTGAACAAGAGATTCCTTCCTCTGAAACAGTATGTCCCAAGTACTCAATTGATCACACAGAACAACTATACCCGTATGCTACAGTAAACGCGCCATATAAAAAGGCCCCGCATGATAATCCATGATACAATGGTAAATCAAATCAAAGTACTGAAGGCAATGCAAAGCATTCCCGTTACAATATTTTAAAAATCGAACCTTGACTTGCAGAAGGTCGCTGACATCTAAGGTTGGTGGTGACAGAAGACAACTCAGGAATAGGATCTAACTGCTCACCCAATTGTCTAGCTAAAGTTGACAGACCTCTTAGGCTGGGTGCGGCATGAGACATCTCGTAACGAAGCTCGGACTGCCCTTCACTTGTTCAGTGCAGTTGCTCTATCTGTACACTACAGGAGTGGAATGCTTCAACGGTTTTTCCGGTGTCTTTCCAAACAGCAGGCTTCTTACTGCTATAGGGCGCTGCAGATACTGAACGGATACACCTGAACACCTTTTTTATATATGCAGAAACAGCACTTCTGAGACTTTCTTCAATGCCGTGAATGAGTGTCGATAAGGTCAGGAAGACATTTTGCCATTCCAACTGCAAAGCAGATCTGTATGTAGAAAGCGAAATATTCAACATTATAGAAACTATATTCCAATGATGTTGCATAATTTATCAACGAATCTGGGGTTATAAGTTATTTTATGGTTAAAATAAATATAAATTTAGGATGACCAATTCGGTTTACTTTTATATAGCCAAACATAACTGAACATATTACACAGTAAACATGTTTAGTTGTTGGTAATGTTATACCTGTATGTTACCTTTCGAAACAATGAAGTTGTATATAGCAAACTTCAATGTCTTGAATGCACTATATTACTAGCTGGCCTCAAGGCTATTCAACTGATGGATTCTGAGAAATACGAATTAATAAAGAATTAATATATATATATTCACATGAATTACTAAATAATAGTTGTTCATTACAGATTATAGATACCATATTGAATGTGAATTGATCAGAAATGATGCTCTTCTTTGAATATATGAATATTGTTTGGATGCTATGACATTACCTGATCACTAATATACCGTGTTCCATGCACCATGTTCTTAAGATGGCTGTTTATGGACTCAAAGCCAAATCATGAGTATTGGAAAATTGGACCATGCAATCTGACGAACTGAGGCATATGGCATAACAGGTGATGTTCATAGTTTGCTTTTTCGGATCTGGAATTATAAGGTTCATATCGCATTTACACAAAATGCTCCTGTATGTACATCATTTATAAAATAAATTGACTCTAGTATAGAAATCAATAATCTCAATTCACTTAAATGGATGAATTATATATAAAAACAAATTAAGACAGGTGTAAAACAAGTATGATAATAATGGCTCTCTTCCGTAGCTAAAGAATAAAAGTAAAGTTTTTAAAATATATATCAATCAAACTTTATTTTCATATTAAGGCTTTACCGTAGAAGGTAGGGAATAGCCGACAGAAATTATATAGACACTCCGCAGCTGTATCAACATCTCTTCCACTGACATATTCCTGGTTAAGAAGGAAAACGGCGGTAACCAGTAAGGAATAGTGGATGCCGATATCGACATTCTGAATACCAGATATTACTGGCTGTGAGTGATGAACCAACCACTCTCTACATTCAGAAACTGAAAAATAGAGCAATTAATATTCTAAATAAAAGCATCTTAACAGTGAAAAACACTCGAAAGGCATAGTCAAGTCAATTGACACATTATCTAGCAAACGAGCTTAAGAATCATCACTAATATGTTCTAACAAATATCTTTTTAAACTATAAAACTGACATTTCAGTGATGTCCCCCGCAATTCAAATTTCAATTTTCATGAAAATGGGATACTCATAACGATGATATGAGAAAATACTTCTTTATTTACCTTTCCAGTGCTTGTAGTCATCAATGTTTCTCTGCTGTCTATTTATAATCTGATACTTGAATACCAAGCAGTCGACCATTATTCAAAGCAATCTGCATGAACACAATTGTTAAATTTATTAAGGATTACTAAGAACATTTGAATCGTCTATAAGATAGAACCATTTTTGTTCAAACCACAGTTTTCTTATCCCCGAAAGTTACTGATTGAAATATTAACTATTTGCATTAATAAAAGTGGGGTCTGAACACATTCAAACTGATAGTTCATACCTTGTCTCCTATGTAGAAAGTTCTACCTTTGTAAGATGCATCTAACCATAAAGTAAGCATTGTCTTGACTACCCCCAATAACACTGAATGCATCCAGTCAATCACAAACGTCTTTGGTAAATCAATATGTCTCAACCTTGCACCTTTGATGACGTTGACCTATAAAATAATCAGAAAATTCATTATTTTCATGACTTCTTATATGGATGTTACATAACAATAAAATAAAGAAGGTTTTTTTCTTTCTT
Source organism: Serripes groenlandicus (assembly GCA_031761405.1). Classification (NCBI taxonomy): domain Eukaryota; kingdom Metazoa; phylum Mollusca; class Bivalvia; order Cardiida; family Cardiidae; genus Serripes; species Serripes groenlandicus. The sequence continues at coordinate 528,161 of JASEVX010000068.1, read as the reverse complement.
CTTAAAGGCTATTTCTGCCAGCATTGAGATTATGCAAATAAAAGCAAATGAATGTTTAATCCTGTCGTTTATGAACGAAATCTGCATCAGACAGCTCTGAATACATTTAAGCAAATGGATGAAATATCTGTGTAAATGAAAGTATGATTTTTTCCATTTAAAGTCGTAGGTTATCAATTCAATTGAGATTTGTTTATCTATTGACACAATATGTTAAAAGTAGTCTGCTGCAGAATTGTCATATGATGGAAACGTTTAATACAACAGTTTTACAGATGCCTTGAAAAGTAGCAAAAGCAGATAATGCTAAAAACGAATGAAGGTGAAAGCATTTTGACAAGGGGAAAACATTGTGAGCCGTTTGCCAATTGTGACAATGTTTTCAAAAGGTGCCTGGTGCATTCACATTGAATTTCTATCGCCATGTCTGAATCAGGGTTATGCTTAATTTCTATATGTTCTAAATCTTTAATGCATTTTCAATTTCTTCCTGGCAAAGCACTCTTTGCATGAAACTTTTTGTTCTAAATCTGTGTCCGATACATCCAAAAGTTTAAAGCATAATACACATTTAAATGCTGTGGATGTATTTCAATATCTTCTGTTTAGTAATGACAGTGGTAGATGTGGTGGTCATTTGTAAGATATTGTCAAATCTTTGAGAACAAAGGTTTGTCAACCTGTAAGTCGCGCCTTCATCTAGGGAATTTGCGTTTGTTCCCCACAATGGCAGTTTTATATCTCCAGTCTTATCAGCTATGACAGCATTCTGTAAAAGCCTTGGTCCAGATTTAGTGATTATACTCTTTGTCTCATCATCGTTAGTAAATACAATAAAGATAAACATGTAAACCAAAATTTAGAGTTGTCTTTTTTGAAAGCCCCAGGATGAAATGCTTAATTCTGCTTTCATCAATTGGATCATTCACACCTACTTCTAAGCTAACATGTTGTGCGATAAGAAGTAGAGATATCCCTCTGCCTATGCTTGCGCCAAGCGAAGCAGCATGACACAAGCCCGGGAAATTTCTGCTCCATACCGTTCTTTTTGGTGCAATTGAAAAGTCTTAAGTGTAAATTTTCACACTTGTTTGTGTTGAATAAATTTTCAGTCTCTTTCAGCTGTTTCGTACCACAGTATTGTGAAATGACTTTAGAAATTATTTCTCTGTCTTTCATTGACAGTTTCATGTACGTTTTAATGTGAGAAATGCATACTGCTGACACCTTTCTGCAATTAGAATGGTTTCCGTGGAAACAGTCCAGTACGTTTGTTATGGCGTTTTCTGCACGGCTGTGATAATGGTCCCTAGATTTGGCGGTGACCCTCAAGCGGCTTAGTTCCATACGCATCCTATCCCGCAGTCTGGAAGCAAGAATTCTTGTATACTTCTTTCTGTTCTTTCCTGGAGGGGCTTTGATATTGGCTGCCCTGAGATGGTTGTGGATGAAGCATTTGTAGTGATTTATATGCTTCTGGCGGTTGCTGTTTAGAGTCCGCATGGCTTTTGCGAGTGATTGGCTGCCATCAGTTGTAATGGACTGTACATTCAGGATGTTTTTGCTCTCTATATTTATAATGGTTGCTTTAAGGAATGAGGTTTCAGCCTCATTTATGGTGTGATCACTACTGTAATTCTTTTTTACATTTTCTACTCAAATGGTTACACAATTTTAAAGGACACAACTTGTTTCCAATTTGAATGTCTACCGGCAACTGTTTTAAAGTTGTCTTTTCAACTGTAGGTGCAAAACACTGAGTGGCAGTTATACCGCCTGCCTGTGGCCGACTGGTTTAGGACACATCATATTCCAAGTGAGTTCCATCTGTTCTTCCTGCAAGATTCTCAACTTGTTTAACATAGTTCTGATTCTTCTCTAACTGGATTGCATTAATTTTTTCAACTTCATCTGTGAGGGAGTCGAATTTCCTTTGCAGTCCTCGCTTGTCTGGTGCTTGAATAATTAAGCAGGCTAGCATAAGCTGAATGTCACTTATCCCCAATTATGAACCGAGGACTGGCAGAACAAGGTAGTTGTTCAGGTTCCCTGTGGTTTGTTCCTGTTTCTTAACACTATGAAACAGTGACAGTTCATGCAAAACAAAGTTGCAATTTCAGTTGTAGTGTTATGCAAAGGCCTTTCCGGTCAAGCACACTCAGTTTCAGAACTGCGTTGTCAGTTATATCCGTTAAGGCTATTAAATGCATTTTCAAGCATTTGCAGATTGACAATGGCATTTTCATTTCTGACTGATGTACTGTCACTGACTTTTGATGAAACATTTGTATTCTCTACAGTGCCTGTTAATGTTGATGGTCTCAGCTTAAATGGTACAGTTGGTCCAGACGTTAAACCACTAGCATGAAGTACGTCTTGTGCAACTGATGCGTCAAGTCTCCTTAGTGAAGAAGTTACATCCTCAGCCTCAGTCGGTATATGTGAATATTCATCAGAAGGTTCAGGAATACTGTCGGATTCAGCACAAGTGTCACTAAAACTACTCCACCTTTTCAAAGCATAGGTATTTCCCTTTTAAAATATGTATATTTCCTCTTTTTATTAAGCCTGTAGCTGTGTTTATAATTCCTTTTAATATCTCTCATGTTCACTAGTTGTAAGCAATACTAATTCTAGAAAACAATGGGTTGGACTGCATGTTTTATCATGAAATGGATTCTTATCAGGGATGTAGGGTCATATTTCAGGTGTCTGGGTATTTGTGTTTGCAATTAAAACTATTTGGATACAGCTAGTTTGTGTGAGTAAGGCTTTGGGGTTTACCTCCCTTACATCTACAGACTGAAAAGAGTAATGTTTGTGACAGGTATTTTGCTATAGTTCCATTTCTGGGATATATTTTGAATTGAGTTAATAATGGGATTTTTACAGTTATTAAGTCATACAGTAGTTGTTGAGACCAGTTTCTAATAATGCTTAAACTTCTAAGATAAGTAATTAAATGATATAAACTTTAAGCAAATTTATGGTATTGATAATTTCTAAGGTTTCAAATCTGGTTTCCTAAGTAAATTGAAGAAATTAAAGCATATTTAGGTCTAATCTGTTTGTAAATATTGACAACCTGCATTGTATTCATAAGAAAACTAGGGTTTTACATGCTGGTTATTTTCTTGCATTTTGGCTATATTTGGATTATTTCCCTTGGATTGGGTTACTTTTAGAAAAGGGTCATATTTCTAAAAGAAACACAGTTTTCTTTCTTTCTTTTTTTCTTTATTGTGTGTAAAATACATTAAATTATAAAATCAAGGATGCACTAGTTATAGTTAAGCTGAAGAAAAAAAATTAAGGTGGCAGGGGACACATATTCGTATTTGGCCCTGTCTATATTTCATAAATTTGGAGTGTTTTGAAAATGAATTGATTTTTGTCTCGCTGCGACGAAGTTGCGAAAGCGAGACTAAGGTGTTGCTTTTCTGGCGACGGCGTCAACTATTTGCGTTTAGCTCAACGTTAAAGTTACATTTTAGCTCACCTAAGCACGAAGTGCAAGGTGAGCTTTTGTGATCACTCACCGTCCGGCGTCCGTCGTCGTCGTCTGCGTCGTCCGTCGTCGTCGTCTGCGTCGTCGTCAGCGTCTGTTAACAATTTCCTACAAATGACTTCTCCTACTAAACCAATGAACAGATTTCAAAATAACTTCACAGGAATGGTCCTTAGGAAGTCCTCTTTCAAAGTTGTTCAAAGAAATTAATTCCAAGTAGAACTTTGGTTGCTGCGGCATCAGAAAAGGGAAAAATTGCCAAATCTTAAAAAATCTTCTTGTTCTGTTAAAACATTGTATGCTGATGATGCTGAGTGTGACCTTTTTTTTGGGTAAAACACTTGATTTTTGGACATGGCTACTTCATATTTTGTTGGATTAATTTCAAATTGTGAACACACATTTCATAAATAAAGTACTTCAACATATCAAACAGGTTTCGGGGTAAAACGTTTGTATTTTGTTATTTTTTTTGAATTTCTTGTATTTTTGAACTTTACGTTTAGGTCAATTTTTTTTTTTAATATCTTGTATATTTTAACTTTGTATTATTATTTTTTTGAATTTCTTGTTTAAAAGCCATTGTGTTTAGCTGAAAGTTAAAGTTTTGTTATTTTACTTTTTATCTTTTACACTTGCATTGCATTGATAGTCAAAGCAGGGGACAGCGAGACATTTCTTTATTGACATCTATCAATTGATGGATACAAAATGTGGAGAAAATACGAAAATGTGTATATGCTAGCTCTCATATCATGTTGAAGAGCTTTTCAAGGGGAGGTCAATCTCAACATCATTTCAGAAGCTGTTGTGGAATGAAAATTCAGGTATTTCAAATAAGATTTTCTACTAGAAGAATACTGATGACATGGTATTTTGTATACATTTCCTGGTTATGCATTGCTTGATTATTAAGTACGTGTGCTTCAATTTTCTCCTGCATGTTTCCAGGAAGTAAGGACATGATTAGAAAATCTGCCGAAATAGTGTCATTTTAGTCCGTATTTTGGGTAGGTGGGCTAGAATACACAGGGTCTGGGAAAAGAATCAGTTCTGTCGAGTTGCTAAAATGTTACATGATTTTGAAATACTGTTATATGCCATATATTGAGATATAGTTTTAACATTATGATGGATGTTGTCTCGGAGAATTTCTCAAATAACATTTTATCGGTGCGTACCTGCTGAAATGTTGCAAATTTAGGGGTCCCCTGCCACCTAAGCGTATTCTTCAGTATAAAGTGACCTAGTTCCTGTGCTGTATAAGCGTATTAATTTTCTTATAGTTTTCGTGTATTACAACGATTAGGGCAGAGGGCAGAGGACTGACAAAAGTTCACATCGAGTATTATAATAAACATTTTAATAATTCCTTAGCCTTGATAGTTTGTTCAGAGTATTTCTAATTGTATTGACGTGGCGAATAGGTCGATTATTTTCTGATGAATACGCTTACACAGTACGTACAAAATATAAGGCTATCAAAGTAGTACTATTATAACCGTACTTACATTACTTGTCGGATAAGGATATTTACCCTTGCCCAAGCATATATGTTCCTAGTCGATTAAGAGAAATGGATATTTAATATGAAGAACAAAAGTCAGTTTTGGCTCAAACAATAGACCAAGGAATTTAAATTCAGGCACAACTTCAATACGAGTGCCATCTAGTGTTAAATCTGGATTTAGGTGGTGTTTACGAAGTTGACAAAAGTGCATACATTTGGTCTTGCTTTTAGAGAATTTAAAGCCATTTTCGTTTGACCATTTTTGCAAATTATTCAAAACTTGTTGCAATTGTCTTTCAATTGTATGCATATGTTTTGATTTGTAGCAAATACAGAAATTATCAACATAAACATTCAACTCCAGGGTTAACAGATTTGATAATGTTATTAATCTTCACACTAAAAAGTGTAACAGAAAGAATGCATCCCCGGGGACACCCATTTCCTGTTCATGTGGATCAGACAAAGTATCACCAACACGAATTTTGAACTGACGTTCATTTAAAAAAGCAGAAATGAAATAAGCAAGGCGACCTCTTATGCCAAAATCATAGAGGTCATTCATAATACCATATTTCCAGGTAGTGTCATATGCACTTTCTAAGTCAAAGAAGACGGAGACAACATGCTCCTTTTTAATGAATGCTTCTCTGATAAAAGTTTCAAAACGGATCAAATGATCCACTGTGCTTCTATATGTTTACGAAAACCAGACTGGAAAGTAGTAATAAGTCTGTCGTTCACCATTCTTTCCATGGTTTTACATATACAGCTAGTTAAGGCTATAGGACGATAATTTCCAGGATTAGTTGTATCTTTACCAGGTTTGGGAATTGGAATTACGATGGCCTCTTTCCAAGATCTCGGGAGATTTCCCGTTCGCCAAACCTGATTATAGACGTCAAGTAAACAAGAAAGGGACCGGAAAGGTAAATGTTTAATCAGTTGATAGTGTATATCATCTGAACCCGCAGCGGTATCATGGCACTTCTTGAGAGCCGATTTTAATTCCTTTAACGTAAAAGCTTTATTGTAGGCCTCTTCATTTTTCGATTTAAAGTTAATTTTCCGTTTCTCCATTTGCTTTTGACATTTTTGAAACTTTGGAGAATAGTTTGAAGAGGACGACTTTTGTGCTAAGGAATCTGCCAACGTGTTGGCAATATCCTTCTTTGAGGTGGTGATACCATACCGTCTGAGGTGCTCAGACGATTCACACTAAGCGAACTGCTCTTTCCTTTTATTTTCCTTATCATGTCTTTTTGACAGATGATCTAGAATTTAATCTAGATACATACTGTCTCCAAGACGCACGTTTACTGTGCTTAATTGTTTTACGAGCTTTTGCTCTAGCTATTTTAAAGTATACATGATTTTGATGGGTTGGCCTCAGGTTAAACTGCATTAGAGCCGATTTGCGTGTTCCTATAGCCTTTTTGCAATCCCCATCAAACCAAGGTTTGCGAGGGTGCTTTGGATTTGTTGAAGTTTGGGGAATTGCCTCTTTAGCAGCCTGATACATTCATTAAAGAAGTAAATAGTTGTGTAGGATCATCACATTCCAAGAAAGCATCTGGATTAATGGAACGTTCACATCGCATCTGGAATAAATTCCAGTTCGCTTTGTGGAGCTTCCATCGTCTCGGACGCCCCAGGATATATGGCCCAGTTTCAGTGATACTTATAGGGAAATGATCACTTCCATGAAGGTCGTCTTATGTGAACACAAACAAGATTTGTTTAAAGTGAGAATCAGGCAAACTAAAAATAAATGTTTTTAAATTGAATTGTAGGGAATTTATTTGTTTTCATATAGATACTATGAATTCACCAGTTTTTACATAAACTTAAACTTAAAATGTGTGGATAGGACATGGATGACTTGCTGAAGGTGATTTATTGCAACACTAATTTTACCTTTATTGATCTTCTTTTTCTTGATGAATTTAACACTGGATCTTTTACGGTAAAGTTTTCTACATCTCAATGGAATTACTTTAGGAAGTGTATGGCCCTGAATATTGTTTAAAACTTCATTGAGTGATGTATTCAGTTGCTGAAGAACATTTGAATCATCAAGCCTGTAGGTGAGGTTATTTAGCTCTTTTAAGTTTTCCCTGCATGCTTTTTGCTAAATAACCTCACCTACAAAAATAAATGAATAATATATATATACACATGCACAATATAAACAAGAGTGACGCCTGCAGGTGCCTGGCGCTCTTCTGCTATTATCCTTTTATGGTTTATTTATTTTATATAAAAAATATTCAACTATGTCCAATTCTCAAAATCAAGTGGTTTAGATACTATTTTTAAAGATGACAACATAGGCAACATAGTTGAACATACCTATTGAAGTTTGCAAAGTTAAACAGAATATTTTGTTTAAAGAATGTTCTCCTTTCTTTCTTTGCTTTCATTTTTATGCCCCGGCATACGAAGTATGAGGGGCATATAGTTTTCCGGTCTGTTAGTCCGTCCGTCCGTTCGTCCGTCCCGCTCAGGTTAAAGTTTTTGGTCAAGTTAGATTTTAGTGAACCTGATGTCCTATCATTATGAAACTTCACACAAATGACAATCAACATATCATTGTTTAAAAAATTGTATCAATTTGAGGTTGGACCAACTGTTCGTCCATTCCATTCTCAGGTTAAAGTTTTTGGTCAAGTTAGATTTTAGTGAACCTGATGTCCTATCATTATGAAACTTCACACAAATGACAATCAACATATCATTGTTTAAAAAATTGTATCAATTTGAGGTTGGACCAACTGTTCATCCGTCTGTTCGTCCATTCCATTCTCAGGTTAAAGTTTTTGGTCAAGTTAGATTTTAGTGAAGCTGATGTCCGATCATGATGAAACTTCACACAAATGACTATTAACATATCATTCTTTAAAAAATTGTGCCGATTTGACGTTGTGACCCTCTGTGCGTCCGTCTGTTCGTCTGTTTGTTCGTCCATACAATTCAGGTTAAAGTTGTTGGTCAAGTTAGTTTTTAGTGAAGCTGATGTCCTATCATGATGAAACTTCACACAAATGACTATTAACATATCATTCTTTAAAAAATTGTGCCGATTTGACGTTGTGACCCTCTGTCCGTCCGTCTGTTCCTCTGTCTGTTCGTCCATACAATTCAGGTTAAAGTTTTTGGTCAAGTTAGTTTTTAGTGAAGCTGATGTCAGATCATGATGAAACTTCACACAAATGACTATTAACATATCATTCTTTAAAAAATTGTGCCGATTTGACGTGACCCTCTGTCCGTCCGTCTGTTCATTTGTCTTTCATCAGTTCACCCAACCAGCTATAACCAGTTAACAACCGGGGCATCCGTGTTCCATGGACACATTTTCTTGTTTTTTTAAATGTTGAAGACCACTGTGGAGAGTGCTGTGTTAAGTACAGGTGAATGTTGGTATAAAATATTTGACATGGAGAGTCAATGACAAACGATGCAATCTCAACATAATTGATAAAAGGTTAGGTATAAATTATAAGAAAGATTGAACAACCTTCATGTATGCTTTCATTTGTTGTTGCATCAGTTGTATCTTTTGTCATATCTGGTTTGTCGGACAAGATTTCAGCTGGAGCTGTAATTATAATATAAACTGAACATATGCCAACTTAAGATATCACTTAAATGTTGAGTACATTGCATGCACATTACCGTTTTACACACATTTTCAATTCAATAAAACTAACATTGATATGGTTGTTAACTTTAATGACATTTACGGGGTATTGAATAATGAATACCAGAGAAAAAGTTTCAAAATAATGTTGAAAATGGAGTGTAAATTATAATCTACTGTAAACTTATTTTGGTGCAATATGATTTTTGACAGACGGTGCAATCTCAACATAATAGCTAAACGGTTATGTATAAATCACGAGAAAGACAGAACAAAATAATCTTCATGTGTGCTTTCATCTGTTGTTTTAGCGGTTACATCTGTTGTCTGAACTGGTTTGTTGTTTGACGAGATTTCATCTGGAACCGTAAATTTAATATAGCCTGAACATATGCCAACCTAAGAAAATACTTAATTGTTGGGTATATATCATGCACATTACCGTTTTACACACATTTGCAATTCAATAAAACCAAACAACCGTATTGATTAAATTATAAGAAAGATTGAACAACCTTCATGTATGCTTTCATTTGTTGTTGCATCAGTTGTATCTTTTGTCATATCTGGTTTGTCGGACAAGATTTCAGCTGGAACTGTAATTATAATATAAACTGAACATATGTCAACTTAAGATATCACTTAAATGTTGAGTATATTGCATGCACTATACCGTTTTACAAACATTTGCAATTCAATAAATCTAAGCAACTGCATTGATAGGGTTGTTGCATGACGGAATAACAACTCTGTTCCCTGATCCAAGGCGTCCATAGCTCCACAGAACAAACTGTCTATAGGCAGCATGTCTGTTGGCTTTCCCCATATCAGCCCCCTCTTAAAAAACTAGAACATCCTGCCTGGAGAAGCGCGCTAATGCCAGAACTGCTTCATCCAGAAGCAAAACCTGGAGGTCCTGTAAATGTAAAAGGAAAAAAAAAATCGGTGTGATTTGAAGTGGGTTAATGTGATTATTTATAGAGTTAAAATCACTGTGACAAAAGGAGAAATTGCTCATTATCCTTTTCTCACAATTACTTCAAATGTCCTCTCCTTCAGATATGTCATAATGTGTCGCCAAGTAGGAAAGGGTAAATTTTCTCATGAGTTGCTCTGATAATTGAGGAAAAGGAATATTAATTCTAGTAACTGTCCATATATTTCGGTGTGTTTTATATGACAGCTTTTCATATAATCATGCCAACTGATAATTTCCGGTGGGAATGATTTCCAACTAGGAAACATGATTTATCCTCCCTTCATAATACATTTGAGCCGTTCCACGAGAAAACGGAACTAAATTGACTGTGCGTTAAGTATCTACTCAGATCAGCCAGACATTTTCCGCCTCTTAGGCATGGAAGTAAAGAGGAATGAATCAAGAACATAAAATCACCAGAAGGCAGAAAGTGTTGGCCCGGATTAGCATGCGTGGACTGTGCCGGCTTATCCAGGTTTAAACTTAACGCACAGTCAATAATGTTGGTTTTCTTGTGGAACGGCTCATTTGTTTATGTAATATACTACTTAGTTATTGTCCGGAAAAGTGATCCAGATGTAGCATGATAGGTTAGGATCATGTTTACATAAAATAGACAAGAGTGTTCATAGGAACATTTGTTGCCTGCCAATAGGCCAATAAGTGACGCACACAAAAAGAACCAGTACTGCTAGATAAATGTTGATTAACTATTATTTCTAAGAAGTACGTTACCGGCAGAAGAGATAAACAGTCAACTGGTGCCATTTCACAGCACACCCCCTCCCTCTCTGTTGGCATCTCGCTACAATGAAGACAAACGCACCAGTCAGGATATGGTGATTCGCTGTCTGGGTGATGGCCACCAGGTTGTCTCTCTACTGGCTCCAAAATGTCCATTATGAGGGACGGCTGGACTTCAACCAACTCGTGAGCTTGTGAGTCTATTTTATCATCTGGAAATTCTGGAAATGCAATAAAAGTTTACAATTAGGCAACAAAATAAGAAAGCAGTAATATGAAAGCTTTTTGAACTTTTTGCAGTAATAGGTTTGAATAAATTTTAAATGGACTGTTGACTTTGAGACCCCAAAATTCATGAACATTATGTACCTGTGTGTCAATGAAAACTATTTCATCTGTTCTGTCTTAAGAAAGATTTAACAAACACATATAAAAGATGATTACTATACAGCATCAGGAATCCACTGTTGTGTGGTCGAGTGGTTAGCATAAGGGATTTGAAACCGGTGTCTAGGGTTCGATCCCCAGTTGTGGCACTACAGTTATAATTGAGTGCACTTCGACAATGCGCCGAGCCCCGGTAGTGAGGCGGGTTGCGAGTTTGAACGCCAGCTTAGCCAACATTCTTCCCGTGTTTGACAAAGAGTCACTGTGACAAGCGTCATTCGTCTTTCACCAATAGGCTAACAGTCTATGTGGAAAAGCAGCAAGGTGCTTGGAGAGTATGGTGTGTGGGGAACTGGTGTAAGAATACCAGGAAACGTATGAGAAGGTGAACTGGCCGCCGTGATATGATTGAGAAATTGTTGAAATCGGCGTCAAGCCCCAATCAATCAATCAATCCCTTTCTCACATGGTACAGAAGCTTTCTGACGTTAAACAACAATCAATCGATCAACCCAATGCACATTTTCTAGTCTAAAACTGGTTTGTTTACCCACAGATCACGAATAAGTGAACTGTTGCTGTGATATAATGTTGAAAGGGGTGTAAAACCCCATTAAAACAAACTATATAGCATCAGTGTTTAAGATACAGTGCCATAAACAGATACCATAATAAAACATGTCAATTGACAATTCTGTGTAACAAATAGGTTTGCGCTGAAGATTAAGAGTGACAGTTCAATTCAACTAAAATATTACCTATGAATGCTCCTTCAGTTGATTTCTGATTAAATAAATGGCTATCTTGAGGTATAATTTTGTGACTTTTTTCTGGACTTGGGGCCTGCTGCACTCATAAAGGTCTGAAATATTAATTAAAAAAAAATAACATTTAAATTCAACAGATGATCAAAATGATACACTTTTGGGATACAAATTCTTCTACCAATTGAGAAAGCCCCATATAGTTATATTCATATGAATTTGAAATAAGAAGGACATTTGTCAATTTCAAATTATGGTTCTTTTGACAGAATATTTTTCCAAAGTCTCCTGCACACAAACCCAAAAAAATCTGTCACAAGGTGAGTCAAACTGAAGTAAGGGTGTCCAGGACCAAAACATTAAATGTTGTATAGCAAAATTATATTTTCATATTTTGAGCTCTGATGATGATAAATGATTACAAGGGAGTTCCTTATGATATTGTGTTAAATTGGCATTTGACAACTCATCGACAGACTCATATAGGTACTGAAATCATGTACATCACTGCACTCACTACGAGTAAACATGCAAATTCCTTCATAATTTAATATATTTTGTCCGAGTCTCTGTAGCTCAGTCAGAAGCGACGCAGGCTGTCAATCCAGGGTTAGAGTGTTTGAATCCTAGCTCGGCCAACATTCTTTCTGGCATTTGGTAATAGTCAATGCAACAAGCGTCATTTGTCTTCCACCAATGGACAAAACAGTCTTATATGGAAAGGCATCCAGTTGCTTTGGAAGTGTGTTTTGTGGGGAAGCCAGGACCCACATGAGTAAGTGAACAGGCTGCCGTGATATTATTGCAAAGTTGTTGAAAACAGCGTAAAACCCAAATCAATCAATCATAATTTTCCACAAACTACGGACTCAACATAAAAGCAATATGAAAGCATGATATATGGCAACCACACTTTCTCCAAATAACTTCTTATAGGACGGAATAAAGTGTAATTTTTCAAATCTGATAGGTTTCTGTTAAACTCTGTAACTGTTGCAATAAAGTGGAATGTTTCAAATCTGATAGGTTTGTTAAACTCTGTAACTGTTGCAGACATTCTCAATTGTCGTAGTGCTGCTAATGTTTCTTTCTCCTCTTGAATTCCATTTTGTTTCTGTTAAGCCACCTCTTCCATGCCTGCATCACATGGAAATCACAAAAAATTCCTCTTGCATCTTAAAATATATGTAAAGAAAGAGTATTCACAACAGCATGTGCTATTAATATTAAACATTGACATAAACACATATACAGTTGATAGTTATTAAATTTGTGAAGTCCTGAAACTTTTGAAACTATTTCAACATTTTCATATAACATTGCAATATAATAATACATACACTTAATTTGCTTATAATGCTTAAGTTCACCTGGGCCGCAGAAGGCTCAAAGAGATCTATTCTGATAACCATGTGCGTCCATCATAAACTTTTATATTCAAGCAACATTATCTAATCCATTCCACCTATAACAACCCAAATTGTTGGACAAATATCAAGGAATATTCATTTTTAGCTAGACTATTTACAGAATGTGAGAGCTATACTACCCAACCTGAAAAACATAGCAGACAGGCTGCATCAGAAAAGGGGCAAAATTAAAAAAAATACACAGTTTCCATTTTTACACAAAAGGGGAATATATTATCTTTAAGCTTCAAAGTACAATTCCACTAGACCAATAACAACTTAATTTTACAGGAATGTTACTTTGTTGGTCCCCTTTCAAAATTGTTCAACGACATACATTCTGTGTAGAACTTCGGTTATTGCGGCATATCACACAAAGTGAGAAAAATGCCGAAACTTTAACATTTATCTCCTCCAAATTCTGCATATTTCAACTGTTTCTTTCGAGGCGGGCTTTATTTTTTTCACACTTTGGCCCATATAAATTTATTTTTTTTACAGTGTCACCTTCAAGAGCTTTTCCACCTATGTCTCCACTTTTTGCAACTTTCTTACATACGATCTCTGATCTGTTTTCAAAAAAAGCACAAGGTGCAGTTTTTTTACCATTTGACCTATCCAGGGCAGCATTGTTCAAACTGATATTTTCTGCCATGCCTTCGGATTCCAATACACATTCTCTCTCTCTTTCATCCGCTACCCCTGAATTTACAACACATATTTCATTTTCATTACAGTCATACAAAGTTGAAGGTTTAATTTTTATGCCTAAGTTTTTACACATTGTTGTCCCATCAACTAAGGGTAAATCCCTACCTGGAAATATGGTATTATGAATGACCTCTATGATTATGGCATAAGAGGTCGCCTTGCTCTTTTCATTTCTGCTTTTTTAAATGAACGTCAGTTTAAAGTTCGTGTTGGTGATACTTTGTCTGATCCACATGAACAGGAAATGGGTGTTCCCCAGGGATGCATTCTTTCTATAACACTTTTTAGTTTAAAGATTAATAACATTATCAAATCTGTTAACCCTGGAGTTGAATGTTTTCTATATGTTGATGATTTCTGTATTTGCTACAGATCAAAACATATGCATACAATTGAAAGACAACTGCAACAAGTTTTGAATAATTTGCAAAAATGGTCAAACGAAAATGGCTTTAAATTCTCTAAAAGCAAGACCAAATGTATGCACTTTTGTCAACTTCGTAAACACCACCTAGATCCTGATTTAACACTAGATGGCACTCGTATTGACGTTGTGTCTGAATTTAAATTCCTTGGTCTATTATTCGATCCGAAACTGACTTTTGTTCTTCATATAAATTACCTTAAAAATAAATGCCAGAAGGCTTTAAATCTGTTGCGCGTTGTGTCCCATATGGACTGGGGAGCTGACCGTAAAGTTCTCTTGAGACTTTACAGGTCGTTAATACGATCTTAATTAGACTACGCATGTATTGTTTATGGCTCAGCACGAAAATCATACATTGCATCACTTGATTCCATTCACCATCAGGGTTTACGGCTAGCCCTGGGCGCTTTTCGAACTTCGCCCGTCAAAAGTCTCTATATAGAAGCCAATGAACCACCCTTATATTTACGTCGACAAAAACTGGCTATGCAGTATCTTTTAAAACTTAAGTCTAACCCTTCAAATCCCACTCATAGAGTTGTTTTTAAACCTTTATACAAGGAATTATTTTTAAAGAAGGAACGGGTAATACCGCCTTTTGGTATCCGTTACGGTCCCGAAGTCGCTAAGCTTGATGTTGATCTTGAGGACATCGCGAGGCAGGAGATTTCAGATTCTCCACCTTGGACTCGAAATAGTCCATCATTCATTTATGATTTTGCGACTGATAAAAAGGCCTGCACAGATCCTATTGTTTTTAAATCCAAGTAAATGGAAATTAAAAATACATATTATAACTTTGAGCATATTTATACAGATGGTTCTAAGGACGGAAAAAAGGCTGCTGCCGCTGCAGTTCATGATGGCGATGTGATAACATTTCGATTGCCAAATAATGCTTCTATATTTTCTGCCGAGTTAAAGGCAATTCATTTGGCTTTGGACCATATTGAATCCGACGGTTATTGGCGATATATTATTTTTACTGACTCATTGTCTGCTATGCAGGCTCTTCAGAATGACAAAATAGATAACCCTATTATTGTTAACCTCCTTTCTAAGTTATCGCGTATTTGTGCAACAGCACATGTGGTGTTTTGCTGGATCCCCAGTCATATGGGCATTCACGGTAATGAATATGCTGACTTGGCAGCAAAGTCTGCTCTTTTACAAGATATTTTACCTTTTAAAATACCTTATTCCGATTTTAAACCTTTAATAAATGTTTTACATCACGATAAGTGGCAAAGTAATTGGAATGAGCAAGTAAATAATAAACTGCACTCGATCAAGTCAGTACTTGGTGAGTGGATGCCGGCATTTAGATCCTGTCGCCGAGAAGAAATTGTCCTTGCTCGTTTACGCATTGGGCACACATGGTTAACTCATGCATACTTACTGAAGGTTGAGGAAGCACCTCAGTGTATTCCATGTTTTACACAACTTTCAGTACAGCACATTCTTCTGGAATGTGCTGATTTCGCTCCAATACGTGATAGATTTTTCAGGGCTCAAAGTATGCGTCTGTCAAACCTGAACTTCTATTTGATTTCCTTAGGGAAATTAATATTTTTAATAAGATATGATTATTTCTTAAATCGCGCTTTTGCACATGCATTACTTTTACAGATCCTGTTCCGCATTTTCTCAGATATTGTTTATCTTTAAATTAAGTATTACATAGTAGTGTAAATTGGTGAATGTAAAATTCCCAATATAGCCTCCAGCAGAAAAGAAGATTAATCAGCATTTATTAATGCCATTATTTAAACTATCCCATATATAGAAATTCTACTGAAGATATATTTTATAATCCCTTCCCATATACAACAAATTTGCAGCAAACAACTTTAATAACATTTGAAAAGATCAATTATTGTATATAGTTGAAAATCTGGAGACAAAAGTATAAATTGCTTGTTTGGGAAATTTCTTATTTTGTTGTCATGTTTTCAAAAAGCTGTCTGCTGCAATGTCCCTTTCTGGCAAGCATCTATATGAGGGAAAGATATTATCCATTTAAATTAAAATATTATACTTTTTAATAAATGATAGTAGTATTATTAAATATATATTTGAATAAGACAATAATTTGGCAAGTGGATGGATGATATTCACTATTTTCTAAGTCACCTGTAAGCGAGGCATCATAAAACTACTTTATGTTGGTTAGAGGTAAAGGTGCTGAACTCAAGATTCTTGAAAAAATAGTCAAAGTTTTAAAACTGTTCAAAAGATGTCTTGAAATACTTGTATCATATTACTAGGATAAAATCAGAGAATTAATTTCATTTTCCAGTACCTGTAAATATTGATTGTATATGCTTCATCTTTACTTGGTTAAGCCAACTTTTACACATTTTCATGACTTTAAATTGACACGTTTTCAACACTTACTGCAAAATAGTTCTAAACTACTTAGAACCTACTTATTTGTCACTATTAGCAATATTGGCAGAAGTTTCATCATTTTGAAATTTTGATCACAATCTGGAGTTCAGCACATTTACTATAAAAAAGTACATACTAAGAACATTCATATCAATATAACACATTTTTAACAGAGTGAAATATATGTTCAAAATGCATACTTAGGCAAATTGAATAGGAATCATATATTCACTTAATGAAATATATACACAACAAGCATACTTAGAAAAATTTATTCACTTAACCCAACATTGAAATTTCATAAAACATAATAAAGATAAAGATGCATATTCAGGCAAAAGTCACTACTGTACTGATAAAGCATTTTGGTGACAATTGGTACAATAAATTACCATTTTTCACTGTTGCATAAACAATAATTATAATCAGCATTAATAACCGTTTTCCACATACAGATTTACTCCTGCAGATGGCATTTGATACAGTCAGACCAACGTATGAAACATTAATACATTTGCAATAAGGTATGGGTAGATCAATATGAACTAGAATGGAGTAATCCATGAAGCATGTGTGCCACCTGCATCTTGCAATTTAAATTTTAACTTCGTGTGACAGACAGACACTGGACAAAAAAAAATTAAGTGCCTATTCTGGTGCTGATTTGGTGTTTGTGAGAAAGGATTTATAAAGTTTCAAAAATGTCCGAGATCCAATTATTTTGGGAAGATGAAAATTTCTCGAAATAATGTAAACGAAAACAAATTAGTGTGTAAGTTCTTTAGCACATAAAATCTTCAGTAGATGACATAAAAAACATAGTGACAAAAACCTTAGATTGTCAATAAAAAATAGCTTAATAAAGTTGATTGACAACATTGAGGCCCAAGTAGGAAATGCTCACTATGAACAATTTCACCTATGGACACTTTGTTTTTAAGTCTTATATTGATATTGCATCTGCAGGTGGGAAAGGGTTAAAGGAAAGGAAAACTACTGATCATGCATTTCTAATGTGATAATATCAGCTCCTTTGCTGGTAACAATTAAAGGCATGGGATTTACACACTTGTCTAAGAGGAACTTCTCAATTTCCTTTCCTTCTTTTGGGGCAGTAGGAAAGGCTTGTAACAGTAAGTCTGTTGGCACTTCTAAAGTTGAATCGTCATTTAGTAGGAGGATAATCTCCATGTCCTCCACTGCTGCGCCGATTACAACAACCACTTCCCTCTCAGAGGGTACATCAATTTTCTGTGGATAAGAAAATGCATATTGTTATATATCAATTCACATTTCCTAGTTCAGATACTAGTATTATTTGAATTAGATGTTGTCATCTTTAATATTTTATGCTATCTTGAACTTGTGGTTTTCTTCAAATTATTGTTTATATTACCCGACTTTAGTTCAAACCATACATTAGATAGACAACTGAACTTATTTAATAGTTAGATCAGTTCTATTGAATATGAATGTTAAGTTATATGTGTCATCTATCCTATATTTCCATTCTAAACCATGATAGTTATATATTACTCTTGAAGATTTCTGGATCATTCTCGAATAAACTGTATCTACCAATGTTAAAGTGAATGGCGCACTCATTTCTATAACGCAAGAATCTCTTCTACTTGGGATTTATATACTGTATCATGAAAGCAATGTCAATTAAACTATATATTCTATACTCGACGATAATTTTCGTTTTTAAACCGACAATACCCCTGTGCAGCTCAGTTATCGGACAGATTTGAACGACGTAATCTGCCAATTTTAACTCTTCATCATGGAAATAAAGTTTCAAGTTGTGAAAACGAAGCTTAAGTTTATTTATAAAATTAGAAATTAAAAAAAGGTAGTTGCGAAAACCCCGCAAGTGAGCTATATCAAGTAGTGAGTAGACAAAAGGCATGTTATAGGTTTTCTCAAGATGGGAAATCTCTATATTTTATCATTGAGTATATAATATATTATACTTAACAATAAAAGAATCTAATCATATGCTTTGTTAATCATCAATTCCTGCACATCCATACTAACAAGGGCCGTACAGCTTCAAATTGCACAAAGGACACGTTTTACATCAATAATCAGTCATACCCATTCCAATTAACATTGAATAATAAGCATGCATGGATATGTGTAATCTGACCACTCAACAGATATACCTCATTAAACATATAAAAGTAATGCTTTTGCCGAGTCTACATCAAGTAATTTTACAAAAGCACATCTATAGTTTCTAGAATTCCATGCTTTTTATTGTATGTTTGCAAGAATTTATCAGTTATTTTTGCATTGTAACTTTTCAATGCCATTTTGATGCCTTTTAGATTCACTATTATATAACAAACAAATGAATGGTTAACATATTCAGGAAAAATATGAAAAAAGATCTTTCCTCTATTGTGGATTTCCTGTAGAATAAAACTACGTTTCATTTTAAATATGTTAACAACTACATCTTTCAACTTGACATAATTCCCATTTTTTGTATGTTTGCAAGAAATTATCAGTTATTTTTGCATTGCAACTTTATTATAAAGGGTTTGCCATTTGGATGTATTCTTAAATTCACTATTATATAATAATTAAAATGGTTAACATATTGAGGAAAGTTATGAAACGGATCTTACTTCCATTGTGGATTTCCCTGTTGAGTTGAAAGAGGTTTCATTTCTAAAAAGATTGACAACGACATCTGTTAACTTGACATAATCCCCAACCCGGTACGTCGTTGCTTTTGCCATGTCCCTCCAAAGGCTGACCTTTGCCTTGGGTGAAGACCCATCCTGCAAGTAGATATTCTTAATTGACACTGAATCTGCTTTCACCATTACGGTGTAGGTTTCATCTTCCTGAAGTAAGAATTGTATTATAAGTTATGCTTTTATTAATGTCTTTTATGTGTTGAAATAGGTCAGTTACAACAAACGCTTCCAATTAATAGGATCTTCAAGATGGTAATTTCTGAGACAGGCTTCTTACTTTCATCTGTATAAAGTAAAGCTCACTCCCGGACAGACATGTATTACAAATTATCAATACTTGTTAGCAGGTCAGTACTACTGAACCAAATGATGATATAACCTATGGCTTTTCCTCCTCATTTTGAAGCAACAGCAGTTTAAGTTTTCCATATTTTTTGTGAACATTTTTTTGTAAAAGGACAACATAGGGAACATCCTATTAAGCTTCAATAAATGTGCTTGTCTTTTCAGGACCCACCAAATACTTGATGCTCTGTATGAACACTTTAAATGAAATGAAGGGTGAAAAATATGATATTTGTACTTGTATAATCTTCCCTTGCACGGAAAGCCTGGTCTTTGGAGGGGAGGCCAATGCATCCTTCAGTAGCATCACTGGTGCTGGTGGAGGATTGATGAGAAGGACTCCTGCCATTTCATGCTCTGGCAGTACTTCCACATTTTGTGTCGGCATAACCAATGTCTTACTTGTAACCACCAAGTGGTCTTCTTTTTTATTATCTTCCGCAGCATAACCGATGTATCTAGTTTAAAGCGCCTAAATTTCTCATTGGCATATATCACAACCTTCACACTTCTCGTTATGTCGGCCAATGCTGCATTGAGTACCTATTTAGTAAAATAAATAAGTATAACCCTTTACCTCATATAGACACTTTCTGAAGCCTCTGCAGCAGACAGCTTTTTGAAAACATTGTGACAAAAGAAGAAATTGCACAAAACGTGCAATACCATGAATATCAAATGCTGTTCAAATATTATTTATCTAATATTATAATCTAATTGGCTTGAAAGAATCTGATAGAGGGTCACCCAAGGAACATTTCAACAAAAAAAATTGAAAATCGGCCTGACGCTTTCGGAGGAGAGGATTTTTTAAGTTTTCACTATAGCCATATAAGGCAAAATAGCCCCGTCCCCTGGTGGCCATGTTTTTCGACCAATCAACTTGGCTTGAAGAAATCTGAGAGTCGCCCAAGGAACATTTCTTCAAAATTATTTGAAAATCGACCTGACACTTTCGGAGGAGAAGATTTTTTAAATTTGAAGGAATTTATGAGAGAACATTGGGAGGATGCTTCCTATGAAGTTTCATCCGAATTGTCCAAGTGGTTAGGGAGGAGAAGTCGTTTGAAGCAAAAAGTTAACGCACGCACGATGTACAATTCGCCATGACATAAGCTCGACTGGCTTTCAGCCAGTGGAGCTAAAAACTAGAAATATCACTGAAGGTGATGAATACCCCCAGCTGGTGCCTGACAATATACATATGTATGAGAAATTCAAGGGAGCAAAAAGTTAACGCACGCACGCATGGACGAACAATGGACAATTCGCCATGACATAAGCTCGACTGGATTTCAGCCAGTGGAGCTAAAAACTAGAAATATCACTGAAGGTGATGAATACCCCCAGCTGGTGCCTGACAATATACATATGTATGAGAAATTCAAGGGGCCACAACTCATTTAAAAATAATTCCAGTGCAACACGCCCACAATATGCACAACTAGGCTTGGTATCAATTATTCTTGTGAAGTTATATTGAATTCTGACCAAGGGTTGCTGAGAAACAGTGTTCACAAGAAATGTCCACAGACCACGACCAACCGACAAGCGTGACTCCTATATAGCCCCCATATACTATGTATCTGGGGGTATAATAAACAGAAGTAAATAACAAGAGGGCCAGTATAGCACCACGGCCATAAGGCAAAACTTAAATCCCAAACAGCCCTGCCCCTGGTGGCCATGTTTTTTTACCAACCACCATGGCTTAAAGGAATATTGTAGAGTGTCATCCAAGGAACATTTCTGCAAAATTATTTGAAAATCGGCCAAATAGTTGAGGAGAAGATTTTTTAAGTTTTCTCTATAGCCATATAAGGCAAAACAGCCCTGCCCCCTGGCGGCCAGGTTTTTCAACCAATCAACATGGCTTGAAGGAATCTGATAGAGGGTCATCCAAGGAACATTTCTACAAAACTATTTGAAAATCGGCTCAACACTTTCAGAGAAGAAGATTTTTTAAGTTTTCACTATAGCCATATAAGGCAAAATAGCCCCGCCCCCTGGCGGCCATGTTTTTCAACCAATCAACATTTCTTAAAGGAATCTAATAAAGGGTCACCCAAGGAACATTTCTACCAAATTATTTATAAATCGGCCTGACACTTTCGGAGAAGAAGATTTTTTAAGTTTTTCACTATTTTTTTCTTTCGGTTGCCATGGAAACAAGAATTTTGAATGGATCAAAAAAATTAAAGGAATTTAGTAGAGGACATTGAGAGGATGCTTCCTTTGAAGTTTCAACCAAATTGGCCAAGTGGTTAAGGAGAAGAAGTTGTTTAAAGGAAAAAGTTTCACTATTTTTTTCTTTCGGTTGCCATGGAAACAAGAATTTTGAATGGATCAAAAAAAATAAAGGAATTTAGTAGAGGACATTGAGAGGATGCTTCCTTTGAAGTTTCAACCAAATTGGCCAAGTGGTTAGGGAGAAGAAGTTGTTTAAAAGAAAAAGTTAAAGCACGCACGCACGCACACACGCATGCACGCATGACAGACAATTTGCCATGACATAAGCGTAGGGCTAAAAATGAAAGCACTTGAAAGACAGGCATACTGTCAATTAGAAGTTTGACATGGACATTTGAAGAGCCATAGCCACAACAGCACATTTTATCAACTTACTTCTTCATCAAATACCGTTCTACGAGTTTCAGTGTTGCCACAAGCTCACTGTTTTGCTTATCCCAAGCAGGTCTAGCCAAGAACTGCGACTGTAGCATCCTCACTGTCCCTCTTCTTGTTAAACAGGATGATCCTTGCTACTGTCACCTCTGCGAGCTTATTCCATAAGCGGACTTGAGCTGACTCCAGCAATTATTTGGTATATTCAATCATTGTAGTTTCCAAATAGCCCTATATAAGATATAACAAACAAACTATTATATAATCAAGCCATGTTTATAGAGCATTTCCATATTTTATCCTTTCAAGTGTTTCCAATTTGTTTTAATGTACACTACATTCTTCTGTTTAGAAACCAGATTACAGAAATTTTACAAATGTCAAAAAGTTTTAGTATTTGCCAATATTTGAGTTAAATGCAGGTACCTTTTTGTGCTGAAATTTATTATTTATTTTGGAAATAAAAGTACAGTACTATATATATGGTTTTGCTCATAAAACACTACTAATAAGGGCCAAAATAAAAATTCACCCCCATTTTAGTTAATACATAACATAGAAAGCTTTACACCTTTGTAAATGCTCTTGAGAATCATTCAAGATGGAATCAACCTCAAAGAGAGAGGCAGAGATGTGGAATTGTTGTGTCTTGCCTAAGGACACAAACAAACTCAAGACACTCCGATACGGAGGCCCCATGTTGTAACTAGATGTACCCACGGTCACAGGAACACCATCACGTAATTCATATTAAACCATTACCTCCCATATATATTGTTTATTTTTAGTACAGGCCTGGGATTCAGTCAAAACCCAAAAGCCTCAGTCTAAAAAAATACTTTTTCAATAGAATTATATAGGGAAATTCTGGCAGTCAAAAGCCTGAAATCAGGACCAGTCCTGAAAAATACCAGGCCTGTAATAATAAAACTAGATGCCCGGGGGCAACATGTCAAGCCCATGATGCCAAAGCATTCATACAGTCTTTTGACCTCTCAGTGTGACCTTCAACATTGACAGTCATTGGTTTTTGATGTGACACATCTTATCATCAGAGTGAAAATTTCTACCTATTAGATATGAAAAGGTCTTGCCGACAAAAAATAAAATTGATCTTGTCTTATCTTATGTCCCCACGCTTTCACTAAAAGCAGAGGCCTATTACAAAATGTTGACCTTTGACCAAGGGTCATGGGTCTTGTACGCGACACGCTAACATAACAGAGCACTAGAACATTTCTACCAAATATCATGAAAATACAACGATGACTTGTGAATAACAAGAGGCCCAAGAGGGCCAGTATCGCTCCACGGCCATAAGGCAAAAATAAAATCTCCAAACAGCCCTGCCCCGTGGTGGCTATTTTTTTTACCAACCACCATGGCTTAAAGGAATCTTGTAGAGTGTCACCAAAGGAATGTTTCTGCAAAATTATTTGAAAATATGCCTGACACTTTCGGAGGAGAAGATTTTTTAAGTTTTCACTATGGTCATATAAGTCAAAATAGCCCCGCCCTCTGGCGGCCATGTTTTTCGACCAATCAACATGGCTTGAAGGAATCTGATAGAGGGTCACCCAATGAACATTTCTACAAAATTATTTGAAAATCGGCTGAACACTTTCGGAGAAGAAGATGTTTTAAGTTTTCACTATAGCTATATAACGCAAACAAGATGTGTTTGTGAAACACTGATGCCCCCCAATGGCAACATCTAGGTCAAAGGTCAAGGTCGCAAGGTATACACATGTGAAATATGGTAGCATTACCTGTTATTGTTCAAAAGTAGTGGGGAAGGTTAAAAAAAAATTGAGAATGGCAACATCTAGGTCAAAGGTAAAGGTCGCAAGGTCAACAATGTTGGTACTGACAGAAAGGTCATGTCACAAGGAATACACATGTGAAATATGGTAGCCGTATCTGTTATGGTTCAAAAGTAATGGCCAAGGTTAAAGTTTTTTTCCAGAATGGCAACATCTAGGTCAAAGGTCAAGGTCGCAAGGTCAAAAATGTTGGTACTGACATGTGAAATATGGTAGCCATACCTGTTATGGTTCAAAAGTAATGGCCAAGGTTAAAGTTTTTTTCGAGAATGGCAACATCTAGGTCAAGGTCAAGGTCGCAAGGTACTGACAGAAAGGTCATGTCACAAGGAATACACATGTGAAATATGGTAGCCATACCTGTTATGGTTCAAAAGTAATGGCCAAGGTTAAAGTTTTTTTCGAGAATGGCAACATCTAGGTCAAGGTCGCAAGGTACTGACAGAAAGGTCATGTCACAAGGAATACACATGTGAAATATGGTAGCCATACCTGTTATGGTTCAAAAGAAATGGCCAAGGTTAAAGTTTTTTTCGAGAATGGCAACATCTAGGTCAAGGTCAAGGTCGCAAGGTGAAAAATGTTGGTACTGACAGAAAGGTCATGTCACAAGGAATACACATGTGAAATATGGTAGCCGTATCTGTTATGGTTCAAAAGTAATGGCCAAGGTTAAAGTTTTTTTCGAGAATGGCAACATCTAGGTCAAAGGTCAAGGTCGCAAGGTCAAAAATGTTGGTACTGACAGAAAGGTCATGTCACAAGGAATACACATGTGAAATATGGTAGCCGTACCTGTTATGGTTCAAAAGAAATGGCCAAGGTTAAAGTTTTTTTTTAGTATGGCAACATCTAGGTCAAAGGTCAAGGTCGCAAGGTCAAAAATGTTGGTACTGACAGAAAGGTCATGTCACAAGGAATACACATGTGAAATATGGTAGCCGTATCTGTTATGGTTCAAAAGTAATGGCCAAGGTTAAAGTTTTTTTCGAGAATGGCAACCTCTAGGTCAAAGGTCAAGGTCGCAAGGTCAAAAATGTTAGTACTGACAGAAAGGTCATGTCACAAGGAATACACATGTGAAATATGGTAGCCGTACCTGTTATGGTTCAAAAGTAATGGCCAAGGTTAAAGTTTTTTTTGTGCAGACAGACAGACCAACAGACAGGCCAAAAACTATATGCCCCCCGAATCGGAGATTCCGTGGGGGCATAAAAAGCCCCGCCCCCTGGCGGCCATGTTTTTCGCCCAATCAACATTTCTTGAAGGAATCTAATTAAGGTTCACACAAGGAACATTTCTACAAAATTATTTGAAAATCGGCCTGACACTTTTGGAGGAGAAGATTTTTTAAGTTTGCTCTTTAGCCATATAGGCAAAATAGCCCCGCCCTGTGACGGCCATGTTTTTTTACCAATCAACATGGCTTGAAGGAATCTGATAAAGGGTCACCCACGGAACATTTCTACATAATTATTTGAAAATCTGCTGAACACTTTTTGAGAAGAAGATTATTTAAGTTTTCACTATAGCTATATAAGGCAAAAACGCCCCGCCCCCTGGCGGCCATGTTTTTCGCCCAATCAAAATTTCTTGAAGGAATCTAATAAAGGGTCACCCAAGGAACATTTCTACAAAATTATTTGAAAATCGGCCTGACACTTTCGGAGAAGAAGATTTTTTAAGTTCTCACTATTTTTTTCTTTCGGTTGCCATGGAAACCAGAATTTTGAATGGATCAAAAAAAATTGAAGGAATTTAGTAGAGGACATTGAGAGGATGCTTCCCATGAAGTTTCAACCAAATTGGCCAAGTGGTTAGGGAGAAGAAGTCGTTTAAAGGAAAAAGTTAACGCACGCACGACGGACAATTCGCCATGACATAAGCTCGACTGGCTTTCAGCCAGTGGAGCTAAAAATGGCTAGGACAAGGTGTAAATTTTAAAACAAATGACCTTTGACCTCTAAGTGTTACCTTGACCTTTGAGATAGAGCCATGGGTCTTGTATGTGACACGCCTACATATCAGAGTTAACATTTCTACCAAATATCATGAAGATAAAACAATAACTTGTAAAGTTATGGCCAGGACAAGGTATAAATTACAAATTGACCTTTGACCTCTAAGTGTGACCTTGACTTTCGACATAGTCATGGGTCTTGTACGCGACAGGCCTATATATCAGAGTGAACATTTCTACCAAGTATCATGAACATACAACAATAACTTCCAAGTTATTGTCCGGACAAGGTATAAATTATAAAATTTTGACCTTTGACCTCTAAACGTGACCTTGACCTATTTATAGGTCTTGTACACGACACGCCTACTCATCATTGTGAACATTTCTCTGATAACGGGGACATAACAATTCTGTAACACAAAACTTAAAAACATGTTACACTTGTGATACTTTTGACAAGCTTTTCACGAAACTTTTTAACAGAAAATTCTTTTAGAGCAAAATGAGATGCATGGGTCAGAAAAAAAAATCTTCTTATAATTGACAGTTTTTAGTAATATCAGGTAAATGAAAAAGTGGCATTTAAATGTAAACCCATATTTTATAGATGACAGTCTTCGAAATTAGCACTGGCCATTAATTTCAAAGGGAGGCCACTAAAGTTTTCTATCAAGGTGGCCTGGCATGATAAGTAAATATTTACAAAAGAATATTCCTTTAACCCTTTCCCTCATATAGACGCTTTCTGACGCCTCTGCAGCAGACGGCTTTTTGAAAACAAAGTGACAAAAGAAGAAATTGCTCGAAACAAGCAATTTCTCCTTCTGCCACAATGTTTTCCACTTTTAGTCATAGGTTATCCATTCAATTATAGAGATGTTTTGACAAAATATGTTCAAAGTCGTCTGCTGCAGAATTGTCGTATGAGGGAAAGGTTTAAGTTAAAACTTATTGTTGGGCTGCGATAATACATACACGGAGATGATATTAATGGTAAAAGTTTGGCAACTTAGTACATGAAAATGTTTCAAGCTCAGAATCTGAAACTGTTGAAAATGATGAAATTGATAATTTGACATTGAAATTAGCTAAATGGGTCACTACATTTGGTATTACCCATTCAGCTGTTAATGACCTTTTGTGCATTTTAAGGCAATTTCATGATTTTTTACCAAAAGATGTGAGAACACTTTTGAAAACCTTAAGAAAATATGATATAGAACATATTGCAGGTGGTTCTTATTACCATTTTGGCATTTCTGACAATGTGAATAATTTCCTCAACTTATTTCCACAGTCTATAGAGAACACCGAAGAAGTATCATTGCAAATTAATATAGATGGACTCCCTCTCTTCAAGAGTTCTTCCAAACAGTTTTGGCCAATTTTAGGTACACTTGTCAAACCTTGTGTTACAAATCCCTTTATTATTGGTCTTTACTTTGGACGACAGAAACCTACTGATGTATCTCAGTATACTCATAAATTGATTCAGGAGCTAGAGCTTTTGATGCTTAATGGGATAATGCTGTCATATGTTGAAAATGAATTTCAAATTCCCTTCAGTCTGTCATGCATAATTTGTGACACACCAGCTAGAGCTTTCATTAAATGCAGTAAAGGTCATAATGGATATTTTGGATGTGACAAATGCTCACAACGCGGTGTGTGGAAAGGAAAGGTTACGTTTCCAGATACTAATGCTCCCAGGAGAACTGATGCTTCTTTTGATGAAATGTCTAATGTAGAACATCATTTAAAACCTTCACCCTTTCAGGATATTCAAATTGGTATGGTGTCTCAATTTTCTCTGGACTACATGCACCTTGTGTGCTTGGGAGTGATGAAAAGGTTAATATGGTTGTGGATGAGTGGTCCAATTGCTAACAAATGTAGGTTAGGTGCACGTGCTGTCCAATTAATTTCAGAGAGTCTGATTAATCTTAAAAATCACTTGCCAAGAGAATTCAACAGAAAAGGAAGACCATTATCTGAAGAAGAAAGATGGAAGGCAACTGAATTTAGGCAGTTTCTGATGTATACTGGCCCAGTTGTATTAAAAAGTCACTTGTCTTCAGCAGCATACAAGCATTTTCTTCTTCTCTATGTGGGCATTCTATGTTTGTCTTGTGACTTTTTGTTTAAGGCCTATAGAAACTATGCTGGTGAGATATTATGTTTGTTTGTTCAGCAGTTTGGAAATTTTTATGGAGAAGATATGTTTGTCTACAATGTGCATGCACTCGTTCATTTATCTGAGGATGCGAGCAACTTTGGTATACTTGACAATTTTTCTAGCTTTCCATTTGAAAGTTTTCTTGGAAATCTAAAAAGATTGGTCAGAAAACCCAATTTAGCACTTCAGCAGGTTATAAGGCGACTTTCAGAAGGTCAAAATGTCTGTCCCTATAAACCTGCTAGAAATAGCATAACTGTAAAGAAACCTCACAGAAATGGACCTGTCCCAAGGCAGTATCAGGGATACCAGCAGTTTACAGAAATCCATTTTCCAGATTGTTATATCTCAGTTCATCAGGGAGACAACTGCATTATGACTGGAGAAAATGTAGGGCTTGTCAGAAATATTTTGGCAGAGAATGAGGAAGCAGAGAAAATAATAGTGTATGAAAATTATCATACTTCCAGCAATGTTTTCACCTATCCTCTGCAGTCAATGGATCTCCGAGTCAAGAAGGTGTCAAATTTGAGTGGTCAATTGGATGTATCTCCTGCTTCTTCAATTGTTTTTAAGTGTGTTCTGCTGCCTTTTCACAACAAGCATATAGCATGTCCAATGATACACAGATTTAAAAGAAACGTTTAGTGCTAGAATGATAAAACCATCATTATTGTACTGGCCCCAGTCTACTATTGTTTTACTCTATTGCATTGATCTATATTCGACTATCCATAAATTTACTCATTTCATAGTTGACTTCACTAGGCCTATATATCTATGCATTGTTGGTGTGTGACTGAGAATCGGTTCCAGTCGAAATGTTTCCAGCACATTTAATTGTCGACAATGCGTCGTTAAACACTTAATGAAATGTCCCATCTTGGAGGCTTGCAATGTAAGTTTTTTCTTGGAAATTAAAATGTTTAATATTCATAGTTTGTACACATTGTGGGAAAAGGTTATTTTCAGTTCCGAATTTATTTTCTGGAGAATAGAGGCAGCTTGTCATGTGTTTTCGTGTCACATGTTTCTGATCTTAGTCAAAGATACGCCTGTAGCTTCTAATGTTTGTATAGTTATGACATCTTAGGATGACTTTGTAGTTCTATTTCTGTATTAAGATCAGTTTTGGTTGATTCGAGAAAGAATGCTTAATTTTCTCTGAAAACATTGCTATAGCAGTTCTTGACCATTTATTTGTGACTTCAAATTGTTTTTAGAAATTGTAATGATGACCTAACTACATCATGAGCTCACATGTAGTTACGCCATATATTCCAAAGTTGTTCATGGGATTATCTCCCTTGGTAGTAATAACGCATATTGAGTGGTTTTATTTTCTTTATTTTCAGTAATTTACAAGTTATCTTGGTTTGAAATAAAAGCAAATATTCGTTGGGTCGGCTTGTTAACTTTCTGCCAGTCACGGCCAGAACAATCATGTCAAATAATTATTCCGCATATAAACATATGTGCACCTGGTGTTTACTCCATCTGCAAATGAACCTGGACTTGATATTGTTGCAATTGATGGAGATGGGGGCATACATGTCCTGTGGACACATTTACAGTTACCACTTTGTCTAATTCTTAATATATACGTATATGTACATTATCAGTTAACATAGGTATTTTGACCCAGTTCTTGGTGTTTTCGGGCAAGACTAATTTCTACCAATTATTTGATTGAATTAAAAACTAAAAAAGTTGGAAAAAAAAAGATCTTAACAAAATGTGTTTCCCCGGGGGCCCCAACCCTGGTTACTTTTCAAATGTTGGCCTGCTCAACAAATTCTTATTGACAACACTGCTCAATATGACTAACACTTGATCTGAATTAAATCGGAGATATGCATTTATAAGTTTGTACTTAAAAAGTTATTTAATTGCTCGATCAGAACACTTTTATTTTGCAAGAACAAAAATTGTTGTTTATTTCTGGCTCTCATTTCAATATATATTTTCAATGTTGAAATATTTCAGTCATTTCTCTAGTTGAAAGGATCGGCTAGACATGTTTCTGTTAGTGGAATTTACGGATCAAAAAGAATTGGATGTTATTCCTGATAACTGGCAAGATGGCACTAGATGTGCATTGTGGCCGCCATTTAAATCATCTAGTAAAGATGTGAAAGCTGTGATTAACAAGGCTCCACAATTACACTCCTGGCAGGCCTATCCAATCAGAGTTCTGTACACCAGTGGTAAGTGTAAAACATTGACCTTCACTTTTCATGATGTTTTCATAAATCCTACTCAAACTTGAGAGGAATATAGAAGCTGAGAATATTGTACACAATAGGTTGGTTTACACTGCATGCAATTTCAAATAAGTCTGTTTTATTAATTTGAGCTGTAATGCTGTCTTATGGGTGCCAATAATTTAATCTTGATCATTTTTTTGGTTTAAATATATGAACAAGAGGCCCATGAGGGCCTATGCTCTACTGGTATGGTTCTTTGGTCATTTCCAATCCAGAGCATGTATGTATGGTGAAGATCGGATAGTAAATGGAGGCTCTTTTGTGTTCACAAGCTGTATTATAGCAATTTTTACAATTTCATGGGCCATAATCCAGTCTTGCATGGGCGGATCTAGCTGGTTTTCAAAAGGAACCAAGCTCTCATCAATATTTAACTACTATCTTAAAGTTTGGTGAAGATCAGATAGTAAATGGAGCCTCTATTGTGTTCACATGCTCAATTATAGCAATTTGGACAATTTCAAGGGCCATAATCCAGTCTTGCATGGGCGGATCTGGCTGGTTTAGGAAAGGAACTGAGCTCTCATGGATATCTTACTACTGTATAAGTTTGGTTGAGATACAATCAAAAGTGAAGACTGTATCGTGTTAAAAAGTTCTTTTATAGCAATTTTGACCATTTCAAGGCCCATAATCCAGTCATGCATGGGCGGATCTGGCTGGTTTTCGAAAGGAACCGATCTCTCATGGATATCTAACTACTGTATAAGTTTGGTTGAGATACAATCAAACGTGAAGACTGTATCGTGTTAACAAGCTCTTTTATAGCAATTTTGACCATTTCAAGGGCCATAATCCAGTCTTGCATGGGCGGATCTGACTGGTTTTCAAAAAGGAACAGAGCTCTTATAGATATTTAACTACTGTATAAGTTTGGTTGAGATACAATCAAACGTGAAGACTGTATCGTGTTAACAAGCTCTTTTATAGCAATTTTGACAATTTCAAGGGCCATAATCCAGTCATGCATGGGCGGATCTGGCTGGTTTTCGAAAGGAACCGAGCTCTTATAGATATCTAACTACTGTATAAGTTTGGTTGAGATACAATCAAACGTGAAGACTGTATCGTGTTAACAAGCTCTTTTATAGCAATTTTGACAATTTCAAGGGCCATAATACAGTCATGCATGGGCGGATCTGGCTGGTTTTCCAAAGGAACCGAGCTCTCATGAATATCTAACTACTGTATAAGTTTGGTTGAGATGCAATATAAAGTGAAGACTGTATCGTGTTAACAAGCTCTTTTATAGCAATTTTGACCATTTCAAGGGCCATAATCCAGTCATGCATGGGCGGATCTGGCTGGTTTTCGAAAGGAACCGAGCTCTCATGGATATCTAACTACTGTATAAGTTTGGTTGAGATACAATCAAAAGTGAAGACTGTATCGTGTTAACAAGAAATTGTTTACGGACGGACGGATGCACGACGGACACATCGCCACAACATAAGCCCTTCTGGCCTTTGGCCAGTAGAGCTAAAAACCAAAGCTGGCACTTCAATCTCTTGGCCAGAACTTAATTTATGCAGCATGCTGCTCAAACATGATAAATCCTTGCTTGGAATAAACTTTCGGGAGTACTTTATGTGTAACTGGTATTAAGAGTTAAAAAGTAAGAGCAAGCAATTTTTATACTAGATCTTTATAGCCTTTAACCCATTCAGCCCTGGTGACGCTAGTAGGCGTCTCGGCAACAGACGACATTTGAAAATATTGTGACAAAGTCACAATATTTTCATTTGCTACAACAGTATACTGGTAGTTTTATATCTTGAAATGTTTAATGTCGTCTGCTGCAAAAGTGTTCTAGGGTTGAATGGGTTGAGGCTTTAAAGTTTAAATAAGCATAATTTTCAAAAATTACACGTAGTTAAATTCTTATCTGTCTGTTAATTCATACATTTACTTCAGAGTTGTATGAGAAAGCTAGAACCAAAATGAAGCAGGCTGAGATGGAGTCTGACCTACAGACGGACAATGAGGTTGATGCTAGAAAGAATGGCAGGCCTGTTCGTTGCAAAAGGTAAGTGTGTGATGAATTTGATTGCTCGTAGAAATAAAGAAACACTGAAATCATTCATGTGTGCATAGGCAAACATATTCTGTTAAAAGAGTAAATGTTAGAATTAAAAGAAAAATTCTAACCATTAATGTACATGTGTTAAATAGAGAATCTTACATGAGTGGTCATGGAATATCGTCCACTCGTATTTACGAGTAAAATATTCCACACCAGTCGTCCTGCAGGACGAGTGAGACATATTGTTGAACTGATACTAACTTGCCTCGTTTAGTAAAAGCTGATATGAGGCAGACGTCTTTCAGACCGTTAGGAATAGAAAGGAGAAAGAAACGGCTTCATCGAACACCCTCAACCACTAGGCTATCGAGGCGGTTAAAGCTTGCTGTCTTACGGACAGCTCTTGTTATGACATCGGTTTAAGTTGATGCTTTCTTTCATAGGGCTACCACAAGATACAGCAGCTCAGAGGAAGCTGCTCCAGTTAAGAAGAGGCCTTCGACATCCAATGTGATTCTTACAGAGCCGTTAAGCACCACTGGCAGTCAAGCGGCAACGATACCACCGGCTCGCCTTGTCACACCAGCTGAAAAAAACTTCACAAAGCAGCCAGGATTCTTCACCCCAAGCTCCAACGTGTACACCCCCGTCATCCAAGTCTTCGAGATCTACACTACTTGCTCGCCTCATCACACCAGCTGAAAAAACTTCACAAAGCAGCCAGGATTCTTCACCCCAAGCTCCAACGTGTACACCCCCATCATCCAAGTCTTCGAGATCTACACTACTTGCTCGCCTCATCACACCAGCTGAAAAAACTTCACAAAGCAGCCAGGATTCTTCAGTCGGAGCTTCAACACCCCCCTCATCAAAGTCTTTTACACCACTGGGTCACCTCATCACACCAGCTGAAAAAACTTCTCAAAGCAGCCAGAATTCTTCAGCCCGAGCTCCAACACCCCCTTCATACAAGTCTCCTACTCTCAAATCAATGTTTAAAATCTTTGATGTCGAAAGAAATTAGAATTTGATATATACAATATATATTGCATCAACATTCAGGAAATTTTTTTATCACTCCAGTCATTGCTTCATCACGCAAGTTCTACATACAAATATGAATTCAGATTTTTATATAGAACATTTAGTTATCTGCTGTTTGTTTCTGAAGCAGACAGTGTAACCTGGCTCAAACATAGTATAAGAAATGCATCAGCTTGTTTTTCACCATTTCGGCTTGTTTTTCACATCATTATGCATAATTAACAATTATTATTATACCTCAGTTTAACCTATAAAAAATCTCTGTAGGCAAATGGGTAATATGCTTTCATATCAGGCCTCCAGGGTTTTGGAAATGAATATCGCCTTTTGCAAAACACCTTTTGCCTAACACCCCGAGTTACTCGGCCGCTCTATATTAATAAGCAAGCGTTTTATGAATCTGACCGGTACCGCAGTGTGGCCGTGCTTTAGCTGATCTTAGTATAAGCCTTTGGGAA
Organism: Serripes groenlandicus; assembly: GCA_031761405.1. Lineage (NCBI taxonomy): Eukaryota > Metazoa > Mollusca > Bivalvia > Cardiida > Cardiidae > Serripes > Serripes groenlandicus. The sequence goes on along the minus strand of JASEVX010000068.1, from coordinate 494,253 downwards.
AAACTTAGCCGAGCGTATATTTGCTTCAGATTAAAACATCTTAGGACAGTTTCAATCAAACAACACGTTATTTTCAAGATGAGCAGTAGATTCTTGTCCTTAACGAATCAACAACTGATCAACCCTTCAAGAGTAGGGAATGGCTATTCACACGGCGGCCATGCGGCCACCGTGTGAATAGCCTCGGTCTGAAAAGTAATAGTACCCTCGGCTTACGCCTTGGGTGTTATTACTTTTCTCGGGTTGACAATATCCCATAACACCCTCGAAAGCATGTGTTATTTTTAGCTCACCTGAGCTTTGCTCAAGGCGAGTTATTGTGATCACCTGATGTCCGGCGTCCGTCATCCGTCAACATCTTCTCCTCAGTAACCAGTGGGTCAATTGAGCTGAAACTTCACAGGAAGCATCCTCTCAATGGCCTCACCAGAATTCCTTCAATATTTTGGGATCCATGCAGAATTCTGGTTTCCATGGCAACGAAATGAAAACAATAGTGAAAACTTAAAAAACTTCAGGCCAATTTTCAAATAATGTTGTAGAAATGTTCCTTGGGTGACCCTCTATCAGATTCCTTGAAGCCATGTTGATTGATCGAAAAACATGGCCGCCAGGGGGTGCGGCTATTTTGCCTTATATGGCTATAGTGAAAACTTAAAAAATCTTCTCCTCCAAAAGTGTACGGCGGATTTTCAAATAATTTTGTAGAAATGTTCCTAGGCCGACTATCTATCAGATTCCTTCAAGCCATCTTGATTGGTTGAAAAACATGGCCGCCACGGGGCGTGGCTATTTTGCCTATGGTGGAAAAGCGTTTGGCCGATTTTCAAATGATTTACTAGAAATGTTCCTCGGGTGACCCTCTATCAGATTTATTCAACCCAAAGTAGGAAACTACAAGGGGGGGGGGGGGGGGGGGGCTTATATTGCTAAAGTGAAAAAAACAAGATGTGTTTGTGAAACACTGATGCCCCCGAATGGCAACATGTAGGTCAAAGGTCAAGGTCGCAAGGTAAAAAATGTTGGTACTGACAGAAAGGTCATGTCACAAGGAATACACAGGTGAAATATGGTAGCCATACCTGTTATGGTTCAAAAGAAGTGGTCAAGGTTATTTTTTTTTTCGACAGACAGACAAAGACATCTAGGTCAAGGTGAAAAATGTTGGTACTGACAGAAAGCTCATGTCACAAGGAGTATACACATGTGATATATGGTAGCCGTACCTGTTATGGTTCAAAAGTAGTGGTCAAGGTTAAAGTTTTTTTTAGCATGGCAACATCTAGGTCAAAGGTCAAGGTCAAAAATGTTGGTACTAACAGAAAGGTCATGTCACAAGGAATACACATGTGAAATATGGTAGCCGTACCTGTTATGGTTCAAAAGTAATGGCCAAGTTTTTTTTTTCGAGAATGGCAACATCTAGGTCAAAGGTCAAGGTCGCAAGGTAACATTTTTTGGTACTGACAGAAAGGTCATGTCACAAGGAATACACATGTGAAATATGGTAGCCGTACCTGTTATGGTTCAAAAGTAATGGCCAAGGTTTTTTTTTTTTTTCGAGAATGGCAACATCTAGGTCAAAGTCGCAAGGTCAAAAATGTTGGTACTGACAGAAAGGTCATGTCACAAGAAATACACATGTGAAATATGGTAGCCGTACCTGTTATGGTTCAAAAGTAGTGGTCAAGGTTAAAGTTTTTTTTCGTGCAGACAGACAGACATGCAGTCAGGCCAAAAACTAGATGCCCACCGAATCGGCGATTCCGGGGGCATAAAAACTAACAGAAAGGTCATGTTACAAGGAATACACATGTGAAATATGGTAGCCGTACCTGTTATGGTTCAAAAGTAGTGGTGAAGGTTAAAGTTTTTATCGAGAATGGCAACATCTAGGTCAAAGGTCAAGGTCGCAAGGTGAACAATTTTGGTACTGACAGAAAGGTCATGTCACAAGGTATACGCATGTGAAATATGGTAGCCTTACCTGTTTTGGTTCAAAAGTAGTGGTCAAGGTTAAAGTTTTTTTAGCATGGCAACATCTAGGTCAAAGGTAAAAAATGTTGGTACTAACAGAAAGGTCATGTCACAAGGAATACGCATGTGAAATATGGTAGCTGTACCTGTTATGGTTCAAAAGTAATGGCCAAGGTTAAAGTTTTTTTCGAGAATGGCAACATCTAGGTCAAAGGTCAAGGTCGCAAAGCAAAAAATGTTGGTACTGACAGAAAGGTCATGTCACAAGGAATACACATGTGAAATATGGTAGCCGTACCTGTTATGGTTCAAAAGTAATGGCCAAGGTTAAAGTTTTTTTTCGAAAATGGCAACATCTAGGTCAAAGGTCAAGGTCGCAAGGTAATAATTTTGGTACTGACAGAAAGGTCATGTCACAAGGAATACACATGTGAAATATGGTAGCCGTACCTGTTATGGTTCAAAAGTAATGGCCAAGTGTTTTTTTTCGAGAATGGCAACATCTAGGTCAAAGGTCAAGGTCGCAAGGTAACATTTTTTGGTACTGACAGAAAGGTCATGTCACAAGGAATACACATGTGGAATATGGTAGCCGTACCTGTTATGGTGTAAAAGTAATGGCCAAGGTTAATTTTTTTTTCGAGAATGGCAACATCTAGGTCAAAGGTCAAGGTCGCAAGGTCAAAAATGTTGGTACTGACAGAAAGGTCATGTCACAAGAAATACACATGTGAAATATGGTAGCCGTACCTGTTATGGTTCAAAAGTAGTGGTCAAGGTTAAAGTTGTTTTCGTGCAGACAGACATGCAGACAGGCCAAAAACTAGATGCCCACCGAATCGGTGATTCCGGGGGCATAAAAACTAACAGAAAGGTCATGTTACAAGGAATACACATGTGAAATATGGTAGCCGTACCTGTTACGGTTCAAAAGTAGTAGTGAAGATTAAAGTTTTTTTCGACAGACAGACAGACGTGCAGACAGACAGGCCAAAAACTAGATGCCCACCGAATCGGTGATTCCGGGGGCATAAAAAGGGCCATATCTTGCATAAAATGCAGGATAGAGTTATCTAACTTGATAATCTACATAGGTGTGATAGTTTAGTAGAGTTGTAGAAAGTTTCAATGCAATACATGTAGTATTTTAGTACTTGCATGCAAAACCTTAACCAAAGTGTGACGTGGACGCCAACGCCAGGATGAGTAGTATAGCTCTCATATTCTTCGAATAGTCGAGCTAAAAATGTTGTCTGCTGCAGAAACATTAAAAAGAGTCTGTATGTGGGAAAGGGTTAATAACATTTCTTGTCACGAAATGTAATGTAATACTCAAAAGACAAGAGCTGTCCGTAAGGCAGTGCTCTTGACTGTTCCACCGCTTAAGGGCCTGTCACACCTAGCTGATTTGGCTCGCCGGAGCGATACCCGAGCACAAATTTAGTGATTTTCGGGGATCAGTACTAGTTTGGCAGGGCAACGGTATCACATCGCTGAAAACGGTAGTACATCGTCAGAACGGCAGGCAACGGTATAAATTGTTAAACATGCTCAAAAATTTCTGCCGTTGCACTGCCGGGGCGAGCAACGGAACTACAACGGCAGTACTCCAGTATGGCTTCGTTAATGTCGGTAGAGCACCGGTAGCGCCACAAAATAGATCAGCGGCTCTCCAGTGGCATCAATGTCTACTGTAATTGTACTTATGAGATACCGTAGTCCTGCCGATGTACTACCGTTCTTAGCGATGTGATACAGCACTATATAGGTATTGCTTCAGCCAATTGTGATTTTTCAAGTGCTTTCTCAACGAAGCTCTGCCGATTTTCTCGCCGTTGTTAATTGTGTGCTCCGGTTTAGTTCCTGCGAGGTATATTGATAGAGTCTGACAGAGCCTTTATTAGTAACTGAGATATATAGACTCAAATGTATTTCAACCAGAATTTCTAAGACAAATAATATAGGGCAATTAATTGCATTATATGCAAGAAAGAGTTATCTAACTTGAATGTTTACATAGGTGTGATGGTTGGGAAGGATTGTATAAAGTTTCAATGCACTGCATTCAGTAATTACTTACTGATATATGGACTCGTAATGTAGTTGCACACAAAACTTTAAACAGAATTTCTAAGACAAACCAGAATGGAGTGCTCCGCTGAGCATGTGTGTCACCTGCACCTGCTCACTGAAGGTGTACCTGCTCATTGAAATTGTGACGAAAAAGTGTGACAGACAGACAGACAGACGCCGGCCTAAAAAAAGAGTAATCCCTAAGTGCCTACCATGCTACGAAGGGTGAAACAAAAAGGGTCATAATTTGCATTTTATGCAGGATAGAGTTTGCTAACTTGAATAGTTACAAAGATGTGATCGCTGGGAAGGATTAATTGTATAAAGAATCAATGCAATGCATCAAATAGACTCGTATTATAGTTGCACACAAAATTTAAACCAGAATTTCAAAGTGAAAAAAAAGTAATGGCCAAGGTTAGTTTTTTTCGAGAATGGCAACATCTATGTCAAGGTCAAGGTCGCAAGGTACTGACAGAAAGGTCATGTCACAAGGAATACACATGTGAAATATGGTAGCCATACCTGTTATGGTTCAAAAGAAATGGCCAAGGTTAGTTTTTTTCGAAAATGGCAACATCTAGGTCAAGGTCGCAAGGTGAAACATGTTGGTACTGACAGAAAGGTCATGTCACAAGGAATACACATGTGAAATATGGTAGCCGTATCTGTTATGGTTCAAAAGTAATGGCCAAGGTTAAAGTTTTTTTCGAGAATGGCAACATCTAGGTCAAAGGTCAAGGTCGCAAGGTCAAAAATGTTGGTACTGACAGAAAGGTCATGTCACAAGGAATACACATGTGAAATATGGTAGCCGTACCTGTTATGGTTCAAAAGAAATGGCCAAGGTTAAAGTTTTTTTTTAGTATGGCAACATCTAGGTCAAAGGTCAAGGTCGCAAGCTCAAAAATGTTGGTACTGACAGAAAGGTCATGTCACAAGGAATACACATGTGAAATATGGTAGCCGTATCTGTTATGGTTCAAAAGTAATGGCCAAGGTTAAAGTTTTTTTCGAGAATGGCAACATCTAGGTCAAAGGTCAAGGTCGCAAGGTCAAAAATGTTGGTACTGACAGAAAGGTCATGTCACAAGGAATACACATGTGAAATATGGTAGCCGTACCTGTTATGGTTCAAAAGTAATGGCCAAGGTTAAAGTTTTTTTTGTGCAGACAGACAGACAGGCCAAAAACTATATGCCATCAGGTGATCGATCCAGGGCCATCATGGCCCTCTTGTTATACAAGTACATACAGCAGCCTGTATGTTAGAAACTTTACTTTTGTCTCTTTTGCAGCTAAGGACATTCAATTGTTCACCATAATTGAAAGTATCAGAGAAGAGCAGCGGCACCAGAACCAGATACTCTCAACAATCCTTACGAAACTTGGGGAAGGGGTTGTGGATGAGGAGATGCCGAATGGAATTCACTTTCCCTTAAAAACGATGGAGGAGATGGCCTCCTTTGAGGAGAAGCTTAGCAACACCAATGTAGAAAAGCTTGTTGTAAGTGATTTGGAAGTAATTTGATTCCTTAACTCTTTACCTGATATGCAATTTTTAGATTACTGCACAATGTTCTATTTAAGACAGAGTGAGAATAATCTCAAAGCATGCAAAGTAATAATGGATTGTTGAGGTCAGAAAACATTTTAAGACATGAAGCATAATATTTGTTCCTAAGGAGCAAAAGCTTCATGTTTCACAACGTTTTTACTGTGTTACTTTATAGGTTCTCGGAAATGAGTGTACATGAAATAAGTGAAATAAAAAGTTATGACAGTATAATTGTATTATCAAATCCAAAAGAAAGTATTCACTTTTCAAGCTAGTAATTTTAGTATACAATAATTTTAAGATATTTCACAGATTTTCAATTGACTGAAGGGAGAATTCATCATTAAAAAAGGTAATGAAGGGAAAAAATATTCCATTTCACTTTAAATTTAAGGGAGATGACTGATTATTTAATATCATACTTTTTCTCCAAAACTATTCTAGCATAACTGTGCAAAGAAATTTGCAATGTGAGTCTGTGCTCCACTCTAGAAAATAAAAATGACGACGAGAATATTTACAAGATTTAGACAAATCGAATCAAGTGCCGAAAAGTTTCAGATTACCTCCCTTTTAATTGAAAACAGTAGAGTGCTTTGCAGTTAAGTATCTCTCCACTAAATTTGCATTTTTTCAAGGAAACCCATCATTTTGACTTTCTGCTTGAATCACCTTGCAAGAACTCAAATTGTCTATCTTGGTTATTGGGCCAGAGGCAGACATGTCAGCATGTGTCTTCTAAAAGGAATCAGAGCAAAAAAAAATTGAAGTTACTTTTGCCTCTCAGAATATAGTAATAAACATTTATACAGTTGTTATAACAAAGTTTTTTCTTAGCTCAATTCATAATTATTATGCCATGGTGTAAAACAATTCTAACTGCCTATAAGTATGCAATGCATAATGGTATGCACTTAGAATAGTTTTGCTCTATAAAGCTGACAGTATATATTATATGGAATATAGATTTCACATTAAGTAATCAGTGTTCATAAAACACACAGAAATACCAATATTTCTTTAATACAATGAAACAAATCAAAGGAGCTTCATGCTCTTCTTTTAGATTTAATTGCTCATTTTCATTATGAAATAAATTTACAGATCAATCAACTGACATCCATCGGTGGATCCTCAATCAGCAACATGGGGGCAAGAATCTTAAAGCACGTCGTCTCCAACCCCCTTGCAGACCAATACAATTGGACTGGCTCCAAGAGCAAACTTCAGTTTGGAATTTTAAAAATTACATCGATCCTTAAAAGTAAGCAAATTTTAATTTAACTTATATGTATATCAAACATGTAAAGAAAATTTACTAGCAGGCTCACGTCTGAAAACCTTTTCTATGAGCTGCCTGATCAGCAATTACTTCATTTCTAGGCTGTTAGAATTGTTATATGGCCCCGGGCTTCATAAAAATTGCTAACTGTTGTAGCAAGCAATCAAGACTTGCTGTTTCTTCTGATTAGGTTATTCTCTGTTTGTAGAGCATTATAATTATTGCAATACAAGCATAATCTCCTGAATCAGATGTGATTTAAGAAATAATAAATAATTTAACATTGTTGATCGTCTGATAAATCATGGTCCGGAGTTCAGATGCGTAGTAATTAATTCATGAGGGCTTTAGCCCGAGTGGTTTAAATACACGCATCTGAACGACAAACCATGATTTATCAGACGATCAACAATGGTAATGCATTAATTATTTTGATTCTAACGGGACAAAAACCATTGTTTTAGCATGAAATGTCGCTAGATTAGTTTCTTCCGCGTAGTAAATACCTAACGTTATTCGGTCAAAATGACGTCATTTACGTGTAAAGTGACGTCATGTGTCAAACTGTTGTTGATTGCACAATCAAATCAACAACGCTAAATTTGTTCTTTGTTTATAGTGACAAAGTCGCGCGTCATGTTAGAATAAAAAATATCTAGCATCCACTGTGTCTCTTAGCTTTTTATGGGCAGGATGTCAAAAGTTATATGATTTTCTTTCATTGAAGTGACAACAAACCAATAATAAAAAAAAGTTCTTCTTGACACTATAAAAAGGGCTTGTAATACAGTAAGAGTCCAATCAATACATTGGCTATGTCTATCAGGACCTTATTTGACATCTCTCTGCTTTTGTTATGATGTTATCAATGAAAAGAAATTCTTTAAAATTGCAGCATATTTGTAATTTGTTTATATGTTCCAGGAGCTATAAGAAGGACCTTTAGGGAGATGACCGATGCAGATATTCAGGAAATCTGCAGGATTTTCCTGAAATCAGCAAGGGATCGAGATGGTGGAAGGACGAGGAGGATGAGACCAGCCACCCCAGATTTCACCCCAATTCCGTCCAGTCCAGATGTTGAGTCTGAAAGCTCTGACTAAATTGACATTTAATTAGTAAACACTTTTTGAGTTTCACATATGTTATTTTTTTATAGTAGAAATCTAGTTGGGCCTATATTCACAAAGCTCTATAGGTTTAAGAACTAAGGAACTCTTTTTACTAAAAACATCCAGTCAAATGTACAGTTTCTTTGCATAATTTTAAATTGTGTTGTGTTTATTTTCTCAATTCAAATTAATTATAAATTCAATTTTGGTATTTGGTTATTATTGATGAAGACTTTACTCAAACAATTGCCCTATATGACCTTTTTTTGTCAATAAGCCTCAACCCTAAATGAACTGACTTGACTTTATTTGCAAACATCTTGAATTCCAGCTCAGGAATTTAAGGGCAACATGTTGAGATGAAGGCATTGGTTATGTAGATTTTAGTTTATATGAGTTGTAAATGTAAATCTAGTCATGCTAATAAGTGGATATATTCTCTGGACAAAATGTTCGCGTTTTCACTGTTGTCTGCATTATGCGTAGGGAAATATTCGCGAATATCTAATTCTGACCAACTAGTGAGTTACATTTGAGTTTTACCCTTATATATTTGGCAGGCTGAAATGTACGTTTTTCGACATATCGCGAAAACTCGAACATATCCGCCGAGAGAAAATAACTACTTATACAGTATTTGAGATTCTCGTAGTCCCTGTTTTATTGACATATATGGAAGTCTTTAGTCATACATGCATTACAATGTGCTGAGATTTATTTGTCATTGTATTTTGTTTATTTTTCAGAAATCATATGTTTAATTGTTGACCCTTACAGTGCTGAATATTTAAAATTGGCTCCTCCTTTTTTGAATAAAGATGACCTGATATTTAAAGAAAGACATTCATATGAGCCAAATAATTCTGCCAGTACAGTTCTGCTTGTGCTATGCAATTTCCTAAGGCAAACAGTGCAGACCCTGATCAGAGAGCTCCTATAGGAGCCCTTTAATCTGAGCCTACGCTGTTTGCATAAGACGTGTATACTCAGTTCCAGCCTCGTAAGAGTTAATAGCTTGTTACAATTCAAGTGCTAGGCTCAGTCAGGGCAGGGCGTCTTTATATATGTTCATTTTCTCCTAACCTGTTGTGCCATTTGTTGATTCAAGCGCAATTATTTTTTCTATTTTAGTCTCAACACACAAATACAAAGTAAAAATTGTATGTTGTGGTCAGAAAACGCATAGTGAAAAATGAAGCATTAGCTCGATCCTATCTGGTTAAATGCTTCATTTTTTTACAAAGTTTTCCACAGTGTTGCGTTGTACATCATACCTTGGAAATAAGAATAGCAACAGGGAAAGATCTAGTTTAAGGTGAAAACTAAAAAACAGCGAAATGGTTTAATGAAACTGTTGTATTGTAGACTGATTAGCTTTTCAGTAGTTTCTTTTCTTGGCACACACTGTTGGCAAATAGTTTTTAAGAGAAATAATGAAGAGAACGGCAAAACCTGTCTATAGTGACCATGAAAATAAGTCATCTTTCTTATCACTCTAGACAGGTGTCTGCCTAATGCAGCACCTGATTAGTGCAGAATGTTCTGTAGGAGCTTTCCGCATTGTTTGTTGCATTAATCAGACTCTGTCTATAGCACTCACTACAGCCCATTTTAGTGACCATTATAGACCGGTTTAACTATATGCTATGTGAGATTTAGAAATTCATTATGTACATGCACATTAAAAGTTTTTGATTTTCGTGACTTTGAATGAGAATGTTGTTAGTAGTTATTATAGTAGTACAATCATTTTTCCCATTTGAAAAGAGAAAGTTGCAAGTTTTAACCAGCTATAGATGTGATGGAAATCCCCAGGAAACTGTATTGAATAACATATTTCTTTATTGAGTTTAAGACCCAAATAATCACCGGTGTAAAATCACCAACCTTCTGCAAGATATTCATAACTGGGAGATTTCCTTGCATTTTAACCCTTTGCTGCTACGAGGACTTTTATCTGCTGTGGGAAATAGTGTGATCGTAGAATCGAGTTTGAAGCTATTTCAAAAAGCTTGGTTTTGGATCAGATGCCGAGTTACTCGACGTCTGATCCAAGCCCAATCTGTTTGACAACCTATTATAGTTATTTTTCGGATTCAGAGCTGCACATGGTGGAACCACAACTATCCGCATGCCCCTTAGTTATGGAGTTGCATAACCGCTAGGGGCCCGGTGCTAAATGCCCATAGCGGGCCTCTGTATTATATATAGTGGGCCGGACCACTGCCCGATATAATCTGTCGAGTTGCATATCCGCCAGCGGCCCGCTGTCAAATGCTTATAGCGGGCCTCTGTATTATATATAGTGGACCGACAACGGCCCGATATGATCTGTCGAGTTGCATATCCGCCAGGGGCCCGCTGTCAAATGCCCATAGCGGGCCTCTGTATTATATATAGTGGACCGACAACGGCCCGATATGTTCTGTTGGTTGTCGGCCCCATCGGTTGCCGAGTTGCATATCCGCCAGAAGCCCGCTGTCAAATGCCCATAGCGGGCCGCTGTTTAAAAGATAGCGGGCCGACAGCGGCTCATTGTTGGTGTGCTGACTGGGGTATTATTATATTTAATTATTCAAGTGATATAGGCCTCTGGCCCACAATAGAAAAAATACAATTTAACAATAGTGACACATATATATTGTTTTACAAATAGCAAGTGCAGAAGTATTTAAACATTAAAGACAAAATAATTTACTGATTAAGCTCTGGTTTTCTTTTATTCATTGCATGATATAAATATTTAGCGCATTCATCAGAAAATAATGGGTTGGCCACGAGTGACCTTAGTTTTAATGGACTCTACAATACAACTAGAACAAAATCATCAACTCCGTTAGTTGTTCTTGAGAATTTATCAAATAACATTTATTGGTGCGGATAGCCTAACCGTTGCAAATGACGTGATCCCCTCCCGTCAAATGTTAATATTTTTAAATCCGCCATTTTAAGTTGACCTATTTAATACGTACTGAGTAATTTGGCTAGTTAGTTTTGCAGTTTTGAGTCTCTGTTCCGTAGTGTCATCGATTTTCGCGGGCCTGCGTCAGTTTTTCAACTTGGACCCAGAATGCAAAAAGTAGTCTCGTGAATTACAGTGTGGTTAAAGGTCATTAAAGAAAACATTTGGTTTGATTTAAGTCAGCAATCATCCACAGGAAAAATACTTTTAGTATTTAATTTAAGATTTCCATGAGTTGAAACATATTTTTTTTTTCTCATGCCAGGAGTACTCTGTCAGGTCTAATAAAGAATTTCCAGAGTATTTAAAGATATGTCAAAGTATTGAGTCTGCTTTTTAAGCACTGTTTACTTTTCAGAACAAGTTTCAAAGTATGAAGTCTGCTTTTTAAGCACAGTTTACTTTTCAGGACAACTTTCAAAGTATAAGGTTTGCTTTTTAAGCACTTTGTACTTTTCAGAACAGGTAGTATTAAGGCTGCTTTTTAAGCGCATTACTTTACAACGGGATTTGCATTTTCGTATTTTGTATACAAAGAACTTTTTTGAGTATTTCCTTTCAAAGCTATGGCTAATATCAACATTAATTCTGCATCGGAGGAAGAACTCCATCTAATCCCAGGAATAGGCTTGAAAAAGGCCATTGCAATCATTAAGCACCGGGAAAAGTATGGTCAAGTGACCAAACAGGCATTTTCACTGATGCTTATGGGGGAGGTACCAGATAATGTCTGGTTCATGTTGGACTTTAGTGTGCCTTCTAAAACTCCTATTGGTAGGAGTCCTCCAGGTCTTTTGTCACCTGGTTCTTCAATGAAGGACTTTTCAATGAATTTAGAAGCTGAAATTGATGAAGCAACGAAAACGATACAGAGGTTGCTGTCCTACAGTGAACCCAAATCCTCTGATTTCGAAATTCTGATTTCTCAATTACCACAAACACCTAGTCTGCCGAAAAGCAAACCTAAGTTCAAAGAACCAATGGAACATAAACAAAGAACACCTACTTTCATTAAATCTAAAATGCCAACCCCCAATCAAAATTCCGAGCAGACTATTGTCAACCCTGAGTTGGGTTATTTAAAAGAGTTGCAGCAAAAAACACAACAGCAAATAAATGATTTGCAACTCATGCTACAGGAGCAGCAGCAAGTTCAGCTTGTAATCAGAGATAGTGCGATGAAAGGTTTGTCGTCTTTTAGACCCAAACTTGAAAACCCAATGTCCACAGGTCACCAGTCTTTTAGGCGTGACGTAGGGCAGGTTGAAAGAGACTATAGGGAAAAGTCAGGGGGCCCAATTCTAGCTCGCCACATAACAAAATCTAGAAAAACAATACCTGGAGTCCATATGTTGGACTTTAGTGTGCCAAAGTCTAAAGGTGCGGCATGTATGACTCCTCTAAGTCAAGGATATACCAGTTCTTCAATGGACGCTTCTATGGTTTATTTAGAGGCTGAAATTGCAGATACGAAGAAGTCAATTCAGCGTTTACTGTCATACAGTGAACCAAAAGAGTCCGATTTAGGAAGTATAATTTCCAAATTGGCTACAACGCCTTCTTATCATCCATTAAGTATGCATGTATCAGGCAGTATCCCTAAAGTCAAAGCACCAAAAGCACAGAGGCAAAATGAAAGGCCTAAATTAATAAGACCAGAAATGGAAACCCCCAAGATAGTTAAATCTAAGCCTGCCACTTTTCAACATGACTTAGCATATTTAGAACAGTTGCAACAAAACACGCAACATCAAATTAATTTATTGCAACTCGTGTTAGAAGAACAGCAGCAAATACAGCTTGCAATCAGGGAGTCTTTTAGATTCAACTCTGAAAATGAAATGGCCGCAGGTCAACAGTCTTTTAGACAGGACTTGGGTCATGCTGGTGAAAGGTTGGTTAATCAACAGTCTGATGCATGCGTTCATGTGAGCCCGGTTCTATCTCATGTTTCAAGTTCGAGATCAACTCGGACTAATATTCCATCTGAAAAGGTGTTTACACATAGAAAGGGATACCCAAACTCATCAAGATCACGGTCGAGTTCTGAGTCATGTTCGCCCTACAAACATTCAAAACACTACCAAAATTGTCAAAGAAAGAGTAGTCGTTCTTCAACGAAGCGTGATGTATCTTTTAGATATCACTCCAATGAAAGACTCGAAGATCCAAGGAGATTGCCAAAGAATCTCCGATATAACGGAAAAACTAGCTGGATTTCATTTAAGCGAATTTTTGAGAGTTACATGTCTGTTTTGAATTGGGGTGAGCAGGAGTGCCAGGACTATCTGACATGGAGCCTTGAAGGAAAAGCTCTTGATTTTTTCATGATTTCAACTAAAATGGGCTAGGGTCAACTTTCAGCAGGCAATGCAAAAAGCGGAAGAGTCTCTGGAAGACTGGGCGGACCGGGTTATGACATTGGCTACATCAGCCTATAGAGATCTCCCGGAAAGTCATAGAGTGCAAGAGGCTGTTTCTAAATTTTGTCAGGGCTGTGTGGATAAAAATGCGGCAAAGCATGCTTGTTTTGAGCATCCCCGCAATATCCAAGAAGCCCTGAATGCAGTGAAACACCATCAATACACATCACAGGCTGTGGATGGTCAAACAACTTCTGGTCGCCGCACCAGTAATGACATATCTGTCAACCAAATTACACTTGAAGATGTCAAGAAGATGGTTGAAGATGTCATGAATTCCAAGTGCTTTGATGGTGAAAAGAGTCCGGTAAAAGCTAGATACGGAGTGGAATGCTTCTTTTGCAAGAGCAAAGGACATTTTAAACGGGATTGCAGAAAATATGCTGATTGGTTGAGAAAGAAAGAAAACCAGGGGGCAGCAGTTAAAGACTTAGATTAGAAGTCACGTAGTTAGGAAACAACAAGCAGTAGTGTTCAAATGCAGCTGAACACTTTTAGTGTCAGTGCTGTAGAAAGTCATAACCCTGCCCAAAAGGCTTTTAGTCTTTCGGCATCACAAAATAAGTTGGAAATCTTTTAGTGTTTATACTGGAGAAAAGCATGACTCTGTTGTACAGGCTTTTAGTCTTCGAACAGCACACATTTGCTTACAGGAACAGTCCTTTTATGAATCTGAAAACTTAGAAACAATTCAGGTTCATTTTGTATGTGCGGGATTTTCTTTCATCAATTTGAAGGTCGGGGAAAATGGTTATAGAAAACCTGTAATTGCTAGAGTTTCGCTAACTCAGTCGTACGTTGTCAGTGCACATGAAGAAGTAGCAATTCTATCCGAGGATCCAAGTTATGAGATGGCTTTTAGGCCAACAGAAGATTAAGATCTGGCCTTTGGCTAGGCTTTTAGTCAGCCAGAGCAGGAAGGCATGGTACAGCGGCTGTTCAAAATGACCGAGAATAATCCCTTCAAATGGGGAAAAGTGAAGCAGCAAAAGCTTCATTATTTCGGTTTAAGACGCTTCACAAGTAGATGTAGGTGCAGAAGTTATTTAAGTGCAGGATGGGTAAGAAAGGGTTATTGCTTTTAGTAGTTTCTCCTTAATTCCAGAGCAGAAGAATTTCTGCACCACCCGCAAAAAGCTACTTGCCATCGTTACCTTTATTCAACAATTTATGTTGTGTAAAATCATATGGTAAGGACAGACCACTCCAGTTTCACCTGGTTGTTGGGGTTTAAAGAATCCTAGGACCAGCTCGTTCGATTGGTGGAGGCAACGCATCGAGCAGGTGCTAAACACGGTAATGCGGAGGCACTGTCAAGGATTCAAGATCCTTTAAGTCCGTGTTCAGATTACATAGCTGGTATTCAACCTGCGGATCTGCCTAAGGGGTACAAAAACGGAGCAGATGCAGGGGACAGTAAACCAGGTTCAGTGGAAATAAATCGCGGGAAGCATAATAGAGAATGCCGCAAGTTACTTTAGTAACAATAAATCAGTACAGAGAGATCTTTTAGATTCTCTGCCATAAAGGAGTTGATGTGTGGACGATCTTTTAGATGTCTATGAACACTACATTGGAACTGACTTAAAGTGAGCTTTTAGCTCTATGTAGATGAAGCAAACAGAAGGGCTTTTAGCCTACTGTTTTGGACAATGTGAGCCTTTAGCTCTTTACAATACAAATCAGCTAACCGAATGGCTTTTAGCCAACTGTTTACAGGAATCGGCTCACCGGATGGCTTTTAGCCTTCATGAGAATGAATTCAGATGTGACTGGACATAAGAACACCACTATGGACATATTCCAGGCCTTAAAGTAACCTACGTCCAAGGCCTTTCAGATAAAGTCGGGGGGAATGTTGTGACGCGTTGTGACGTCTACACAAACCTCGAACCCAAAGTGGCGCGAATAGTTGATATGGGGAACCAGTCCATCCGGGGAATCATTCTGACTTCCAGCTGGCCTAGAGATAGACGTGAAAGCCGATAATCACTAGAAGCGAAGAAGAAACAACCATACCACAGAATTATACAGGTATAGCACCCTGGTGAGGTTCATCAATTCACGTAAGACCTATACGGATCACTTCAGTTCTAACCGACATACTAACCTAACGTTATGCCCACTTACATGCCGAGATTTACTAAAATCTTTCGAAAATTAAAGTGAAATATTAAAGTTACGATTTACTCAAAAATCAAAGGAAAAGTTTATTTTTTTGAAAAACACCCATCTAGCAAACTAAGGCGTTAACTCTATCCGACATCAGTCGTTATATCAGCGTTCTATCTCGACTACAGGCCTTGAATGTGTTAATAACATACTCCCGGAACAAGTTTGTGTACGTATGAGAAAAAGATAAACCGATACTGAAGATTAATCTTAAAATAAATTACTACGCTTATATATCACAAGAAATAGGTCACTATATACTGACGAATCCGCTTACACAGCACATAGGTAAACTATGAATACGGTTGGCAAATATCGATAGGATCTATGAATGTCATCAGTTTCCAGTGTCGCAGAATTCGTGTATCTTCCACAACATTATCGAATGTTTCATATTCGTCCAGTTTCTTTTTTCGAAGGATCAAGCGTGCCACTCTCTTATTTTTTCGCTAGTTTTTCATACTGTTGTAGCTTTGACAATATGGCATTGGGGTCATCTTGTTGACCATCTTCACATACAAATATTTTATAAACTTACCTCCCTAATTCAAATAATTAAGACACTTGGTTACTCGTGTTATCATGTGTAAGTATTGGACAACCGAAGCAGGATAATAACAACATGAACAAAAACCATATGCGATGTCATTCTATGTAGGACTACTTCCATCCACATACCCAGCAAGCCAGCTCGATCTTTCTTTTAAGTCTTGATACTCCTGATACGAGTCTTTCGCATCCTAATTCATCATGGGTTGCTAGAAATTAAACCCTGTGGCCATCGTGAATCGCTTGATAAAGTTACATGAGTGTGTGCTACTCAACCGATGTCGTTATTGCCTGGACTACGGGTCGCAAACAAAACAAGAAAATGTGTCCATGGAACACGGATGCCCCGGTTGTTAATGGACGAACAGACGAACGGACGGACGAACAGTTGGTCCAACCTCAAATTGATACAATTTTTTAAACAATGATATGTTGATTGTCATTTGTGTGAAGTTTCATAATGATAGGACATCAGGTTCACTAAAATCTAACTTGACCAAAAACTTTAACCTGAGAATGGAATAGACGAACAGACGGACGAACAGTTGGTCCAACCTCAAATTGATACAATTTTTTAAACAATGATATGTTGATTGTCATTTGTGTGAAGTTTCATAATGATAGGACATCAGGTTCACTAAAATCTAACTTGACCAAAAACTTTAACCTGAGAATGGAATGGACGAACAGACAGACAAACAGACGGACGAACAGTTGGTCCAACCTCAAATTGATACAATTTTTTAAACAATGATATGTTGATTGTCATTTGTGTGAAGTTTCATAATGATAGTACATCAACTTCACTAAAATCTAACTTGACCAAAAACTTTAACCTGAGCGGGACGGACGAACGGACGGACGGACGAACGAACGAACGAACGGACGGACTAACAGACCGGAAAACTATATGCCCCTCATACTTCGTATGCCGGGGCATAAAAATGTCGAGCATGCTGTCCTCCGACAGCTCTTGTTGATTTGTCTACTTGCAGGTATTTTAAGACGGAATGCCCATCTGAGTTGTCGGTCAGTGCAGGGACACTATATTACAGGGATATGAAACGCGTGCGGTTTCATCAGCCTTATCAGTAATATGTTGGCCTCGCTTCGTACAGGTATCGGCCATTTTGATTTACCCATTCCGATAGATAACGACCTTCACTTGCGTATGATAACGGTTACTTGCGTGTAAATACGGCTGTTTTCGTTGATTTGCTAGCGCTCTTTACAGTAACCAGGGACACAAAATATAGACTCCCAGCATATTTATTGTCCCCCGCTTTAGCGAAAGCGTGGGGACTATTAGTTCTCATTCGTCAGTCAGTCAGTCCGTGCGTCAGTCACGCTGTCACAAAAACTTTAACCTTGGTCATAACTTCTGAACCGTAATAGGTACTGCTTTCATATTTCACATGTGTATTCCTTGTGACAACCCCTTTCCATCAATACCAATTTTTGTGACCTTGACCCTGGCGGGGGACCATAATTCTCTGAATTTGCTTGTTTCATATATACCTGCCACGATTCTTCGAATTCTTGAAAAAGAGATAAGCGAATTAAAAAAAAAATGCTGTTTTAGGGATTTATTACACTGCGTGTACCTCCCTGATATTTGAGAACGTCGAAAGAGAGATCTGTACTAATGGGTTAAAAAAAGCTGTCCAAATATGACCTTATAATTATCATATTTAAAGATAAATTTAGAGGTCTGCTTTGATATTCTCCGTTCCTTTTGTTTTTTAAATGATTTCAATGCAAGCTGTTGATAATTAGATTAAATTAGATAAGCGCGTCATAAAAGACAACGTCGAAAAGATTGAATGTTTTGCTTTCGTCAGCTCTCAAGTTATGAATGTGACAAACGATGTATGATTATGTGCCAGTAAAAGTACTGACTGCTAAATACCCAGGTATTATTGAGCCAATTTATAACTATTACGTGTCTTATTTCTAAACGGACGTTTACATATAATTGTATGTTTAAAACATTGTATGAATATCTGTTTGAAGATTGTGAGGTAATAAGAGCAACATGCATATAAAGATCAGTCTGTATAGATATATTGGCTGATCTTGGCCTGCACTGAAGGTCAATGCTTTTCAGTCTCTAAACTTCATTTTTGCACTGTTTGTTAATTTCTAGTTGAAAAAGGAAATAATATATGCAAAGTGCAGGACATGATCTCTCAGACTATATATATATGATTGTTGATCAGACAAAATACGAAACTAGTCATTAGAAGTAATTTCTACTTTTGCTGCAATGGTTTCAAAAAAGTTGTCTGCTTAAGAGATATCAGAAAGCGTCTGTATTATGGAAAGGTTCAACTCTTAAGCAGACTCTTTCAACCTTTTGTTTTATTATATATTTTGACATTGTATGGATATCTGGAGCGAAATGCAGATAAAAATCAGTATGTATAGGTATACAGGCTGATATTGGCATTTATTATATCAATATAATGCTATTTTACTTAATAAATGTCTTAAATATATATATATTAATGAAGTTTGACCAGGGAAAATAGTGGTTTGGACAAAAGATTCAAATTTGTGTAAAATAATTTATTCTTTTATCAAGAAGTCTTAGTCAAGTGGTATTTTAATCTTTTCAAAATAAAAACAATAACTGGTTATTAAAAAATCGTTTGATGGAAAAACAGATTGTTATTGAAAACATGAGATTATCTCTTGATTGAGGTAGCCCAAAACAATAAAATATATGCAGTTCTAAAGAGGTCTATAATATCACACTGACCAGATGGCAGGGTGACTTATGTTATGTAACATTATGCAATCATTTCCTGTCGTGTTCCATATGTATTGGTTACATACTAATTAATTGGTTTTATAACCCTTTCATTGTTCATACAGGGAAATGGGCTAATTGGTAATTAAACTCTTATTAATAACCCTTCTCAACATTCAAACATCTGCAGCAGACAAGTTCGAATTCATACTTGGACATTCATTTTGCAAATATATCTAAGATTGTAAATGTAATTATGATTTAATAAAAAAGGGCAAACCATTTTTTTAAAGGAAAAAAAATGCTCAAGAATCTTGACCATCAATTTGGATGCGGCAGACGACTTTTGAAAACAGTACAACAAAAGGAGAAATTGTTCATAATGGCTCCTTTTGTCACAATGCTTTTAACTTTATTCAACACTTGTTCTTTAATATTTTGTCTATGATGTTCTAGGTCGTCTACTGCAGATTTGTTTTATGTGAGAAAGGGTTAACTTTCACTTTCATTCATATACCAATATTTTAATACATGTTACGTATATACATTCATTCATGTACATGTACCAATGTTTTAATATTATACTGTATATCATATAATTATTGATTTCCTAGGTTTCTTTGCTAAAGGAGTGCATTTGTTTTTCGTTTTCTTAGGCCTCCTGCCAATTCGTCCCCTTCTGCTGCCACGAAGTTTGCCCATTCTGAAATAAATTAACATTGAATAATGATTACACACTTTGCCTTCATTGTTAAAACAGGGATATATTTCATTGATTAAAAACTTAATATCATGAATTAATTGTTGGAAAGTTACACACAAATCTAGGTAATAAAGAAGTACCCATAATTTTCACTAATTGGTCGCCCTTTAATAAAATTTATCGCGTTTTTCTCAGTTTTTCTCAAACAATTCTAGGTGAATCTCGGCATACAACAGGTTTGTGAAAATAATTTAAACCAACATTGATCATTCAACATTATCAATCTGACCTTTAAATGTATATATATTGGCAATATAAAACCGCAAATCATGTTTTGTATAAACCCGATTCGTTATTTTTCTAAATGTCCGCCATTTTTTTAAAATTTCATCGCATTTTTTCTCAGACAATATTAGATTCTCCATTGAATACAAACAGGTTTGTAAAAATAATTTAAACCAAGATTGATCATTTAACTTTTACAATCTGACCTTTCAATGTATTTACAAAGGCCACATTGAACAGTAAATGGTGTTTTGCATAGCCCCGATTCGTTATTTTGACAAAATGGTCGTCATCTTTTTTAAAATTCATCGCATTTTTTCACAAGTTTTCACAAAGAATTCTAGAAAATTATCGGCAAACATCACCTATATTTAAAGGATTAGAACAAAGTTTGACCATTGATCTTTTATAATATAACATTTAAATGTGTTTCTAACGGCAATATAGAACACAGGGCGGTCCCCCACATAGCCTATATTATTCGTTTTGAATTTTGTGACCACAATTTTGTGGAAAAAATCGACTTCAAAAACTCATTGCGATAACTATCATTTTTTGTTTAAATACAAGCTCAAAGTTAACGTCAATGTAAGAAAAAAAGATAGAAATTATGTTTTGTACTTACATTCTCGGTTATTCCTTTTTAAACGTAATAATTTAATAAAACATCCGTCTATTTACATCGATAGCCATCGCGGAAACGAAATTACGAAGTGAATAATGACCAGAGGGGCTAATGACCGCTTTTCTTACAGCGAGGCGAAGATAACGGAGCTTATCGATTCGCTTCATATCCCTGTAATATAGTGTCCCTGGTCAGTGTCAACAGGATGAAAGAGAAATGGTTGTGCTCAAGTTTGTGGAGAAACATAACCATAAGACAGAACTGCTTATAAAGACAGTACTGCAGGTATATGCATAGCTAAGGAATTTTACTTAATTATATATGGGACTAGAAATGTTGTAGAGAAGCTCCGCAATTCACAATTAAGCTTAAAAATATTGGTTAACTTTTACAATGGTGCATGAAGCTCTTTCGTAAAAATGTTGTAAATAAAAAGGTTCAAATAAGGTTTATATATGTCCCTGTTTGACAGTTGTCTTAATCCCCTATAGCATACCCTCGAGAGCAGACAAAATTTTATTTCTAGCTTATTATATATAGTCATCATGGATGTTATTTTAAAAAAAGCTGTTATGTCTGCACAAGTGATTAAAACAGATTTTCCTTTTGTTAAACTGAAAAAGAAGAACATAGTATAATACAGTTCATTATTACCACAATCACAATCACTCGCTACTGGACTGTAGATATATTTACCGTAAACCTAGTCTTACCGCTACAACAGTAGCACAAGCTGAGACAATTCTTAGACTAGGTCAACAGGCTTAGGCTATTAATTATATGATATTTATGGCCATGAAATATTGTTAAATTGTGTTGGTTCTATTTTAGTGACACATACAAACCGTATCCTGAACAGAGGCGGCTTAAAGATGATTCCAGGGACGCTGCAAAGATCATCTTGGGTCTAGGTGTGAAAGTGAAGTACTTACATCAGCACCTTCAGAAATACGCACGCACTCACATTTGAGTGATATGTGGTAACTTCCTTTAAGTGGTCAGACGTTATGTGGTCACACCCAAAGAGGTCATTAAATATCACTAAATGTGTCATTAAGTGGTACAAATATTGTTGTGCTAAACAGTGCAGTGAGTGGTAACTTTTATCAAAATTGTCCAAACCCTAAGTGGTGATCACTTCTGTACCAATTCTATATACATCTTAACTATATCCTATATTTGTTCCAAAGATGAAACAAAACAAAACAAAACATTTTAGAATTGTTTAAAAAACAACTGTCAATACAAATGCATTACCTATTGAACCCAGCATTACTAGTAATCTAGATTTACTTCAGAGCTTTCAGCACCATTCTTTCAGCACCATTCTTTCAGCACCATTCTCGGATTTGATGGAGAGACAGCGCCATTATACTTACTTTAACAAACTAAAAACCTGACAATTCAAAAAAGGTAATACTCAATAACCTTCAAGGCAATAATGCATATCTGAATATACTAATTTTACATTTTCCACAAGAAGAAATTTAATACATTAGGCAAAGATAATCCCACTATTGTGTGTTTTCTTCGAATAAATACTTCAATTCCCTCATCTTTGGTGATTTCTGTCTCACAATAACTTTCTTTCCAGTCTGACTTAACTGAACATCTTGCATGTATTGGCCACTTCTTTTATCTGGTTGCTACATGTTCCAAACTTTCTTCTTGATGGTTTCCTGAGTTCTTTTATGAATTTTGCCATTACATTTACGTGACTGTCCCATGGCCCAGGAAATTTGTTTTTTTGATGGACACCGACAGTTCAGTATATTGTCTTTGAACAATTCCCTCAATTCCTTCTCTTCATCAGCTGTCCATTTCTGTCTGACAATTTTTTTTATTCTTTTCCCCCCAGTTCGACTTTTCACTGAGGCAATACAGAAAATAAATTAATTCCCATTCGCATACAATGAACGACGAAAGGTCAATAGTTTTCCATTCGGGTGTGTCGAGATCTAATGTTCATGTGAAGTTCCTCTTTAAAATTGTTTGTAGTGGAACAAAGCTTATCATTACAACAAGTCAGAGACGTAATTTTGAAGGAAAAATGAAGACATGTTATTCTGTATTTTCGTTTTAAATTGATTAATAGCAAATTTGTCAATTATTTGTGAAAGATTTATTATTTTAAATAATTTCTTGCATGAAAGGGTATCTAATAAAACATGCAAATACATACACGGTATACATTTTCTCAGATATTGTTTATCTTTATGTTAAGTATTACATGGTAATGTTTGGCTTGTTTGCCTAAATCTTATTTTACATTGGCTTACATGTTGTTTTATATTAATGTTAAGTATCGCATACATCTTGTTTGATTGTTTTGTCTAATGGACTAGTTATTTAAGGTCATTTTGGGCGTTTAATAATTAACTTACAGAAAATGATGAAATAATTAAAATGGAAACATAGTTGTCGACGGGCCTTAAACCACCATTCATTCGACAAATTGCCCCTTTTCTAATAAAGCCTAGGAGTAATGTTTTTTAACCAATCATAATGACTTGAACACATTTTGTAGAGAATGTCACATGAAACATAATCCTACAATATCATATTTAAATCTAACAAGCATATTCTGAAGATTGGAACATAATCCTACAATATCATATTTAAATCTAACAAGCATATTCTGAAGATTTTTAAAGTCTGGACATTTTTTCTGTCTGATGCCGCAGCAACCAAAGTTCAACATACAATTTAAATATTTTAACAAATTTAAAAGAGTACCACCAGAGGAACATTCCCGTGAAGTTTGAATGAATTTAATTCAGTGGTTTAGAAGAAGTTGATGTTTTAACCTAAAAGTTAACGATGGATGAGGACGGACGAAGGGTGATAGGAATATATCACCTTTAGCCTTCGGTTCAGGTGATCTAAAAACTTACACAGTTCTGCTTGTTACTTATTTTCATTGAAAGTTTATCACCAGTTTTGAATGCATATATTACCTGAAACAATTATGTTTTTGGACCTCCCTGGTCATCACTACTCTCTCCTGAAACCACAACTTTAAAAATCAAAATCTGGCCTGCCCACTGCTCGCTTTATTGAATCTTAAGATTTTCCGTCGGTGTATTATTATTTCTATGCTGTCATCAGATTGACTTTTCTCTTCCCACATCTTCAGGATGTTTTTAACTGAAGGCTCCAATCTAGAATGTGTATACACCTATGTTAATTTGTTAATAAGGTAAAAGTTGTATATTGGCCATTTATCACCTGCAAATAATGGGTATATAACTAGGGATGGCAGCGATTTATCGGTTACCCGGTTAACCGTATGCTTTTCGATTAATCGGTTAGTAATTCAAGTAAATAGATAAAATATATACACAGTTGTATTTCACCTTTTGTTCTTTTCAATTTGTCACACGTATCTGAACAGAAGTTAATTATTCACACCTCGATCGGGAATGTTTACGTTGCTGTGAAAACGAATCATGGTTGAAGCTTAACTTTTATCCAGGAAACCCTCCAACAGAATCAGCAACCAGGCCGCTTTCATGTTAAACATGCAGTTCAGCAACGCTTATTGAGAGCACAGCATATCGACTCTGACTATGGGTTCCATCAGTATACACTTTTATACCACAAAATCATTCTCATCACTATGTGGTAAAATGTCATTCCCATGATCACTACGTGGTAACATGTCATTTCCATGATCACTACGTGGTAACATGTCATTCCCATGATCACTACGTGGTAACATGTCATTCCCATGATCACTACGTTGTAACATGTCATTCCCATGATCACTACGTGGTAACATGTCATTCTCATCACTACGTGGTAACATGTCATTCTCATCACTACGTGGTAACATGTCATTCTCATCACTACGTGGTAACATGTCATTCCCATGATCACTACGTGGTAACATGTCATTCTCATGAATACGTGGTAACTTGTAATTCTCATCACTACATCACTTGAGGGTGTAGTAAAAATTGGAACACATCGTGAAGAGGTAGGTGAGGCGGATTGAACTATTCTTGAAGAGGTAGGTAAGGCGGATGGAACAGTTACATGGCTTGAAGAGGTAGGTAAGGCTGATGGAAAAAGGCTTGAAGGTGAACTGAACCGGGCTTGAAGGAATAGGTGCAGCAGATTGATCACAGCTGGAAGGTGTTGAGACAGTTGGAAGACGAATTTTAGGGGGTGGCACTGGACACGCATCTACTTCAGATTCACTATCACTATCAATATCACTTGAATCTGAGGAAACAAATCGTGGATTTGGTCTGAAAATAAATTAATCTTGATTAAAATGTTGAAAATCTTTATAAATCAAAGTGCAATTGTTGAAATTGAAAATGAAAAGAGTTGAAAACATTGTGGCAAGGGGATAAATTACTTGTTTTGAGCAATTTCTCCTTTTGTCACAATGTTTTCAATCTTCACAGGAAAGTTTATTTGGTGGTCTTCTTTCTAAATGTCTTATTTCACATGTCCTTTATTAATAAGCTGTTTCATTTACAGTATCCACTCCTTGCAATGTCATTCCAACGTTTGATCGAAATTTTCCCGATATTAGCAGTTTACCATTTGCTACTATACCATAACTCTGGTGATCGTTTTAGGGCCAAGATGGGCCATCTTGGCCCTCTTGTTAGTGTAGAACTCTACTTAAAATAAAGCAAAAATTTATTTATTTGTGTACTTATTATTTCAGAATCCCTGCAGCATGATTAATGGGATGAAAAGTTATGTTTATTGTTCCCACAAAAGATGCTGTTGGACGCCTGCATCAAAGGATACTTGAAAAACACTGGTTAATTGAGAAATAGCTCACAATAAGCAATGTCTCCATTTGCCACATTATTTTCAGCTCTATTCAATAATTCATTTTCCATTTTTTGTCTATTTTTTCAAAGTCGTCTGCTGCAGATTGTTGTATAAGTTAAGTTTTGACTTATGAGACACCTTTGTCATGAACACATGTTTACTTCCCGAGTCATATCCTTTTGCCAGGCACCGGTCAGACAGGCTGCTAGCCAACCGGCCATATTGGAAAAGGGATTAAATGAGGTTCATCACTGGCATTCGAACCTTAGACCTGCTCCAAAAGTGGATGCCTTTATCACTAGGCTAGTGGGATGTGGGAAAGGGTTAAACATGGTTGCAATGTAGTTGGATTATGGTCACATTACGCTGTGCAATGGTTGGATATTTGTCGTGAATGTTATATATTGTGTGGTTGGATAGACGTCGGGATTCTGACGTCTAGGCAGTTTGCAAAACCAACCAAAATCCAACGTCGTGCATGGTCATATTCAGACGTTTGATAGACGTCGGGATTCTGACGTTGGATAGATGTCGGAATTCTGAAGTTGGATAAACGTCGGGATTCTGACGTCTAGGCACTTTGCAAAACCAACCAAAATCCAACGTCGGGGTCTAACGTCTATACAACGTCAATCCAACGTCTTTTGTTTACTGGGCTTAAACGTCATTTTTAACAAAGGCCAACAAACGAGAAGATCTCTTTCTTGGCTGATGACCAGAACTGGAACCCACAGACTATCTCATCAAGTAACTGATAACTCTCTATTGAGTGAGGAGAAATAATGTCTTACCACAGGATAACCTGGTATACCACAGTAACTCTACAACTGAGGATAGAACCCAGTGCCTCTTTATTCGAGGTCTTTCACACTATGTCACAATATATATATAGGTAAATCAAACAAAATCAACATTAAGGTACATACCGTTTTTTCCGTTTTTCTTGGACAGGTTTGACTGCCTCAATATCTGTCTGGATGTCGGACTCATCCTCTTTTGCCTTTTGTAGGGCCTTTTCAAACACATCTAAATTTAATATATATATATATATATATATAAAACTCAATTTAATTAATGAAGATAATGATTTATGAGAAGTTTCATTTTTATAAGCATGGGTGCAGTAACAAATAAATAAACAAATTAAACTAGAAATATCCCAGACATCGCCCAAACAAAGTTAACCCTTCCCCTCATACGACATTCTTCAGCAGACGTCTTTGAACAAATTTTGTCATAAAATA
This sequence comes from Serripes groenlandicus, assembly GCA_031761405.1. Lineage (NCBI taxonomy): Eukaryota > Metazoa > Mollusca > Bivalvia > Cardiida > Cardiidae > Serripes > Serripes groenlandicus. The sequence continues at coordinate 467,739 of JASEVX010000068.1, read as the reverse complement.
CCAAATCTCTATAATTGAATGGATTTATCCTATCAATAAAAGTGGAAAACATTGTGGCAAAAGGAGAAATTGCATGTTTTGTGCAATTTCTTCTTTCGTCACTATGTTTTCAAAAAGCCGTCTGCTGCAGAGTCGTTTGAAAGCGTCTATATGATGGAAAGAGTTAAACTAGCAAATCCTTACTTGTTGTGTAAAGAATCCTTTTTACACCCCATTTGGTCCTGTCAGCTTCAGGATGTTTATGTTGCTTCAAGGCCATTTCAAGCTTATAGCTTGACTTGTAGTTTGGCCACATCACCTCCGTCTTGTAATTTTTGAACCATTTTTCTGAGACCATAGCCACCTCATTAGTATGTTTAAATTCTACCACCAAATACATTGCCTTACATAGTAAAATCAAAACTATAAGCAATTTTTGTCTTAATACATAGCATCTTGCAAAGCACAAATTTGTAAATGCTGATTTTAAATTGTAAGTGTTAACTAATTAAAACACATCACAATAGGGCCACTGCCGCCTTAAAAGAAACATCTTGGACACGGTATAAAATTGAAAAATAATGCAGTGATCAAAATGCATGTACAGATTCTGCACCTACTGAAATTTAACAAATGTTACCTTACATAGTGCAAAGGATAAGTGTGTTCTTATTCTGGTATCAATAGTCCAGATATGTCGGTGTAACAGGATGAAACCTTGTAACTTGATTATAGTGCGTGTTTCTTTATAATAATAAATAAATATTTAAAATGACTCGTATATTAAAAGAATTTTGCTGAATTATATGTTGCATAATTATAATTTATATGGAAGTGTGCTACGCAAAAAAATATTATACTATTTAAATGGAGAAATCTTTAATGTGTTAGTTGACAAAGATGTAGGAAATATGCCATTTCATAAGGTGTTTATAATGAAGTTAGAACACAACCCACTTTTACCAGATTGTTTTTTAATATACAAAAATCTGAGGAACATATACAAAATCCATCACTGTAGACCACTTGAAGTTTTTTCGAAATAGATTGGCCAATGGTTTATAGTTTTTAAAACATTTTATATATCTAGAAATGTATCAATTAGTCTTGCCAAAGTTATGGACAAGCGGTATACAAACAAATTCATCATCCATTGGTAGTAAAACACATTTGCAACACACTTCTGAAACACCAACAACATGCAATGTACCACTCAAATGTGAAACTCGTTTAATTCTAAGGTCCGTGGACGGTAGTGTTAAAATGAAAAAAAAATAATGTAATTATATTTCTGATAATCACAACATCATCATTCACAAGACAACAGTTGTCTCCCTTTGATGTAGAGAAATAAAGGTTAGGAAACTGGATTGCCTTATACTGTGAAGCAACCAAGGGAAAAAAAGCTCTTGGAACTGGACCATTTATATGATTTTTTCTTGTCATTTTTCTATTCCAATATCCATTTTGAGAACACTGATCGCATCCACTATAACCACTGTGCCCTTTGATTTGTTTAATGTAAGCTTTTGCAGGAGCGTCGCAAATAACACAAGAAAGAGTAAGTACACATGTAATATTTTATTCAACTGACATGTGTATATCATATATACCCGGTACAATTATAATACAAAACAAGTACACGATGTATAAACACCACCTCGCTGCATAGGGCCTTCAAGTCACTACTAATTTACAGTATTTACATTGAACAGTGAAAGAAAATAAGGAAAGAAGACTATTTATATGTGTTGAGTAACAAACAGTTATACATCGCATATCCCATGCTTTGAAGTGATGTCACTATGACCCCAAAATTGACCCGGAGGTAAACTGTTGATTTTATATATACTCTACTCATCATCCCATTTGATTTGATATGTTACACCACCATGTTGTGAAAAAAAATTACCCCGGGGTCCAACCCTCTGTACAATCAAAATTGCAAAAGTACTGTACACTCCTCAGACCATGCACATATCAGTTCCCAAAGTTTACTGTGAAAAGGAGTTGGATAGTATGACGGACAGACAGACGCGTGAACGTATAGAAGGCGAAGACCATCACATAATCCCCCACTTTTTCTTCGAAAAGCGTGGAGTTAATTAGAACAGTTTTAATGATATATAAAATGTCAGACATCCACTAAGACTTTTCGCTTTTGTCATTTATCATATTGAAAGAAAAAATAAAACGTACCAGTACAAGTACTTGAGCCAAGGCTTGGCTGCATTTGTGTCTTTCTTACAGTGTCTTGTATGGTTTGAAAGGCCCCCTGTTTTATCACAGGATCTAAAATAGGAAGATTATTCATGTTTCAAAGGTATTTGTATATATACACCATATCGTGTCATTCAGACATATCAACATCAGCATATGATGAGAGGCAAAGTTAAAGTAACCCTTTCCCTGTTCAATAATTATGCAAACCTCCATCGGTCATGATTATTCAATTAAATGTTTGTTTTGAACAAGTAACTTGATTGCAAATTGAAGCAGTGTCATGAGTCTCTTATCTACAATATTTCAAAAGGCAACATAGCATCACCAGATCAGACAGATCCTAAAACAGCTGTCTTGCATTGGTCTGATCTGTTTGCAAAATTGAATCTGTATGTTTCTTTAGTTTAAACTTATTTTTTTTTTTTTTAAATCGATTGCGAAACAAGCTTTAAGCTTATATTAATCACGCTCGATGTCTGCTTCCTGGATACTTAACCAGTGTATGTTTCTTTAAAGTAAGAGTTAATAAGTTATTACTACATTTACCTAGTTCATACATCGTAACATGTGATCAGAATTTAATGTATATATATAAAGCCTGTACTTATTTAGTTTTACACAAACTTGATCACCCTTTTTATGCCCCCCCCGGAATCTCCGATTCGGGGGGCATATAGTTTTTGGCTTGTCTGTCTGCACGTTGGTCTGCACGTCTGTCTGTCTGTCTGTCTGCACAAAAAAACTTTAACCTTGACCATGTGTATTCCTTGTGACATGACCTTTCTGTCAGTACCAAAATGTTTGACCTTGCGACCTTGACCTTTGACCTAGATGTAGTTTTTGGCCTGTCTGCACGAAAAAAACTTTAACCTTGACCACTACTTTTGAACCATAACAGGTACGGCTACCATATTTCACATGTGTATTCCTTGTGACATTACCTTTCTGTCAGTACCAAAATGTTTGACCTTGCGACCTTTGACATAGATGTTGCCATTCTTGAAAAAAACTTTAACCTTGGCCATTTCTTTTGAACCATAACAGGTACGGCTACCATATTTCACATGTGTATTCCTTTTGACATGACCTTTCTGTCAGTGCCAACATTTTTGACCTTGCGACCTTGACCTTTGACCTAGATGTAGTTTTTGGCCTGTCTGCACGAAAAAAACTTTAACCTTGACCACTACTTTTGAACCATAACAGGTACGGCTACCATATTTCACATGTGTATTCCTTGTGACATTACCTTTCTGTCAGTACCAAAATGTTTGACCTTGCGACCTTGACCTTTGACCTAGATGTTGCCATTCTCGAAAAAAACTTTTAACCTTGGCCATTACTTTTGAACCATAACAGGTACGGCTACCATATTTCACATGTGTATTCCTTGTGACATGACCTTTCTTTCAGTACCAACATTTTTGACCTTGCGACCTTGACCACCTTTGACCTAGATGTTGCCATTCTCGAAAAAAACTTTAACCTTGGCCATTACTTTTGAACCATAACAGGTACGGCTACCATATTTCACATGTGTATCTGTGACATGACCTTTCTGTCAGTAGCAACATTTTTGACCTGCGACCTAGATGTTGCCATTCTCGAAAAAAACTTTAACCTTGGCCATTACTTTTGAACCATAACAGATACGGCTACCATATTTCACATGTGTATTCCTTGTGACATGACCTAAACACACATAACAAAACACTAATAAAACACTTGAAGGAAAAAATAATTCATATTACAATTTTATTAAATTTTAATTTCTTTATATTACAGGACGGACAGCAAAAAAACACAAAATCACAATTGTTTCTTCATCTTTTGTGGGTTCTTTCAGCTCTAGATGCCTTGGGTTTCCTTATTCATTCTTGATTACCTATGACACAAAAACGAATTTTGTTGCCTTGTTATCTAAAATATACAATTATAACATACATGTTATTCAACATTTTGCTTATCAGTCAATATTAGGCCATAGGATTTTAAAACAAGGCCATGATGGCCCTGGATCGCTCACCTGATTTCCCCCCATTTTAGCCATATACGCGCAGCCCCCTGGCGGCCATAGTATCGGCCAAAATCAACTGGCCTTAAAGTAATCTGATAGAGGGTCACAGCCTACTGCCTAGGAACATTTCTACATTTTTTTTGAAAATCAGCCAGACCCTTTTGGAGGAGAAGGTTTTTTAAGTTTTCACTATAGCCAAATAAGGCAAAACAGACCCCCGCCCCTGGTGGCCATGTTTTTCGACCAATCAATTTACCCTTGAGACAACTTATGAATAGTTATTCTTTTGCAACTATGCTTTCAACTTTATTCAATATTTTGCTATTCATTTACACAGATATTTGCTAAGAATCAATATAGAATCAATCTCATGTGTTAAAGTGCATAATTTTTGTGAAATATGAATAGTTCTATAATTTAACATAGAATAACATACCTTTCAGAGATTGGTATATTGGTACGATTGAGTCTATTTCTAATGTTAAATGACATCTCATTACTGACTTGATCCCTGTTATGTAGTTTACTGCTGGCGAATTCGCTAATTAGATGATGGTTCCTGTTATGTCAGAATCTCAGATGTCTGAAAATTGATAGATAAATAGATCAATATACATGTAATAAAATAAAAATGTTAACAGACACACACAAATAGAAATGCCAGGCAACCCGACACCCAGATAACCCGACCCTATTCCGTCAATCCGACACCCTATATAATTTTCTTGTGTGAATATTCAGTCATCCCGACACCTCCCTTTAAACAAACACGCTCATGGACAAACTCCGATTAAAACGTAGTGTTGTTATACCATGAACAATTATAATTGTTTCCGACTTTGAAATTGACATCTATAGATTAAGAGTAATTGGTTGTTGATTATGTTGTTTATTATTTCGTTTAAATGTAATTAAAATGTGCCCTTTCATAAACGGTGTTTACTTGTTTATTTATCAACATAAGATATATACCTTTGATATTTCGACGAAAAAAGGGAATGTTGATTTTTGAGTAATAAACAAGCTTGTATATATTTATCGTCAAAAAGAACTAGGCTACCATTGTGATTGATTGATTGGCGTTTAACACCATTTTTAACAATTTGGTAGGGGGGGGGGGGGGGGGGGGGGGGGGGGGGGGGAATGACCCATGAAAAAGTAGATCGAATTCGGTCCTTGTTTGGTTTCTATTTTAGACTGAAATCTTTAGGAATATACTGTGTGGCTCAACTTCTGTATGTAGTTATTCTAACAAACAAAACATTTTATATCAATATTTTATTCATGAATCCATCAATTCTTGCAATATTTTATAAGACTTTAGTTGTAGGCTACGAAGATCTTCTGTGTGGAAGTATGATTCATCATCATCATCAGAAGAAGAATCGTAGCCATCCCATTCCATTTCGAAGTCGTCCTCTTTTTCTGCATTGTCTTCCCCTTCACAGTCAACCATCATCATATTCGAACCATTGGTAGAAAGAATAACCTTCTCTGTTGGGGCTCTATTTTTCTGTAATTAAATGAGATGAAAAATTCCTGAATTGCATAAGCTTCATATTATAAATCTTGCAAATTTACTTTTTGAAATAACACTAAATTAAATTAATGTAGTCTACTGATTATTGAAAGCATAGTCTTCTGATTGTAAAAGTGAAAGTAACACTCACTCTATAGTGTAACTTTAATATCTAAATATTGTTACTCACAACCAATTCATCCTTGTAGAAAGGCCTTCTAGCCCTTAAACCACCATGGTACCAGCTCTCCAGGGCAGGAAGTGGATTGTATGAGCCTATTGGCTCCTCCTCCATACAAATCTACATCAAATCCGATAAATTCTCCTCCCCCAACCTTGACCTCCAATCACTTTTCACCATCTTCATGCTGAAATAAATTGTGAATAACATTGCACTGTATTCCTATACATTAAAGCAAAAAATTGAGATTTTTAGAATAATTTAATTGTTTTTAGTCAAAATCACGTACCATGAAAAACCCCTCTCTGCATCCACAGAAGATCCTGGCAATGCCAACAAGTAATCCACCATAAGCAACAGATTTGGGCAGCTAGGACCATCGGTCTCATAAAGAAACGCCCATGTAATACATAAACTTGTCTGTTTCCTGTAATTGAAACATTGTATTAACCTTTTTTTTTATCGAATCAAGCAAACTATGCAATAGGACTGAAAACAGTGTGGTAAGAGGAGCCATTGCTCGTCATGTTTTCAACGGTCAATTCGATTGCATTGTTGGGGTTTATAGGCCGTTTTCAACGGCATTTATGTCCAATCACCCTCACAGTTCACAAACTCATGGGACCTGGGTGAATCAACCCAGCTATGCGATAGGACTGAAAACAGTGTGGAAAGATGAGCCATTGCTAATCATGATTTCAAAGGTCGTTTTGTTTTTACGCCGTTCTCAACATCATATATGTCAAATAACCCGCACTGATCACATACTCATGCGTCCTGGGCGATTCAACCCAGCTACTCAATAGTACTGAACACACTGTGACAAAGGGAGCAATTGCCAGCCCTACTTTTAGAGGTCGTCTTGTTTGTATTGTTGGGTGTTTTAGGCCGTTTTCAACATCATTCCAGTCATACCAACCCGTCAGTTCACGCACTTGTGATCCCTGGGTGAATCATCCCAGCTATGCAATAGACCTGAACACATTGTGGCAAAAGAGGCCCGTTATGCTTTAAAATGTCGGTTTGTTTGCATGGTAGGGGTTTTGATATTGGAAGCGAGTTGTTGCATGACTAAATAAGTGTGGAAAGCGGCATAAAATATATGCATGTGGGAAAGGGTGAGTATGTGTTGACTGGTCTTCGCACCTCTGCAGGCCAAATCCCTTTCGGCGGTACAGTGAACGATTTACCCATAACCCCGTTCCCACATGCATAAACTCCCTTTAAATGAACTATCGAAAATATTGTGATAAAAACACCCATTGCTCATCATGTTTTCAAAGGTCGTTTTGTTTGCATTGTTTGGGTTTTAGGCCGTTTTCAACAGCATGTATGCCCAATCGCCATCACAGTTCACATAATCATGTTTTCTGGGTGATTCTACTCAGCTAGGCAATAGGACTGAAAACCGTGTAGTAAGAGGAGCCATTGCTCATCATGTTTTCAAACGTCGTTTTACGCCGTTCTCAACATCATATATGTCAAATCACCCGCACTGATCACATACTCATGCGTCCTGGGCGATTCAACCCAGCTACTCAATAGTACTGAACACACTGTGACAAAGGGAGCAATTGCCGCCCTGCTTTTAGAGGTCATTTTGTTTGTATTGTTGGGTGTTTTAGGCCGTTTTCAACATCATTCCAGTCATACCAACCCGTCATTTCACGCACTCGTGATCCCTGGGTGAATCATCCCAGCTATGCAATAGACCTGAACACATTGTGGCAAAAGAGGCAATTGCCCGTTATGCTTTAAAATGTCGGTTTGTTTGCATGGTAGGGGTTTTGATATTGGAAGCGAGTTGTTGCATCACTAATAAGTGTGGAAAGCGGCATAGAATATATGCATGTGGGAAAGGGTGAGTATGTGTTCACTGGTCTTCGCACCTCTGCAGGCCAAATCCCTTTCGGCGGTACAGTGAATGATTTTCCCATAACCCCGTTCCCACATGCATAAACTCCCTATAAATGAACTATCGAAAATATTGTGATAAAAACACCCATTGCTCATCATGTTTTCAAAGGTCGTTTTGTTTGCATTGTTTGGGTTTTAGGCCGTTTTCAACAGCATGTATGCCCAATCGCCATCACAGTTCACATAATCATGTTTTCTGGGTGATTCTACTCAGCTAGGCAATAGGACTGAAAACCGTGTGGTAAGAGGAGCCATTGCTCATCATGTTTTCAAACGTCGTTTTACGCCGTTCTCAACATCATATATGTCAAATCACCCGCACTGATCACATACTCATGCGTCCTGGGCGATTCAACCCAGCTACTCAATAGTACTGAACACACTGTGACAAAGGGAGCAATTGCCGCCCTGCTTTTAGAGGTCATTTTGTTTGTATTGTTGGGTGTTTTAGGCCGTTTTCAACATCATTCCAGTCATACCAACCCGTCAGTTCACGCACTCGTGATCCCTGGGTGAATCATCCCAGCTATGCAGTAGACCTGAACACATTGTGGCAAAAGAGGCAATTGCCCGTTATGCTTTAAAATGTCGGTTTGTTTGCATGGTAGGGGTTTTGATATTGGAAGCGAGTTGTTGCATCACTAAATAAGTGTGGAAAGCGGCATAAAATATATGCATGTGGGAAAGGGGGAGTATGTGTTCACTGGTCTTCGCACCTAAGAGGAGCCATTGCTCATCATGTTTTCAAACGTCGTTTTGATTGCGTTGATGGGTGTTTTAGGCCGTTTTCAACAGCGTTTATGTCAAATCACCCTCACAGTTCACATACTCATGCGTCCCGGGTGAATCAACCCAACTATACGATAGGACTGAACACAGTGTGGTAAGAGGAGCCATTGCCCATCCTGCTTTCAATGGTCGTTTTGATTGCGTTGTTGGTTGTTTTAGGCCGTTTACAACAGCATTTATGTTAAATACCCCTCAATGCTCACACACACATGCTTCCTGGGTGAATCAACCCATCTACGCGATAGGACTGAAAACAGTGTGGTATAAGGAACCATTGCTCATCATGTTTTCAAAGGTCGTTTTGAGTGCACTGTACGGAGTTTTATGCCGTTTTCAACAGCATTTATGTCCAATCACCCGCACAGTTCACATACTCATGCTACCTGGTCGAATCAAGCAAACTATGCAATAGGACTGAAAACAGTGTGGTAAGAGGAGCCACTGCTCGTCATGTTTTCAACGGTCAATGCGATTGCATTGTTGGGATTTATAGGCCGTTTTCAACAGCATTTATGTCCAATCACCCTCACAGTTCACAAACTCATGGGACCTGGGTGAATCAACCCAGCTATGCGTTAGGACTTAAAACAGTGTGGAAAGAGGAGCCATTGCTAATCATGATTTCACAAAGGTCGTTTTGTTTGTATTGTTGGGTGTTTTACGCCGTTCTCAACATCATATATGTCAAATCACCCGCACTGATCACATACTCATGCGTCCTGGGCGATTCAACCCAGCTACTCAATAGTACTGAACACACTGTGACAAAGGGAGCAATTGCCCGCCCTGCTTTTAGAGGTCGTTTTGTTTGTATTGTTGGGTGTTTTATGCCGTTTTCAACATCATTCCAGTCATACCAACCCGTCAGTTCACGCACTCGTGATCCCTGGGTGAATCATCCCAGCTATGCAATAGACCTTAACACATTGTGGCAAAAGAGGCAATTGCCCGTTACGCTACAAGGCCCTCCTTAAACTTTGATAGAAGATTTGACATATACCTGTACTTTTTAAAGCTTTGCAGTAGGCAACTGCTGCGTCTGTCCCCATATTTTGGTACGTATTTTTCAAGTTGATGGTCATCCATCAGAACAAGTGTATCACATTAAATCTGTATCAATGTAGTTGTGATTGTTCCGTCATGTTATCTGGTACCAACTGACAGGCAAATTTATCGGCTGTAAGTTTACTGTCCATTATATTTATGTTGTCACTGGCCTGAATAGGGTACAGTAAATCAAATTCTGGCTTTAGCAATAGACACTTCTTATGTAGCACATCAAAACTTTCGCATCTGCTAAGTTCCTGCAATATTGCTGAAAAATATTGGTCTCTTGGCACATCCACAGGTATATCGGTGATGTGATCTGTACATGGAATTTCAGTATGTTTTTTCTTCAGGTTTTTAGGTACTTTTGATTCGCCATTATTCTTTAAGCTTTTGCTATTTTGATTGGTCAGCTACAACCCCAATACCAATACTATTTGGTCCATAATTCGTGGACACTCTTCGGTTTTGTTCTAGGAATCCCATGAACTTTATGTTGACAGTTACCTAAAATGAACATAAAACATAATATATAATTTATTTCTGCATTAACCAATATGCAGCAACGAATTTGAAAACATTTAGACAAAGATATGGAATATCCATATAGGTAGGCGGAATATCTTAAGTCATTTATCAAACATGAACATGTTGCTTAAGTGTCAAGTTGTTCTATGGTGTTCAGTGTGCTTGTTTCATCTTTACTTTGTCATCATTATTAGAATTAAATAAATAAACATTCTTCTTTATTAAAATAGATGTGTATCCCAAACGTTTCAGTACTAACAGATATATATCAATGTCATAAGCAATTTCACGTTTCCTTCAGTTACCCCACTTATTAGGTCTACTGGCCAAAGGATTGACATGTTTGATGGTGTCAAACCATGCATCCATTAGAAACCCATCACGCAAAATGTCTTACTAAATTATACCGGCATCTTTATCATAAAATAAATTTCTTTCGTACTCAAAAATGCGCAATATTTTATAATTTTATTAGCGGTTCTCTAAACTTGAAATAGTGCAACATCGCATCTGATCGTTGTTGTACAATTTCGAAACAAATGAAATGTCATTTCCTCGTGTCGTCATTATCATCCATTTCATATAAATCATAAATTACTTTCAATTGTTTTGAAGATAACTTTGCGAGTAGATCTCGGTATAAAACACATTTAGACATTTTAACCACATTCAAATGGGTTTTCAGTGAATTGATAATTGTGCAAAGTGCTAACTTTTGCAATGAGTTAATAACAACACTTTGACTTGCAGCGCAATCTTGATTATACTAAGAATTTGATCCTCTACTTGAAAAAGTCTGAAAAGTAGAAAAGATTTGTAACGGTTAATAAAGGTGTAATCTACCTTTTTTTTCTTTTTCCGTCGTCTTTGAGCAATATAAATATTATAAATAAACTTCACTTATTAAAAAAAAATAGTTTAAAACATTATAACAAATTACGCACACACAAATATATCATATAAAAAATAAAAAATAGGTAAAAAAGAACATTTAAAACCATTTCATGATTTAAAAAAAATCGAGGTGAATCTATTTTCCTCTTGTGAATTGAATAACTAATCACACTTTTTCCACGTGTTCTCCTTTTTCACCGTTTTTCTGAAAAGGAACAAACAAAAATGTTTATTAAATTATTATTTAAACGCTCCTTAACTCTAAACGATAAATACAGTCAATATTTGCATGTGTAAACCGTCGTGATTTAACTGAATATTGTTAACATCTGCAGCATAACACAATAAAGGAAAGACATCTTTAGAAGATCTTTGTTACGAATGTGAAATTAGGAAATACTTTTCTGTCCTCTTCAGTGGAGTTAGTGGAGTCATCACTCTTAATTCGCTTCTTGATGTTCTTCTTCGTTTTCCCTCTCTGTGTGTCTGCCTGACTTTGAACGAAAACACTATCTTCCTCCTCGCCCAACTGCTTCATCGCATGCTCGTCATCCCTATTTTGTGCTTCGTCCTGAAATGTAAATATATAGAAATCTATGTAACGAATGAAGCAATAAACATTAACGGGTTTATAGTTTGATTGTTGGGGACAATCTACTCCGTCTGTAATAGATTAGACTAGAAGGAATTCTGGTGAGGTCATTGAGAGGATGCTTTCTGAGAAGTTTCATCTCAATTGGCCCACTGAATACTGAGGAGAAGATGTTGACAGGCGACGCACGACGGACGGACCCTAGACAAAAGGCAATGACAATAACTCACTTTGAGCATTTCATGCTCAGGTGAGCTAAACATGGATTTGGTACAAAAACCTTAACTAAGGTGTGACACCAACGCCGACGCCAAGTAACATTTGTGCAAAATAATTTTCAAATAGGACCAGTACTTTTAGACAAGAAGATTGTTTAAGTTTAAACAATGCACATATAAGTAAAACTTGCTCCGCCCCCTGGCGGCTATTTTTTTTCAACGGATAGAAAATATTTGAACAAACTTGGTAGAATAAGGAATATTTGTGCAAAATAATTGTCAAATCGGGCCAGTTCTTTTGGACAAGAAGAAATTTAAAGTTTTAACAATGCCACATATTAGGAAAATAATCTCCGCCCCCTGGAAGCCATGTTTTTAAACGGATCGGACATATTTGAACAATCTCGGTAGAGGGTGCCCCAAGGAACATTTTGGCACATTTTTGGTTAATTTCCCCTTTTTGGTTGCCGTGGCAACCAAAGTTCTGCATGGAATAGAATTCTTTGAACAAGTTTGAAAGAGATCCACGCAAGAAACATTCATGTAAAATTATTTTGAATTTGGTTGATTGCTTTAGGAGAAGTTATTTGTAGAAAAATGTGAACGGACGACGGACGGTGATCGATCACCAAAGCTCACTTTGCACTTTGTGCATAGGTGGGCTAAAAATGCAATTCAAAGATCAGTTCAATGCCGTTAGTAGTATGATGATAGGGGTATAGGCGACATCTTGGAACCGCTTTGGCGGTTCTATGACGGTTCCAAGATGGCTGCCGTGTTTCGGCGATTCTACAACGGTTCCAAGAGTTCTCTTCAAGTGCCAAAAGTGCATGCATTTCTGCATAATTTATTGACATAAAACTTGTTTCCCTATCAGTTCTTCTATTTACTATGTTCGTTACTTAACTCTTTCCCTCATACACTAATTCTGCATATCTTTAAACATATTTTCTCAAAAAAAAAGAAAATCCCTATAATACACTGCATCCCATTGCTTAAGTGGAAAACATTGTGACAAAAAAAGAAATGGCTCATTTTGGGCAAATTCTTCCTTAGTCACTATTTTTTAAGAAAGATGTCTGCTTCAGAAGGGTCAAGATTTGTCTATATGAGGGAAAGCGTTAAGTTTGAAAATTGTGCTAACTACCTCCTTGAAAGGTGAATATTTGTTTTTAAAATTCACATCTTCTTTTAAGCAACATTAGTTTTAGATAATTCATAGTTATGTTTGAAAATAAGTTGTCTTTCAGACCGTTAAAATGATTAAAACATAGGAAATCCCTATAATTTACTGGATCCCATTGCTTAAGTGGAAAACATTGTGACAAAAGGAGAAATGGCTAATTTTGGGAAAGTTCTTCCTTTGTCAATATTTTTTAAGAAAGATGTCTACTTCAGAAGGGTCAAGATTTGGCTATATGAGGGAAAGCGTTAAGTTAGAAAATTGTGCTAACTACCTCCTTGAAAGGTGAATATTTGTTTTTAAAAATCGACATCTCCTTCTAAGCAACATTAGTTTTAGATAATTCATAGTTATGTTTGAGAATTAGTTGTCTTTCAAACCATTAAAATGATTCAAATCATGACCAACTCTGGTTACCATGAGAAGAAACTTATAGCCAGAAGTAATTACTGATTTGAAAATAACACGGTACAAATACCCCTTAACCCTTTTCCTCATATAGTCGCTTTCCGACGCCTCTGCAGCAAACGGCATTTTGAAAACATAGTGACAAAAAATGGAAATTGCACAAATGGCATTTCCTCCTTTTGAAAATATGTTTTACCAGTTTTACTCATAGGTTATCCATTTACCGGTAGTAATAGAGATTTCCCATGTTTGTTACTCTTAATCATGTTAATGGCACCAACAACAAACATATACAGACATGTTGAACTGTACACATTACCCGTAATGCAGAACTTCAGTTGAAAACTTCGTGGAAGAAAGAAAAACCTATCAGATTTCCAATTGACATAGAGTTCTTAGAAGTTATTCAATGTTTAAAAACTTAGTAAGGTACTACACCATCACATAATGTTTTTTGAAGTTCGATGTGCGATCCAGGACCATCATGTGGCCCTCTTGTATATAAATCCTTTCTTTTTATTATTATATCCAATACTACAAACCTTAGTGTAGACATTGAATGTGTTTTTCATAAAATACCCTGTCCTTGTTATGCTTTTTATCTCTTCATAATTCATATTCCTTGTTCAATTGCTTACATGATATTTCTTTACTACCAGTTGATTTGTTTGATCATTTCAGCTCAATACACATATTTGTATGATCCAAAACTAGGTCACCAATTGGATTATCCCCAAACTGTTTGGCTAATTCTCAAATAAATCCGTAGAAATGTTCCTTTAATAACGCCCCTATTAGATTCCTTCAAGTCATGTTGATTGGTCAGAAACATGTAGTCCAGAGTGTACAGCTAATTCGCCTTAAATTCCTATAGTGTAAATCCTAAAAAGTCCTCTTAGACATATTATGAAGCCTATTCCCATAAAATTCCAGAAGAATACTCTCTACTATCAAAATGTAATTGGACATTACATGGCGAAAAAAAATATCCTTCAAGTCATGTTGATTGGGTGTAGGGCATCTTTGCCTTAAATTACTATAGTGGAAATCCTAAAAAGTCCTCTCAGACATACTGTCAAACATAAGCCATGTTGATTTGTTGAAAAGCCTTACTGCCAGTTGGCAAAGCTATAAAGAAAACTTAACAACCTTCTCCATGAAAATGTTGGGCTGATTTCCAAATGATTCAATAAAAATGCTCCATGAGTGACCCTTAATCAGATTCCTAATAACATTCTTTAAAGCCATGTTGATTTTACAGTTATGACTGCATTTCTCATATAGTGTGTATAAGATTACTGATGTCCTTACTTCCTACATTATTTCACAGGCCAGATTAACGGCATTGCTTATTTGTCTTACTTGTCCCTCATACAACAATTCTACAGTAAACAGTTTTGAACATATTTCATCAAAACAAAATAAATCTCAATAATTGAATAGATAACATTGACGTAAAGTGGAAATTATTGTGTCAAAATGAGAAATTGCACGTTTTGTGCAATTTCTTCTTTTGACACTATGTTTTCAAAAAGCTGTCTGCTGCAGAGGTGTCAAAAAGCATCTATATGAGGGAAAGGGTTAAGTCAGGGAGAAATTCTATATTTTTTCTAATTGTGAAATTGTTTTCATTGCATTAAAATTCCTTTTGCTTTATTTAATATATTAGTTCATTTTTTATATCCTTTGTTATTCCCTAAGCAATAATCTAACAATGCATCATAGGCATTCAAAGAAACTTGCCACAAACAGCTGTTTGGCCAATTCTCTTATAATTCTGCATAATGCTCCTTGGTGGAAACTCAACAAGATTCCATTGCTAAAGAAACATAGCCTCCAGGAAAATTGCTGTTAGTAAGTTCAAATTGCGCCTTATAGCCGTGGAGCGATACTGGCCCTCTTGGGCCTCTTGTTTCTTTTGTCACTATGTTTTCCAAAGGCCGTCTGCTGCAGAGGCGTCCAAAAGCGTTTATATGAGGGAAAGGGTTAACAGACATTTTCTATATATTTTTGTGTTGATGGTTTCATGTCTGCTGTAGATGTGTTGTTTGTTGGAAATGTTTAAAGAGTTTAAAATTTAGTTTTTCATGCTTGTGTACTCGGATTACTATATGAATGGATGCAAATGGGTGAACTGAAAACATCTTGACTGTGTGAGCTGAGTGAAAATATAATGGCAAAAAGAGAAATTGCTTATAAATGATGATCAAATTCTGCTTTTGCCCCATTGTTTTCCAATTTATTCAAAAAATAATTAATAGACATTTTCTATATATATATTTGTGTTGATGTTTTCAAAGCTGTCTGCTATAGATGTGTTGTTTGTTGGAAATGTTAGAGTTTATTCATTTATTTATGATCAGATCAACTAGCTGGTCTGTCTGAGGCAGATAACTAGTTGAATTCCACCATGTTCTGTCCAACCATTGTGAGAGTGTGTACACAATATATTTGTATGTTTGTAATCCAATTGTTTGAAGACACTAAAATGTTGATTTGTCAGTTTAAAATCTTATTACTATATGAATGTATGCAAATGTTTGAACTGTCTTGAGGCATTGAAAATATTCCAGTAACAAGATAAATTGCTCATGAAGATCAAATTATCCTTTTGCCCATTGGTGAAATGTAAACCATGATTAGTTTTAAGGAATGAAAACGTCTTGACTGTCTAAGTGGAGTGAAAATATAATGTTAAAACGAGAAATTGCTTATGATGATCAAATTCTCCTTTTGCCGCATTATTTTCCATTTTATTCCATGTTGTTTATGGGAAAGTTTTCCGCTAATCTTGATGAGATCAACTAGCTGGTCTGTCTGAGGCAGTGAAATATTGTGTCAAAAATAGGAATTGCTCATGATGATCAAATTATCATTTTGCTACATGTTTTCCACTTTATTTTTAAATTCCTTGAACGAAAATTTATATATATTCTTCAGAGTTTTTGGTGTAGGTTGCAAAGGTTTAATTAACATTTATAGACAAATTCTATACTCTTGTGTTGAATGAATGAATGAATGGTGTTTTAAGGCCCGTCGACAACTAAGGTCATTTTGGGCGCTTAATGATTTACTTACTGTAAATTATGAAATGATTGAAATATAACTAACCAGTTTATTAGACAAAACAATCAAACATGACGTACGCGATATTTAACATTAATATAAAACGACATGTAAAACAATGTAAAACAGAATTTAGGCAAAAAAGCCAAACACTGCTATGAAATACTTAACATAAAGATAAACAATATCTGAGAAAATGCGGAACAGGATCTGTAAAAGTAATACATGTGCAAAAGCACGATTTAAGAAATAATCATATCTTATTAAAAATATTAATTTCCCTAAGGAAATCAAATACAAGTTCAGGTTTGACAGACTCAAAGAGCTGACGCATACTTTGAGCCTTGAAAAATCTATCACGTATTGGAGCGAAATCAGCACATTCCAGAAGAATGTGCTGTACTGAAAGTTGTGTAAAACATGGAATACACTGAGGTGCTTCCTCACCCTTCAGTAAGTACGCATGAGTTAACCATGTGTGCCCAATGCGTAAACGAGCAAGGACAATTTCTTCTCGGCGACAGGATCTAAAAGCTGGCAGGCACTCACCAAGTACTGACTTGATTGAGTGCAGTTTATTATTTACTTGCTCAATCCAATCACTTTGCCACTTATCGTGAAGTAAAACATTTATTAAAGGTTTAAAATCGGTATAAGGTATTTTAAAAGGTAAAATATCTTGTAAAAGAGCAGACTTTGCTGCCAAGTCAGCATGTTCATTACCGTGAATGCCCATATGACTGGGGATCCAGCAAAATACTACATGTGCTGTTGCACAAATACGCGATAACTTAGAAAGGAGGTCAACAATAATAGGGTTATCTATTTTGTCATTCTGAAGTGCCTGCATAGCAGACAATGAGTCAGTAAAAATAATATATCGCCAATAACCGTCGGATTCAATATGGTCCAAAGCCAAATGAATTGCCTTTAACTCGGCAGAAAATATAGAAGCATTATAAGCTATGGGGAACAGAGTTGTTAACAAATATTGCTACACCACCACAAGCTCGAGCACTTGCATCGCAAGTGTTATGATAACATGAATGATATTTAAGAGAAAGACTATCAATATCTTTTAAAAATGTTTCTTGTAAGCATATAGCTACTGGTTTCTTTTCATTAACTAGAAGAGACAATTCTTCAAAATTGGCTTTAAATCCACGACAGTTCCACTGGATTATGGAATTCATTTCGATATAGGTTCACAAATTTTGATCTCGGCTATCGCAGTATGCCAGGAATCAATATTTTGATTCCAGTCATCTGTTGTACCCGACCATGGATTAGGAGGCTCAGTTTCCTGTGTCTCCATGTCATCCAATGTCTGATAACGATTAGTGATTTTATGTTTAGAGTCACTAGCTCTATCTAATTGGACCTTATTTTTTCTAGTTTTTTGTTTCTCGAAGCCTTCAGAATCGGGCTTTGAGTGTAATTTTAACTTTGGTTTGTTTTGTTGGTTTGGTTTAAGTGAAATAATTGAAAATTTTTTCGTATCAGGTGATTTACTTGTATGGTTTGAATTATTTTTTACAACTTTAGAAGATTCATGTCCTTTTGAAGAATCAACTTCCTTGGAAGAGGACCCAACCCCTCCAGGAGAAGACTCAATCTCTCCAGAAGAAGATAATTTAATTTCTCTAGGAGAAGACTAAACTTCTCCAGGAGAAGGTGACCTAATTTCTTTAGAAGAAGACTCAATTTGTTTAGAAGAAGACTCATTTTCTTTCGAAGAAGATGCAGTATTGCTACAGGTGTCTTTGTTCATTGATGGTAATGAAGAAAGGATAGAAGTAGAGGGCTGTTCATTTGACATAATTGCTTTTAACTGTAAACTGATGTCAGGAAACTTTTGAGATAGAACCTTCAAAAGGCGATGGCATGTAGTACATTCTTGTGAGGGTGGCGGTGTATTGACAACAGGCCTGATAATAGTTGGTCTGGAGTTGTTTTTGGTGACATTAGCATATGAAACAGTCAAATTGAATCGGGTTTCAACAATTTTCTTCGCCTCAGGAAAAGAAAGACCTTCTTTACACTTGACGGTAACAATCTCCTTCTCCCGTTTCCACACAAGGCAGGAGCGGGAGGTAGAATAATGCTCACCACCACAGTTTGAACATTTAAGTGTATTTTTACATTCATTTACATCTGCATCATGTTCTGAACATAATGCAGTGCAACGACGGCAAACCTTGTCTTCTGTAGTTTTTCGGCATTTTGATTCATGATGGCCATACTTATAACAGGTGTAACATTGCAATGGGTTAGGGATGTACATGTCAACAGGGACATTGAAGTATCCAACTTTAAGGGATCTTGGCAAAATAGCTGTATTGAATGTTAGCACCAAGGTGTTTGTTGGTCTCTTGATACTGTCCCTGTAGGAAGTCATCCTTCTGACATGGACGACCAGTTGGCCGGCCAGTTCAGAAGCAATTTCCTCCTCAGAAACTCCTGCAAGATCTGGGCATCTTATAATTCCTTTTGACGTATTAAGAGTATTATGGGCAGAGCATTTGGCAGAGATATTGAAAAAGGTTTTTAATTTTAAGAGGTTGTCTGCATGTGCTTTCTTCTCAACTTCAATGAGGAGAGCACCTGATTTCAATTTTTTAACAGACTTAGGTGAACCAGCAAGAGAAAGAAGGCATTTCTGTATAACGAAAGGTGAAAGGGAAGATATAGGCTGTTCAGGTAAATTTGATTCAATCAATAAGAATCGGGGGAATGAAGGGTTTGAAGTGTTGCCATTTGGTTTGTCGATATCGGAGTCCGAGTCCATTTCAGTACGTGTGCGTTTTTTGGTTTGAGGATCCATATCCAAGTTTTTATTTTTCATCAACCGCGGCCCCCACCCGCCACGGAGTCCAACAAGGGAACACGATATATGGAGCGGAAATCCAGCTCCTCGTGTCAGGGGTCCACAGATGGTATAACTAGATACCGCGAATAAGTTAGCGCGACAAGGAAGAACATGGATGTGTCCCCCATATCAGGGATCCGCCATGCAAGTCAGTGCCCCCGACCAAAACATCCGCGACACCCAATTAGCCCATTAGCCTATAAAAGACGAGGCACAATAAACTGTAAACTTTATGCAAATTAAATATGACACATATAATATAAAGTTGGTGTATATGAAATGAAAGAAACGATCGGATGGAATATTTTCAAGTGAAAAAAAAAAAACTTATACGTAGATACATGCACAGATATTTATGACATTTTAACACCATTACAGTTAATATACATGTATTTGTAAGAAAAGAAAAAGTGTGCCTAAATCTTATATATGACCAGCCGTTTGCACTAGACCGGGCCCATCTAGGCTCCCGTTTACACCGAAGCAGAGGCCAAAGCAGTGTGTTGGAAAGCCGGAGATCCCTGCGCTTCCCTCAACTGCCAGGATCCTCGTTTCCTGCTTACGAGTATCCACCCACGGCAAACAGGCGGGTCCATTAGGGGACTTCTACCCCTTGTAGGACGGACAGCCGGCGTATTCTAACCCCCACCGGCAGGGGGTCTCTTGTGTTGATGTTTTCAAAGGTGCTGTTCATGTTTAGGGTAAAATTACATTTATTGATTTTCTATATTTTTCCATGGACGTTTTCAAGGCTATAGTTGTTCTATATTTTTGTGTGGAAGTTTTCATAACCTCGGTAAGCTATTGATTTCCTTCAGAGGATAATTTGGAGTACCCACAACCTAATATTTCTTTGGGTAATAAGAGATATGTATAATGTTAAAAGACCTGTTCATTCAATTCCTTTTTCAAGGTGATTTTATAAAATAGCTGATTTGTCTTTAGTCAGGTAGCTTTTTAAATTCCACCTTGTTCTGTGCAACATGTGAGATTTTGAATATATATATATATATGTATCTTTCATGTTAATTTTTGTTTTAATCCAATGGTATGAAGTCACTAAAAATGTTGATATGACAGTTTAATAAAAAATATTTCATGCTTGTGTACTCTGATTACTATATGAATGGATGAAAATGCCTGTCTGAGGCAGTTGAAATATTGTGGCAAAAAGGCAAATTGGTCATGATGATCAAATTATCCTTTTGTCCACATGTTTTCAATTTTATTCAATAATTCTTTTATAGAGATTTTCTATATTTCTGTATGTATGTTTTCAAAGCTGTCAGTTTTTTATTTTTGAAAGAGTCAAGTTACATTTTTATATAATTTCTATTTTTGCGTGGACGTTATCAAAGCTGATTGTGGGAAAGGGTCACATTGATAGAGATATTCTATATCTTTGCGTGGACATTATCAAAGCTAGATCTTTTTAATTGCGTGGATGTTTTCAAAGCTGGCGGCTGTAGATTTACTGTATGTGTGAAAGGGCTCGGCTGGACTGTGTGAGATTGGTAGCTTGTTAAATTCATAATTTTTTCTCCTAAAAGCTAATGTGGATCAGTTGTACAGAGTGAATATAAATTATTTAATCTACACAAATGTAAACAATTTCTTTTTTTTTTTTTTTGGACAATGTTTTTGCTTTTTTAAGGTAATGCGCTGATTATCTGTAGCCCTAGCTGGAGCTATTGACCCAATTATTTAAATCAAACAATTTGATGAGGATGAGATGAAGCGGATGGTCTTGTCAGAGGCTGCTTTTTGATTTCAACCTTCTATTGTACTAACCAATATGTTATAATATTTATCTTGATAATTGATACAATATACATGTATCTGTTCAGCCTTTACAGCATAAGTTTTGTGAAAACATTGTGGACATAATAGAAATTGCTGAGCATGTGCCATTTCTAATTTTGCCGCCATGATTGCATCTTTATTCAGTATATCCTTTATTTATAGATTTACTGTTTATGTATTTGCCTAATTGCCTAAAGTCTGCATTTGCACAGATTTATTGTATGAACGAAAGTGTTAAGATGGGTTAGCTGACTTAATTGGCCGAGACAGCTAAATTGTTGATCTAAACTTATTATATAATTGTTTAAGTTCTTATTGCCATAGGTCTGAATGAAAGTACAATGATTAAATACATTGGAAAATATGTTGACAAAATAAGAAATTGCTTGTTTTGAGCACTTTCTTCATTTGTCACCATGTTTCAAAAGGCCGTCTGCTTCAGAGCATCAAAGCGTCTAAGTGAGGGAAAGTGTTAAGATTCTGAAATAAATTATAATATCCTAGGCAAGTCAATTGGAATGAAACTTCACAGAAAGCAAACTGTCAATAAACAATGTCCTTACCCAAATTCCTTCACGGATGTTTTTTCTAATATGACTATCTATGTTTAAATACAGTTGTATTAAATGTATATCAATCATCAGGAATATAATAATAAAACTAATCTGATTACATTTGATGAGAAGCAGTGTCTAAATGAGGGAAAGTGTTAAGATTCTGAAAAAAAAATAATATACTAGGCAGGTCAATTGGGATGAAACTTCATATAAAGCATCCTGTCAATTAAACAATGTCCTTACCCAAATTCTTTTAAGGATGTTTTGCCTAATATGGCTATCTATGTTGAAATACAGTTGTATTGAATGTATATCCATCATCAGGAATATATAATAAAATTAATCTGATTACATTTGATGAAAAGCAGCACCTAAATGAGGGAAAGTGTTTCAATTCTGAAAAAAAATCAGTTATACTAGGCACGTCAATTGGACTGAAATTTCACAGAAAGCATCCTGTCAATTAGACAATGTCCTTACCTAAATTCTAGTATGTTTTGCCTAATATGGCTATCTATGTTGAAATACAGTTGTATGTATTAAATGTATATCCATCATCAGGAATATAATAATAAAACTTATGATTACATTTGATGAGAATCAATCATATACCTATGAGTTTTACAGGTTATTTCATTTACGATGTTTGTAGAATTTACCCTGTATTGTTGATAAATATTGAAGTGTCTTATCCATCTTCAATTATTTTTCCGGAAAGCTATGATAGCAGTCTGTGTATTTCTGGGGGGTTACGGGACGCTTTGTTTTAAGGTCCTGCGGTGCCCGAAATCTTGTCCCCGGACCGCTTTAGATTTTGGCCCATTTGACCTTTACAAACCAGAACACATAGACGCAAAATGAGTTATAATAAACATGTCTTAGGTAGACCATTCAAATTTTTCAAGCCATACCATACAATGAAATGGAGATCATGCACCCATTGATTTTCTTACTATGGTTTGGGTTTCTTCACGGTTCTCTGAATTTGTTTGAGGTCATTTATTTTATAAGTCACACTTTGCAAATTGCATTTAGAGAGTATGTTTTAATTTGTGTCTTACTTAAACACTTAACAGACAAGCCTACATAAATAAGTGCTTGTTTTTGTCAGATTTATGTCATAGAAAATGCATTGAATCTGTTAAAAATGCAAACATTGACGCCCTTTGTGTAGGCAAGCGAATTTAACTAATAATAGTTGAGCGCACTGTATTACAGACAGCTCTTGTTATATTTGTGTTGCTATTTTGTCCTTTATATGTATTACTTTTATCAGTATTCTATAGTTCAGTTGCATTGCAACAGTTGATAAATATGTTGGTGGGTGCAGCATGTGGAAGCCATGCATACACACCTGTTACATGTATTTTAATTTTTAGCTCTACTGGCCAAAGGCCAGAAGACCATATGCAACGGTGTGGTGTCAGTGTGTCCGTAAACCAGCGAGTCTTCAGTTTTGATTGTATCTCAATCAAACTTATACATTAGTTAGATATCCATGAGAGCTTGGTTCCTTTAGCAAACCAGCCAGATCCGCCCATGCAAGACTTGATTATGGCCTATTACTATCTGATCTTCACCGAACTTACACAGTAGTTAGGTATCCATGGGAGCTTGGTTTCTTTTGTAAACCAGCCAGATCCGGCCATGCAAGACTGGATTATGGCCCTTGAAATTGTCAGAATTGCTATAATAGAACTTGTGAATGCGATAAGGTGTTCAGTTTTGATTGTATCTCAATCAAACTTATACAGTAAATCATAGGCCCTCATGGTTTGTAATTGTACAATATGGACAACTTTGTTATCTTTGAAAATATTGTTGGAAATGGAACAATTACATTTTTGAACAAGCTACCCCATGCATAAACAATTTTATAATCCATCATTCAGAAAGCCTTTTTTAAAAAAAATCGGTTCAAATTGTTATTTTTTATTAACGAATTATTTTTTCTCAAAATATAATGCGGTTAACGCGATCGTGTTGCTTTGGCGGAAGTCACGGTTAAACTACACTTCCGCTTAGAATACACATTAGCTGCACCTAAATAGTCCTAGTATTTTTTCGATATTAAAATGACTTCTACGTGTTTTTTCAATACAGTGAAGTCATATTTATACTATCGAATCAACATAGATAATCAAATTAACAGTAAATGTGTAGTTTCTTAAAAAAACAAGATGTGTTTGTGAAACACTGATGCCCCCAATGGCAACATCTAGGTCAAAGGTCAAGGTCGCAAGGTATACACATGTGAAATATGGTAGCATTACCTGTTATTGTTCAAAAGTAGTGGGGAAGGTTAAAAAAAAAAATGAGAATGGCAACATCTAGGTCAAAGGTAAAGGTCGCAAGGTCAAAAATGTTGGTACTGACAGAAAGGTCATGTCACAAGGAATACACATGTGAAATATGGTAGCCGTATCTGTTATGGTTCAAAAGTAATGGCCAAGGTTAAAGTTTTTTTCGAGAATGGCAACATCTAAGTCAAAGGTCAAGGTCGCAAGGTCAAAAATGTTGGTACTGACATGTGAAATATGGTAGCCATACCTGTTATGGTTCAAAAGTAATGGCCAAAGTTAAAGTTTTTTTCGAGAATGGCAACATCTAGGTCAAGGTCAAGGTCGCAAGGTACTGACAGAAAGGTCATGTCACAAGGAATACACATGTGAAATATGGTAGCCATACCTGTTATGGTTCAAAAGTAATGGCCAAGGTTAAAGTTTTTTTCGAGAATGGCAACATCTAGGTCAAGGTCAAGGTCGCAAGGTACTGACAGAAAGGTCATGTCACAAGGAATACACATGTGAAATATGGTAGCCATACCTGTTATGGTTCAAAAGAAATGGCCAAGGTTAAAGTTTTTTTCGAGAATGGCAACATCTAGGTCAAGGTCAAGGTCGCAAGGTGAAAAATGTTGGTACTGCCAGAAAGGTCATGTCACAAGGAATACACATGTGAAATATGGTAGCCGTATCTGTTATGGTTCAAAAGTAATGGCCAAGGTTAAAGTTTTTTTCGAGAATGGCAACATCTAGGTCAAAGGTCAAGGTCGCAAGGTCAAAAATGTTGGTACTGACAGAAAGGTCATGTCACAAGGAATACACATGTGAAATATGGTAGCCGTACCTGTTATGGTTCAAAAGAAATGGCCAAGGTTAAAGTTTTTTTTTAGTATGGCAACATCTAGGTCAAAGGTCAAGAATGTTGGTACTGACAGAAAGGTCATGTCACAAGGAATACACATGTGAAATATGGTAGCCGTATCTGTTATGGTTCAAAAGTAATGGCCAAGGTTAAAGTTTTTTTCGAGAATGGCAACCTCTAGGTGAAAGGTCAAGGTCGCAAGGTCAAAAATGTTGGTACT
The DNA here is from genome assembly GCA_031761405.1 of Serripes groenlandicus. Classification (NCBI taxonomy): domain Eukaryota; kingdom Metazoa; phylum Mollusca; class Bivalvia; order Cardiida; family Cardiidae; genus Serripes; species Serripes groenlandicus. The sequence goes on along the minus strand of JASEVX010000068.1, from coordinate 442,582 downwards.
GACAGAAAGGTCATGTCATAAGGAATACACATGTGAAATATGGTAGCCGTACCTGTTATGGTTCAAAAGTAATGGCCAAGGTTAAAGTTTTTTTTTGTGCAGACAGACAGGCCAAAAACTATATGCCCCCCCGAATCGGAGATTCCGTGGGGGCATAAAAAACCTTTGATCTATTTGTCCTTACTTCAACCAAAGGCTTGTTGGGGATATTCATATCACTTTTCTGATAGGGATGTCTGTCTACCTTTGTTTTTTTAATCGACAATTTTCAACTGATTGATACTTAATTTGCACACGTATATGCTTGATATGGAAAATAGCTAGATGCAAGCCCAAATTTTGGGTCGAGCTTATCCGAGTAACAGCCTATTTACAACCAAAAAATGTAATTTTGGACCATGTCAAAAGTTGAATAATCGCTTTCCTTCAAGCCATGGTTTCATAGGTGAGAATTTAGGCCCAATTTGTTATAATCATTATTCTCAGAGAGAGACATCAAGATCATGCGGGGTATGGAGGAAATAAAAGCAGAACAAAAATAAATCAAGGCAATGCTGGCAACAGTTTTACAACGCCTTGATGTAACCCACAGGGATTGCCAAGTTCCGGAGGGTATTACACTGCCATTAAACACGCTGGAAGATATGGAAGGAAGTGAAGGGATGCTTCAGGATTCCACAGTGTTTAAAATGATGGTATGAACATTTAAATCACATAATAGAAGATAACATTGTGCTAATAAGAAAATAGAAAGACAAATTTTGTATTTTCAATTACTGCAGAATTTATTTCTTGACATTTAATGCAAAGGAGAATCCGCATTGCACAATAGTTTAAATTAGAATAAAACATAAATAAAAAAGCTACAAGAAATAAAATATTATATAGAATTGAAATGAAGTTAAAAATTAATTGTTTTATTTAACCTTACTAAAAAGCCCACAATTTTACATCACCTGAACCGAAGGTTTAAGGTATGCTATTCTGATCATTTTTTGTACGTTGTCCATCTATGGTTAACGTTTAGCTTAGAACATCATCTCCTAAACCACAGGAATGGCCCTCTTTCAAAATTGTTCAAAGATTTAAATTCCATCGAAAACTTTGGTTGATGCGGCATCATAAACAGGGCAAAATGTCCAAACTTTAAAAATCTTCCTCTCTGAATCTGCATGTCAGATACCAATATAATATGGTAGAAAAGATCCTTGGTTGACCCTCTACAAATATTGTTTAAGGAAATTGATTGGTTAAAAAACATGGCAATCAGCAGACATCAGAAGATGGGCAAACATTTGGTAATATCATTTTTAGCTCCACTGGCTTAAAGCCAATCGAGCTTAGAGTATGTCATGGCGAATTGTCTGTCTTGCATGCGTTTTTCTTTCAACAACTTCTTCTACATATAATCACTTTCATAGGAAGCATCCTCTTAACCCTTTCTATAAAATTACCTCAAACTTTTTTTGATCCATTCCAAAATCTCTTTTTCATGGCAATCGAAAGAAAAAATATAGAAAACTTAAAATAATCTTCTTCTATATAGTGTTTGGCCGATTTCGCTAATAAATGATATCAAATTTTCAGAGATAAATATTTGTTACTAATTTATAATCATCCTGTTATCTGAAACTTTTAATGATTTAAAAGTTAAATAATACATTAGCTTAATATTGGATTATTTTTTTGTCAGGTTGACCATCTATCGAGTATTGGGGGATCCTCCGTTAAAAACATGTCAAAGAGGGTGATGAAGGCTGTAATGAAAAACAGTTTAGCTGAAGAATATAATTGGACAGGGGCAAGAAATAATTTATCATTTGACTGTTATCTATGGCGATTATACGTAAGTAAATTTTATATAATGCTTTTTTAAAAAGTGGTTATTTATCACAAAATTTAGACAATGTTCAAGTTTTTTTTACTTAAAAAAAGCTTTTGCAAGCTTGTTTAACATTACTGCTTCTAAAGATGTTGTAATTGGATTAATCTTCCTTTGATTACATAAGATAAACCATCTTTTAATAGTTGAAGCACAATGGAATGGGAATGGATAAGGAGAAATTAGGTACAATGAGAAGTTTCCCCAAACTGTGACATTCTATTCTTAATTACGACTTTCAGTTATTTTCCTAACATTTCCTCTAGTATCTTCATTTATAAGTACATGTATTTACATATATATATATATATATATATATATTTACTAATTGAAACGTTGCGTGAAAAGGAGAAAAACAAACAAATCAGTTTCTTCAGCATATTTACATTGTTTCAAGAAAATTTGCCTAAATTTGAATATTTTTGGTTTATACTATGTTTATCTCTGCAGTGTAGTCTTTCTAATTAACCGGAGTTCTTTTTGCCAAGGTGGTCGATATAAGAAGAGTTAATCAAATGAATCTTTTACTCTATACCTTTTTGCAGACTTGGTGTTTGAAGAACCTTGCCCATCGAAGGTTCCAGAGGGCAAAGAAGAACTTGTTCAGGAGCCAGCTAGCCATTTCATTTCGCCGGATGTCATCGATGAAGCCTTAGACGAGGCCGAAACGTTCTTCAAAAAGCGCGGAGAAGCACAAACCAAGAAGCAAAGAAAAAAACCTGTCACGTCAACAAAAGTATACTGGTCACTAGAAGAGGAAAATGAAATAAAGTCAAGGTTCAGACATTTCTTTGAAACAAAAGTGAGACCAAAACCAAAGGACTGCTTTTTTCAAAAGTCAAGAAGAAAATAGACTCCTTGGCAACAGGAAAAAAGATGTTTTGAAAAAAATATATATATTTAGAATGATAGACAAGTTATAAATGGGTCCAAAGTCTACAGAAATGTTAAGTAACATTGTATTAGTTGCGTTTAGCCCTCTGAAAGAATCAGTAATCAAGGTGGGCAATTGTGATAAGTCTATGTCCGGCGTCCGTCCAGCGTCAACAATTTCTTATAAACATCATCTCCTCCTAAACCGCCTGGGCAATTTTGATGAAACTTCACAGCGATGTTCCTTGGGTGGTGCCCTTTCAAAATTGTTCAAAGAAATTAATTCCATGCAGAACTCTGGTTGCCATGGCAATCGAAAGGAAAAACTTTAAAAATCTTCTTGACAAAAACCGTAATGCCTAAAGTTTAGCTATTTGGTGTGTAGCATCGCCTAGTGGTCCTTGGGCTTTGCCTTCTGAAAAAAGCAGTCATCCTGTTTTTTTTGTCATTTGTAACCTTGAAGAGTATTTTTGAAGCATAAACTTTGCAGGAATGTCGGCACCTCATGAAGAACAAAAGGAGATGCCTCTGCCAATAATATATATGTTAACGCAGATGATAACACATCTCATTCCAATCCCCTTGAAAACTGCAATCAGACGTTTAAGAAAAATGGGGATTGGACAGTTTAGAGTGAAAGACGTTTTAGTAGTGATGTCCACGGAGGAAACAGAACGCCCAGTCACAACCTATTTGTTTCAAACTTTACCTTTGAATATTGGAGCAATCAGTTTAGTTACTGTTAAAGAGAGGAACGTTTATTGCGGAATTTCTGGATCTGTAGCTAAGGTAGCATGTGAAAATTTAACATATCAAGTGTTAAATGTTTTAATACCCCACATCAGTGTAAGGCAGACTCCTTATAATCAACTTATAATTCATTTCAGTGAAAAGGAACGTTTAGACACTTGTGCACAAACTGTTATTTCGACAAAAACTAACACGGCTATTATTGAAATATTTCGAAAGAATATCAAATCGGAACTTAATTTAATCAGTACATTAATACATGAATTAGGCAATTTCTTTTCGAGTTTTAATGCCGAACACGGGGATGAATGGTATAGTAACGTATGCTACCTTGCTGCGATTCTACATGAAACGCATAAACAGTATTTGGGCAGAATTCTACCAATTTTAGACACCAGCTTGACTGTTGCGAAATACAGTGGATAATTACCTCATTAGGTCAGAATTTTTGCCAAATTTGAAATAATTGTATCTGCTGGGACGTTTAACTTCTTTATACAGATAACAAACAGATTGCTCTCAAATTCAAAATATTTTAAACATGTTAATATTTTCTTTATCATTTGTTATTCTTTTAAAATCATATATGTTTAAAACAAACTAAAATGACTTACTTGTTTTCTTATGTTCGTTCAGTTGCATTCAGCACAATCCTGGTTGAAGTTTTATTTAACATTACGATTGTGCCGTATTTATAATGTTTTACAGTCCCACGGTTCCATTGTTTCATCATGCTTTGTTACACACCCAGCTGTCGATATTAGCGCAATTTTGAGACAAATACAGCTGCTAACAAAGGCATGTGCTTCAACTAGTTCTACCATCTGTAGATAGAAGCTCCGACACGGAACATATACATCTGCTCATGGATTACAAAGCCATTTGTTTATGGAAATGTTCCGTCAGCTGTCAATTTCAGCGCCACATTGAGACATAAACAGCTGCTCATGGATTACAAAGCCCTTTGTTTTTTGAGAAAAGTTCCGTCAGTTTTCGATTATACCGCCACATCGTGACATATACATCTACTTTGTCTAGCATTCACTCGCTTTCTTTGTTTCTGTCTCTCTTTATGTCTTTCTGTCAGTATGTCTGTCTGTCCCCTCTCTATCTTTCACTCTCTCTTTGTCTTTCCGTCAGTATGTCCGTCTGTGTCTGTGTGTCTGTCTGTCTCTCTCTCTGTCTCGTATGTGTGTGTGTGTGTGTGTGTGTATACGTCCGTCTCTATCTCTGTATGTCTGTCTGTCTCTCACACTTTCTCTATCTGTCTGTATCTGTCTCTATGTATGTATGTATCTGCCTATATGTGTGTCTGAATGCTCGTTTGTATATTTAGGGGTTTTCTACCGCTTTCAACATTATGCCATTTATATCACGTCGCCAGTTAGTACCGTTAGCTCTCGATTTTAGCACTCGATCGAGGTACACCTGCACTAGGAGGAAAATGACATGTGTTTTTGAAATAGCCCCATCAGCTGTCGATGGCATTAGGGGTATTGTTCACGTTCGCGTCCTTCAATTAACAGACGCAGACAATTTCAATTGGCTTTTGTTAGTGTACCTGGTACGTTTCTGATAGAACAGCCTATGGTGTTTGTGAAATAAATAATGGAGGCGTTTACAAAACATCACGTGATAGGACATGCGCATTTCTCATTTTGGCTCTTAATTTCCTAGAGGTAGGACGTACATGTTAAACGTATTAAAATTGTATTGCTTTGCCATACATGTTGACTGTGCTTCGGCTCGTATTGATGTCACATGTCAGGTCCCCCGAAACAATGTAGCAAAAGGTTCTGTAGAATTTCTCCGCCATTATTTTCGAGGGTTCCAACAATATACCCGCTAGAAAATGTTGGTAGAAGGCTTGAGACAAATCGTTGGTGGTCTCGCCTGAAGGGTGCTACTGAATACTTGCTCCATTGTTAAAGCGTTCTTGAAATAGATTCTTTGTTTAAAATATGATCCTATGAGGTCATTCAAAAGATGGCCGCCACACATGCGCAGACGTCATATAAAAAGTGACTAGGTAAACAAAATGGCGCCCTCTCTTGTGTCAATCCTTATATGCAAATGAGTTACTATAAATAGTAACTAGGTCAAACGTGTTTACAAGTAAACCGCTGACCTTACTACTAATATATTATTTATTCAGATTTATATAACAAAACATAACAATGCATTTTTTACATTCTCACTCCGTAAATACCGCCGACAATGGTTAGAAAATCGGAAGTTCTCATCGTACCCTCTGTGTACTGGTCCCAGCATGTCTCAATGGATCGGTCCAACTGTTTATATATATATATATATATGACATTTTATAAAGAAATGGAGAGAGTATCGGCTGTTTAAACCTTTCCTGCAATATTTCTTCACAAATTAATATCCAATGAAACTTACGGACAATGTTAATATATTTATATGAAATATTTACCCATCAAAAACATTGTAAGAAAAAGATGAAAGCTCGTAGCCAAGCCACGGTATTTAAACCTTTCCCGCAATATTTCTTCACAAATTGATCAATATTCAATGAAATTTACGGACAATGTTAATAAATACAAAGACCTAATAACACATGTGTTATTAGGTCTTTGATATATATGTATGAAATATTGCCCCATCAAAAACATTGTAAGAAAAGGATGAACTCGTAGCCACGGACAGTTTATATATATGACATTTTATAAAGAAATAGAGAATAGTATCGGCTATTTTAACCTTTCCTGCAATATTTCTTCACAAAATATCATTATTCATTGAAACTTATGGACAAAGTTAATATATAGGAAATAACTTACATTTCTCAAACTAAAAAGGAGACATGCCCTCAAATTCATTCATACTTTTTTCCACATAAAATGATGATTTGCAATATGATATATTATAAGCAATGGAGAGATTATCTGCAATTTTAACATTTCCTACAGTATTTCTTTTCAAAATATAATTATTCATTTTAAACTAGATCTAAAGGACAATGTTTGAACTATCGTAATTACATGCATACATTTTAATTGAATTTACGTTGTGTTACAAATATACATTTCAATTGAATTTACGTTGTTTGTAATCAATAAAATTACTAAATCAAACATATTACATAATCAATCATTAACAACCTTCGAACTCTCTTAATTATTCTTACAGTTACAATGTGTGAACAACTATATCTCTTACAAAAAAAAAGGTAGGCCGAATATGACAAGGCCGAAAAAGTTTTAGGCCGGCCGAATCCGCCCGAAACGTAACATTTACCTAGAAAACTTCTGAATTGGATTGTTGTTCTTGAGAATTTATCACATAACATTAATAATATTGGTGAGGATAGCCTAACCGTTGCACATGTCTTGATTCCCGACCGTCTAAGGTAATATTTGTAAATCTGCCATTTAAAGTTGACCTATTTAGTACGTACTGTGTAAGCGCATTCATCATCAAATAACCGACCTTTCGGCGCGGTGAAGTTTCTTTGTTCTAACCATTTTGTTTTACAAAGCAATTCTCGGACTCTTTCATATTTCATTCTGACGACGTGAGTTGATCGTAATGACCCTTTATATATGCTAGGTTTAACAAATCTTTCGAAGAATAAAATTACATTTTCCTCCAAAATCAAAGGAAAGTGTTTTTTAGTGTCACACACATATCTAGTAAACTAAAGCATCAACTTTGTCCGACATCTGTCGTTATTTCATCGTTATATCGACTACAGGGCTTGTGTTTGATAGTATCATGCTCCCGGAACAAGTTTGTGTATGTCTGGTTCGTGCAAATGATTAACCGGAAATGACATTGCCCTTAAAACAAATAAATACGCTTATACATCACATGAAGTAGGTCACTATATACTAAGAATCCGCTTACACAACACTTAAGGTCAATATGATTGAATAGGTCGGCAAAATATCGATAGGATCCGTCAGAATGTCATCCGAGTTTGCATAGTCTCATAATTCGTTTATATTTCACACAATTGTCAAATGTTTCACATGCGACCCATTTCCGTTGTCGAACGTTCAATCGTGCCACTCTTATTTTTCGATTGTTTTACACTGTTCTAGCTTTGACAATATGGTGCAATTTCATGCAGGTCATCTTCCCATATAAAGGTTTTATTTACTTCCCTCTCTAGTTTAAATAATCTAGAATTTCGGTTCTTCTTATTATCATGTGTCATTTATTTGACAACCGATGCAGGAAAACAACATCATGAACACAGACCATATTTTATGTCTTTCTTTGTAGGACGACTTTCCTCCACATACCCAGCAAGCCGACTCGATCACAACAGGCATTTGAATTATTTTCTTATCTTTGAAAAAATAAGTTGAATAATCTCTATATAATTGATGGTTTTAATAATCTTTATCAGCGAATATCTACACAAAATTTGCGATGCAATTTAGCCCCAAGAAAAAGGTGAAAAAAAATCACCTTTCTTAAGATATATAACATCTGATAATATGGAATGTTCTCTCTCCCTCAAGTGACATTATGTGTATTTAATTTGTAAATGATATTGTTACTTTCATGTGACTCATTTTGAGACTTAGAAAAAATAAATTAAACGATAGTTTGAATAATAAGTTTATTCATTTGTAATTATTTTGTATCAATGATATACTAGAGTAAATAGGTATGAGGTATTGGAAGATTTATTTCATATTGATGAACTCACATCCCCTGGATTCATAACTTTCATCGTTATCGACTGAGCTAGCATGGCTCTAAATCCTAGTTTGAAGTAGACAACGTAAACATAATGAACAATTTCTTACCAATCCTTTTACTATCATTTGTAGACCTTTCCCATATTTCTGCTTCTAAGATCCTCTATTTCATAATTGCTTTATTTAAACAAGAGGGCCACGAGGCCCTGGAATCGCTCACCTGAGAATGGGCTATTTTAGACATAACTCTTTCAGCGCCAATGGCAATATCACCAAGACAAACTTTCTGACAAAAGTTCAAGCTGCTCAAGTCAAAAATGCGATCTCTATAGTGTTAACTAGATTGTTCTACAATTTGGCCTAGTGACTTAGTTGTTGACCTGACCCATGTTCGAACCCTAGATATCATCAAGACAAATATTCTGACAAAGTTTCAACATGCTCAAGCCAAACATGTGACTTCCAGAATGTTAACAAGATTTCCCTTAAATTTGTCAATACAAATATTCTGACAAAGTTTCAACATGCTCAAGCCAAACATGTGGCTTCCAGAATGTTAACAATATTTCCCTAAAATTTGGCCTAGTGACCTAGTTTTTTACCCGACATGACTCATATTCACAAGGAATACACATGTGAAATATGGTAGCCGTACCTGTTATGGTTCAAAAGTAGTCGTCAAAGTTATTTTTTTTTCGGGAATGGCAACATCTAGGTCAAAGGTCAAAAAATTTGGTATTGACAAAAAGGTCATGTCACAAGGAATACACATGTGAAATATGGTAGCCGTACCTGTTATGGTTCAAAAGTAATGGCCAAGGTTAAAGTTTTTTTCGAGAATGGCAACATCTAGGTCAAGGTCGCAAGGTGAAAATTTTTGGTACTGACAGAAAGGTCATGTCACAAGGTAAACACATGTGAAATATGGTAGCCTTACCTGTTATGGTTCAAAAGTAGTGGTGAAGGTTATTTATTTTTTTGAGAATGGCAACATCTAGGTCAAAGGTCAAGGTTGCAAGGTCAAACATGTTGGTACTGACAGAAAGGTCATGTCACAAAAAATACACATGTGAAATATGGTAGCCGTACCTGTTATGGTTCAAAAGTAATGGCCAAGGTTAAAGTTGTTTTCGAGAATGGCAACATCTAGGTCAAAGGTCAAGGTCGCAAGGTCAAAAAATTTGGTACTGACAGAAAGGTCATGTCACAAGGAATACACATGTGAAATATGGTAGCCGTACCTGTTATGGTTCAAAAGTAATGGCCAAGGTTAAAGTTGTTTTCGAGAATGGCAACATCTAGGTCAAAGGTCAAGGTCAAACATTTTGGTACTGTCATGTCACAAGGAATACACATGTGAAATATGGTAGCCGTACCTGTTATGGTTCAAAAGTAGTGGTCAAGGTTAATTTTTTTTTCGTGCAGACAGGCCAAAAACTATATGCCCACCGAATCGGAGATTCCGGGGGCATAAAAATAAGAGAGTGGCACACTTGATCCTTAGAAAAACGAAACTGGACGAATATGAAACATTCGACAATTTTGTGAAAGATACACGAATTATGCGACACTGGAAACTAATGACATTCTCATAGATCATATTGATATTTGCCAACCGTAGTTAATCATAGTTTACCTATGTGCTGTGTAAGCGTATTCTTCAGTATATATATAGTGACCTACTTTTTGTGATGTATAAGCGTATTCATTTATTTTAAGGGTAATCTTCAGTATTGGTTTATCTTTTTTCATGAACTTGTTCGGGGAGAATGGTATTAACAAACTCAAGGCCTCTAGTCGAGATAGAACGCTGAAACGACGACTGATATCGGACAGAGTTGACGCTTAGTTTGCTCGATGGTTGTTTTTCAAAAAAAGAAACATTTCCTTTGATTTGTGAGTAAATCGTAACTTTAATATTCCTCTTTAATTTTCGAAAGATTTTTAGTAAATCTCTGCATATAACTGGGCATAACGATTAATATTCCTCTTTAATTTTCGAAAGATTTTTAGTAAATCTCTGCATATAACTGGGCATAACGATCAGCTCACGATGTCTGAAAGAAATAGAGGGTAAAATGAAATAAGAAAGGTCCGATAATTTCTATGTAAAATGAATCGGTTAGAACAAAGAAACTTGCGAAAAGATTGTTTCTTTGACCGGAGAAGCGTGGCTTCTAGTAAAAGAGCAAATGAATCTTTAAAAGCTACAAATGTTAGACCAGTCAACACAAATCGCAGATTATGAACGTCAGCTTTTAGATTTGCAATTTAGCCACGCTACATTACAAACCGATTTTTAGCTCACCTATGCACAAAGTACTCTTAATTTAGAGTAAAAAATGATAATCAGGCATCGCAAATTGACGATTATAAACGTCAGCTTTTAGAATTGCAAATAAATCATGCTACAATGCAAACTGACTTTTTAAATATAGCCGACACTCAAAATAAGATACTGTCGGAGAAAGCTAAGTTAGAATTGGAAAATGCTAGCTTGTCAAAGACAAAAGATCTTATTTATAACGAGTGTCTGGACATAAAAAGGAAATATTCGTCTGTTTGTGCGAAAGTGTGGATACAATTTCTAATCATGTGAATAACATCAACACGGTAAAGACAGTTGGAGTCTCGCAGGCACCAAAGAAGAGGAAGGGTACGTTTGATAGAAACATTTTTGAGGCTCTCTCTGCCATGGAAAACTGAATGTGTTACGGACATATTTTAATGAGGTATTCTTGTTTTATATATAGAAAATAACAAATATCGTATATATAGATCTACCTTTTTAGATCACCTGAGCCGAAGGCCCAAGGTGAGCTATTCTGATCACGTTTTGTCCGTCGTCCGTCCGTCCGTCCGGCGTTAACTTTTAGCTTTAAACATCATCTCCTCCCAAACTCCAAGGACAATTTCCGTGAAACATCACAGGACTGTTCCTCTGGTTGGCCTCTTTCAAAGTTGTTCAAAGATTTAAATTCCATTGAGAACTTTGGTTGCTGCGGCATCAGAAAGGGGACAAAATGTCCAAACTTTAAAAATCTTCTCCTCCGAATCTGCCTGTCAGATTCAAATATAATTTGGTAGAAATGTTCCTTGGGTGACCCTCTATAAAAATTGTTCAAGCCATACTGATTGGGCGAAAAACATGGCAGTCAGGCGGCATCAAAAAAGGGGCAAAATGACAAAATTTGAAAATTCCATTTTTATGAAAGTGCTTGTCTGATTTTAAGAAAATATAATACGAATCTTACTGTAATGATCCTCTATTTAATTTGTTTAAGCCGTTTTGATTGGTTACACAATCATAGCAACCAGGCGTCATCACAAAAGGGGTAAATTGAACTTTTAGCTACAAATGACAACCAACTCCTACCATTCCAATAGAACAATTTCCACAAAACATCACAGGAATGTTCCTTTGGTGGTCCTCTTTCAAAATTGTTCAAAGATTAAAATTCCAATGAGAACTTTGGTTGCTGCGGCATCAGAAAAGGGGACAAAATGTCCAAACTTTAAAAATCTTCTCCTCCGAATCTGCCTGTCAGATTCAAATATAATTTGGTAGAAATGTTCCTTGGGTGACCCTCTATGAAAATTGTTCAAGCCATACTGATTGGGCGAAAAACATGGCAGTCAGGCGGCATCAAAAAAGGGGCAAAATTTGAAAATTCCATTTTTATGAAAGTGCTTGTCTGATTTTAAGAAAATATTATACGAATCTTACTGTAATGATCCTCTATTTAATTTGTTTAAGCCGTTTTGATTGGTTACACAATCGTAGCAACCAGGCGTCATCACAAAAGGGGTAAATTGAACTTTTAGCTACAAATGACAACCAACTCCTACCATTCCAATATAACAATTTCCACAAAACATCACAGGAATGTTCCTTTGGTGGTCCTCTTTCAAAATTGTTCAAAGATTAAAATTCCAATGAGAACTTTGGTTGCTGCGGCATCAGAAAAGGGGACAAAATGTCCAAACTTTAAAAATCTTCTCCTCCGAATCTGCCTGTCAGATTCAAATATAATTTGTTAGAAATGTTCCTTGGGTGACCCTCTATAAAAATTGTTCAAGCCATACTGATTGGTCGAAAACATGGCAGTCAGGCGTCATCAGAAAAGGGGAAAAATGACAAAATTTGAAAATTCCATTTTTATGAAATTGTTTGTCTGATTTTAAGAAAATATAATACGAATCAAGAATGTTCCTTTGGTGGTCCTCTTTCAAAATTGTTCAAAGATTTAAATTCCATTGATAACTTTGGTTGCTGCGGCATCAGAAAGTGAGAAAAATACCCAAATTTTAAAATCCTTTTCCGCCATAATCTACTTGTGCGATTGCAAGATAATTTGGTAGAAATGTTCCTTAAGTGACCCTCTAAATAAACTGTTGAAGCCATATTGATTTCGTTGAAAAACAGGGCAGCAAGGCGGCATCAGGAAAGGTGCAAAATGACAAAAACTTTATAATTCCATTCTTATTAAAGTTCTTGTTAGATTTCAAGATATAAATGGCCTTTACTGATAAGCTGTTTCTTGAGAAGTGTCCACTCCTTTGCAGTTTCATTTACACTCCCTGATAAAATTTTCCCAGATATTTGCAGTTAAATGTTTGCTACTAATTTACTATCAATTAGGTGATCGATTTAGGGCCATCTTGGCCCTCTTGTTATCAGGCCTATTTCTTACAAACCACTGGGTGGAATTCAATAACATTTTACACAAAGCTTCTATACCAAGAGGAGATGTGCATATCATAAAGGTCTTACAATTGCATGTAATTTTACAGAGTTATGGCCGTTTTGTTGGTCGATCGGAAGCCATATTTTGAATCAAGGTGCTGTTTTGGGGGTATTTATCATCTTATCTAAATTAGACTACGCATTATATTGTTTATGGCTCGGCACGAAAATCATACATTGCAACATTTGATTCCATTCACCATCAGGGTTTACGGCTAGCTCTCGGGGCTTTTCGAACTTCGCCCATCAAAATTCTCTATGTGAAAGCCAATGAACCACCCTTACATTTACGTAGACAAAAACTAGCTATGCAGTATTTTTTAAAACTTAAGTCTAACCCTTCAAATCCCACTCATAGAGTTGTTTTTAAACCTTTATACAAGGAATTATTCTTAAAGAAGGAACTGGTAATACCGCCTTTTGGTATCCGTTACGGTCCTGAAGTCGCTAAGCTTGATGTTGATCTTGAGGACATCGCGAGGCAGGAGATTTCAGATTCTCCACCTTGGACTCTAAATAGTCCATCCTTCATATATGATCTTGCGACCGATAAAAAGGCCTGCACATATCCTATTGTTTTTAAATCCAAGTATATTGAAATTAAAAATACATAGTATAACTTTGAGCGTATTTATACAGATGGTTCTAAGGATGGAAAAAAGGCTGCTGCCGCTGCAGTTCATGATGACGATGTGATAACATTTCGATTGCCAAATAATGCTTCTATATTTTCTGCCGACTTAAAGGCAATTCATTTGGCGTTGTACCATATTGAATCCGACGGTTATTGGCGATATATTATTTTTACTGACTCATTGTCTGCTATGCAGGCACTTCAGAATGACAAAATAGAGAACCCTATTATTGTTAACCTCCTTTCTAAGCTATCGCGTATTTGTGCAACAGCACATGTAGTATTTTGCTGGATCCCCAGTCATATGGGCATTAACGGTAACGAACATGCTGACTTGGCAGTCAAGTCTGCTCTTTCACAAGATATTTTACCTTTTAAAATACCTTATTCCGATTTTAAACCTTTAATACATGTTTTACTTTACGATGAGTGGCAAAGTGATTGGAATGAGCAAGTAAATAATAAACTGCACTCGATCAAGTCAGTACTTGGTGAGTGGCTACCAGCTTTTAGATCCTGTCGCCGAGAAGAAATTGTCCTTGCTCGTTTACGCATTGGGCACACGTGGTTAACTCATGCATACTTACTGAGGGGGGAGAAAGCACCTCAATGTATTCCATGTTTTACACAACTTTCAGTACAGCACATTCTTCTGGAATTTGCCGATTTCGCTCCAATACGTGATAAATTTTGCAAGGCTCAAAGTATGCGTCAGCTCTTTGAGTCTGTCAAACCGGAACTTTTATTTGATTTCCTTAGGAAAAAATAATATTTTTAATAAGATATGATTATTTCTTAAATCGTGCTTTTGCACATTCATTACTCTTACTGATCCTGTTCCACATTTCCTCAGATATTATTTATCTTTATGTTAAGTATTACATAGTAATGTTTGGCTTGTTTGCCTATATCTTATTTTATATTGGCTTACATGTTATTTTATATCTATTTTAGGTATCGCATACATCATGTTTGATTATTTCACTTTACATTAAGTAAATTATTAAGCGCCCAAAATGACCTTAGTTGTCGACGGGCCTTAAAACACCATTTATTCATTCATTTTTAACCATAATTTAGCATCTTGGGATAGAAATGTGTTTTTTGAAGATTTTTTTTTTATGAAGTCATTTGAAATTGAGTTATAAGATAATGTTTTAGATTTTTGAATACAAGGATTCATTATAATATCACACTTTGAAAATGAGATGAAAAATGAGTTTGATTGCAATAATTTGCATTTATGTAGTTTTTAAAAATTTGTCAGTCATATCATGTCAACTGGTTCACCATTTCACGTATTTCCATAGAATTAGCCTTTTGGATTTAACAAGTGATGAATGTAGATTGACTTTTTGAAACCCATGGAAAGAAAACTGCCTAAGCCAGGATATGAACCCTCAACTCCTGATTGCAACGGTTTTAAAAGAGAGCTTCAACAACAGCAACAAATGAAATTATTTATATATCAAGAATTGAAGAATTACCTGAAGTTTACTGCGTGTCATTGTTGACAGTGAAGCTTCACATTTGTAATGATTAATTACAACATCCGTTATAGTAATGAAGTCTTCGGACCGAGCCTCCGTTTTAACTGACTCCCTCCATAGAGTGACCTTAGCTTTCTGGCTGTTGTCCTCGATGGTTATGACTTTTATTTCAACATCTTCATCTCGGACTTTAACAGTTCGAACAGCATCCTCCTAAAACAAAAAACAAGGTTGATCTTAAATTCTTTTTTTCATTTTTAGCTCCACTGGCTGAAAGCCAGTCGAGCTTATGTCATGGCGAATTGTCCGTCGTCCGTGCGTCTGTGCGTGCGTTAACTTTTTCCTTTAAACGACTTCTTCTCCCTAACCACTTGGCCAATTTGGTTGAAACTTCATAGGAAGCAACCTCTCAATGTCCTCTCTTAAATTATTGATCCATCCATAATTCTGGTTTCCATGGCAACCAAAAGAAAAAAATAGTGAAAACTTAAAAAATCTTCTTCTCCAAAAGTGTCAGGCCGATTTTCAAATTATTTTGTAGAAGTGTTCCTTGGGTGACCCTTTATTAGATTCCTTCAAGAAATATTGATAGAGCGAAAAACATGGCCGCCAGGGGGCGGGGCTATTTTGCCTTATATAGCTATAGTGAAATTTAAAAAATGTTCTTCTCAAAACGTGTTAAGCCGATTTTCAAATAATTTTGTAGAAATGTTCATTGGGTGACCCTCTATCAGATTCCTTCAAGCCATGTTGATTGGTAAACATGGCCGCAAGAGGGCGGGGCTATTTTGCCTTATATGGCTTAAGAGAAAACAAACTTAAACAATCTTCTTCTCCGAAAGTGTCTTCTGATATTCAAATAATTTTGTAGAAATGTTCCTAGGCTCTTATCAGATTCATTCAAGCCATGTTGATTGGTTGAAAAATATGGCTACATATGGCTTGAAGGATTTTCATGAAACTTGGCTCACATGTTCACCTCATCAAGGCGACGTGCAGAACCCGCGTCTCGACAATATAGGGTCAAGGTCAAGGTCACGCTTGAAGGTCAAAGGTTTGAGGCTTTATTTCGTGTCCGCTCCATATCTCCGAGACGGCTTGAAGGATTTTCATGAAACTTGGGTCACATGTTCACCTCATCAAGGCGACGTGCAGAACCTGCGTCTCGACAATATAGGGTCAAGGTCAAGGTCACGCTTGAATGTCAAAGGTTTGAGGCTTTATTTCGTGTCCGCTCCATATCTCCCAGACGGCTTGAAGGATTTTCATGAAACTTGGGTCACATGTTTACCTCATCAAGGCGACGTGCAGAACCCGCGTCTCGACAATATAGGGTCAATGTCAAGGTCACGCTTGAAGGTCAAAGGTTTGAGGCTTTATTTCGTGTCCGCTCCATATCTCCCAGACGGCTTGAAGGATTTTAATGAAACTTGGGTCACATGTTCACCTCATCAAGGCGATGTGTAGAACCCATGTCTCGACTGTCTGTCTGTCTGTCCGTCCGTCTGTCCGTCCCAAATCGTGTCCGCTCCATATCTCCAAGACGGCCTGAAGGATTTTCATGAAACTTGGGTCAAATGTTCACCTCATCAAGGCGATGTGCAGAACCCATGTCTCGACTGTCTGTCTGTCTGTCCCAAATTTATAGGTTGGAATGTTTTGAGAGATTTTGACAGATATTTGAGGGGAGACATCTGTTTTTTTGCAAAAACAATTCTAGTTAACTACCATCTAAGTTTGGTGAAGATCAGATAGTAAATGGAGGCTCTATTGTGTTCACAAGCTGTATTATAGCAATTTTGACAATTTCAAGGGCCATAATCCATTCATGCAAGGGCACATCTTGCTGGTTTTCGAAAGGAACCGAGCTCTCATTAATGTTTAACTACTATCTGAGTTTGGTGAAGATTAGTTAGTAAATGGAGGCTCTATTGTGTTCACAAGCTCAATTATAGCCATTTTGACAATTTCAAGGTCCATAATCCAGTCTTGCATAAGCGGATCTGGATGGTTTGCGAAAGGAACCGAGCTCTCATGGATCATACCTAACTACTGTGTAAGTTTGGTGAAGATCAGATAGTAAATGGAGCCTCTATTGTGTTCACAAGCTCTATAATAGCAATTTTGACAATTCCAAGGGCCATAATCCAGTCTTGCATGTGCGTATCTGGCTGGTTTGCGAAAGGAACCGAGCTCTTATGGATATCTAACTACTGTATAAGTTTGATTGAGATACAATCAAAACTGAAGACTGTATCGCGTTCACAAGCAATTGTTTACGGACGGACGGACACCACACCACGGCATAAGAAATATAACAAGAGGGCCATGATGGCCCTTGATCGCTCACCTTAATTATACAATGTACTGCAATGCAAATCACATCAAGACACTTATTCTGAATGCAAGCTCCAGAGTGTTAACAATATTTTCTTTCATTTGGCCTAGTGATCTATATTTTTTTACCTGATATGACCCATATTCCAACATGGACTAGATATCATCAAGACAACATTCTGACAAAGTTTCAATTTGCTCAAAGTAAAAATGCGGCTTCCGGAGTTTGAACAATATTTCCTTTATTGACCTAGTTTCTGATCCAATATGACCCATATTCGAACTTGACCTAGATATAATTCAGACAAACATTCTGAAGCAAAAAAGGAGGCATCCAAAGTGTTCACAAGATTTTCCTTCAATTTGATCTAGTGACCTAGTTTTTGAACCAGCATGACCCATATTCGAATCATCAAGAAAAACATTCTGATAAAGTTTCATCATGCTGAAATTTAAAATGCAGTATCAAGAGTGTTAGCAAGATTACCCTTCAATTTGACCTAGTGACCTAGTTTTTGACCCGGCATAACCCATATTCGAACACGACCTAGATATTTTTAAGACAAACATTCTGACAAAATTTCAAACTGCTCCTGGGCTCATACCGTGATCATCTACTCCTGGGCTCATACCGTGACCATCTACTCCTGGGCTCATACCGTGACCATCTACTCCTGAGCTCATACCGTGATCATCTTCTCCTGGGCTCATACCATGACCATCTTCTCCTGGGCTCATGATGTGACCATTTTCTCCTGGGCTCATACCGTGATCATCTTCTCCTGGGCTCATACCATGACCACCTTCTCTTGGGCTCATACCGTGACCATCTTCTCCTGGGCTCATGCCGTGACCATTTTCTCCTGGGCTCATAACGTGACCATCTTCTCCTGGGCTCATACCGTGACCATCTTCTCCTGGGCTAATGCCGTGACTCCTATGTCCTATGTGACCATTGTTGTGGACTCCTATTCTTGAAACGTGTAGGAAATTTTCTATTCAATATTTCAAAACTTACCTTGTCACTCGCCGTCAGTTCCCTATTCAAATGTCTGCTGGTAAAACAATACATAAAGCCCAAGGTGCCACGATAAAAACAGGAGCTGTTCTGCATTTTGGCCTTTCGAAAATCGATCACATACACAATGTTGGATTAAGCAGGGTAACACGTTTGTCTGATGTACATATATTGCAACTTAATCATGAAAAAATATCCACATGACATCCCAAGATGTAGCAACAGAAATGGATAGACTTCACAACAGTAGACAAATTAACCAAAGTTTGCCTGATTTGAATTCATGGTGTGGTGAAGAAATTCGTGTCTGTTTCTAAAAGTGTAGGTCATTACAAAAGCACAATGAATATATTAAAAATGAACACAAGAAACCGCTGAAGACGGTAAGGCCGGATTGTCGGCAATTTAACCTTGAAAATCGACAAACCAAGGTCAAGGTCAAAGTAACCATAGAAATCAATAGAACTTGTTACTGGTTACCTTCAGGCAAAGTTTCAAGTTTGTAACCCTTTCCAGTGCTGAGATTGCCTCAACCTGAAACTTTAACCGATTTTGCCTCAACCTGAAACTTAACCAAAATGTTGACGGACAGACAGACATCGCCAATCTATAGACCGTAATTGCTAGAGCAATCCAGCCAAAAACTGTTGAAAGCAAATTAAAACACAATTTGCTGTGATATAACTATTAAAATATTGAAAGCAAATTAAAACGCAAGTTGATGTGATATAACTATAAAACTGTTGAAAGCGGAGTAAAACGCAATTTGCTGTGATATAACTATATAAATGTTGAAAGCAAATTAAAACGCAATTTGCAGTGATATCACTATAAAACTGTTGAAAGCAAATTAATACGCAAGTTGTCGTGATATAACTATAAAACTGTTGAAATCAAATTAAAACGAAAGTTGCCATGATATAACTATAAAACTTTTGAAAGCAAATAAAAACGCAAGTTGCCATGATAAAACTTTAAAACTTTTGAAAGTAAATTAAAACACAAGTTGATATAACTATAAAACTGTTGAAAGCAAATTAAAACGCAAGTTGCCGTGATATAACTGTTAAACTGTTGAAAGGGGAGTAAAATGCAATTTGCTGTGATATAACTATATAACTGTTGAAAGCAAATTAAAACGCAATTTGCAGTGATATAACTATAAAACTGTTGAAAGCAAATTAATACGCAAGTTGTCGTGATATAACTATAAAACTGTTGAAATCAAATTAAAACGAAAGTTGCCATGATATAACTATAAAACTGTTGAAAGCAAATAAAAATGCAAATTGCCATGATAAAACTATAAAACTGTTGAAAGCAAATTAAAACACAAGTTGATATAACTATAAAACTGTTGAAAGCCAATTAAAATGCGAGTTGCCGTGATATAACTATAAAACTGTTGAAAGCAAATTAAAACGCAAGTTGCCGTGATATAACTATAAAACTGTAGAAAGCAAATTAAAACGCAAGTTGCTGTGATGTAACTTTAACCAAAATGTTGACGGACAGACAGACAGACAGACACACAGAAGACAGACAGACAGACAGACAGACGGGCAATAGCAACATGAAGGTCAAGAGTTATCATGGAAATCAAAAGAACATGTTAGTGGCTACACACAGCCCAATTTTCAAGTTTGTAGCTCTTTCCATGTCCGAGATTTTGCTTCAACCAGAAACTTTTACCAAAATGTTGACGGACAGACAGACAGACAGACAGACGGGCAATAGCAAGGTGAAGGTGAAGAGTTATCATGGAAGTCAAAAGAACATGTTAGTGGCTACACACAGACCAATTTTCAAGTTTGTAGCTCTTTCCATGTCTGAGATTTTGCTTAACCAGAAACTTTAACCATTCTGCCTAACCTGAAACTTTAACCAAAATGTTGACGGACAGACAGACAGACAGACGGACAGACGGACATCGCCAATCTATAGACCGGAATTGCTTGAGCAATCCGGCCAATAAATTGTTAAATGCAGATCTGATAGGTTTTGTAGAAACAAGGGTTGATGAGACTCATAATTGATATGAAATAAAAGGTTTTAATATGTTTTGTTCAAAGTCATATCAGTCATCTCACGGTATTGCTGTTTATGAAAAGGAAAGAGAAAGTCATTTTTCTGCACATACATTTGCATGTATTGAGTGTGCCATTGCACAGATCAGATACAACTTGTTTATTTGCTTTGTACCCCCTGCCGGTGGGGGTTAGAATACGCCGGCTGTCCGTCCTACAAGGGGTAGAAGTCCCCTAATGGACCCGCCTGTTTGCCGTGGGTGGATACTCGTAAGCAGGAAACGAGGATCCTGGCAGTTGAGGGAAGCGCAGGGATCTCCGGCTTTCCAACACACTGCTTTGGCCTCTGCTTCGGTGTAAACGGGAGCCTAGATGAGCCCGATCTAGTGCAAACGGCTGGTCATATATTAGATTTAGGCACACTTTTTCTTTTCTTACAAATACATGTATGTTAACTGTAAGGGTGTTAAAATGTCATAAATATCTGTGCATGTATCTACGTATAAGTTTGTTTTTTTTCACTTGAAAATATTCCATCCGATCGTTTCTTTCATTTCATATACACCAACTTTATATTATATGTGTCATATTTAATTTGCATAAAGTTTACAGTTTATTGTGCCTCGTCTTTTATAGGCTAATGGGCTAATTGGGTGTCGCGGATGTTTTGGTCGGGGGCACTGACTTGCATGGCGGATCCCTGATATGGGGGACACATCCATGTTCTTCCTTGTCGCGCTAACTTATTTGCGGTATCTAGTTATACCATCTGTGGACCCCTGACACGAGGAGCTGGATTTCCGCTCCATATATCGTGTTCCCTTGTTGGACTCCGTGGCGGGTGGGGGCCGCGGTTGACGAAAAATAAAAACTTGGATATGTATCCTCAAACCAAAAAACGCACTTGTACTGAAATGGACTCGGACTCCGATATCGACAAACAAAATGGCAACACTTCAAACCCTTCATTCCCCCGATTCTTATTGATTGAATCAAATTTGCCTGAACAAGCTATAACTTCCCTTTCACCTTTCGTCATTCAGAAATGCCTTCTTTCTCTTGCTGGTTTACCTAAGTCTGTTAAAAAATTGAAATCAGGTGCTCTCCTCATTGAAGTTGAGAAGAAAGCACATGCAGACAACCTCTTAAAATTAAAAACCTTTTTCAATATCTCTGCCAAATGCTCTGCCCATAATACTCTTAATACGTCAAAAGGAATTATAAGATGCCCAGATCTTGCAGGAGTTTCTGAGGAGGAAATTGCTTCTGAACTGGCCGGCCAACTGGTCGTCCATGTCAGAAGGATGACTTCCTACAGGGACAGTATCAAGAGACCAACAAACACCTTGGTGCTAACATTCAATACAGCCATTTTGCCAAGATCCCTTAAAGTTGGATACTTGAATGTCCCTGTTGACATGTACATCCCTAACCCATTGCAATGTTACACCTGTTATAAGTATGGCCATCATGAATCAAAATGCCGAAAAACTACAGAAGAAAAGGTTTGCCGTCGTTGCACTGCGTTATGTTCAGAACATGATGCAGATGTGAATGAATGTAAAAATGCACTTAAATGTTCAAACTGTGGTGGTGAGCATTATTCTACCTCCCGCTCCTGCCTTGTGTGGAAACGGGAGAAGGAGATTGTTACCGTCAAGTGTAAAGAAGGTCTTTCTTTTCCTGAGGCGAAGAAAATTGTTGAAACCCGATTCAATTTGACGGTTTCATATGCTAATGTCACCAAAAACAACTCAGGACCAACTACTATCAGGCCTGTTGTCAATACACCGCCACCCTCACAAGAATGTACTACATGCCATCGCCTTTTGAAGATTCTATCTCAAAAGTTTCCTGACATCAGTTTACAGTTAAAGGCAATTATGTCAAATGAACAGCCCTCTACTTCTATCCTTTCTTCATTACCATCAATGAACAAAGACACCTGTAGCAATACTGCATCTTCTTCGAAAGAAAATGAGTCTTCTTCTAAACAAATTGAGTCTTCTTCTAAAGAAATTAGGTCACCTTCTCCTGGAGGGGTTGAATCTTCTCCTAGAGAAATTAAATTATCTTCTTCTGGAGAGATTGAGTCTTCTCCTGGAGGGATTGGGTCCTCTTCCAGGGAAGTTGATTCTTCAAAAGGAAAGGAATCTTCTAAAGTTGTAAAAAATAATTCAAACCATACAAGTAAATCACCTGATACGAAAAAATCTTCAATTATTTCACTTAAACCAAACCAACAAAACAAACCAAAGTTAAAATTACACTCAAAGCCCGATTCTGAAGGCTTCGAGAAACAAAAAACTAAAAAAAATAAGGTCCAATTAGATAGAGCTAGTGACTCTAAACCTAAAATTACAAATCGTTATCAGACATTGGATGACATGGAGACACAGGAAACTGAGCCTCCGAGTCCATGGTCGGGTACAACAGATGACTGGAATCAAAACATTGATTCCTGGCATAATGCGATACCTGAAATCAAAATTTGTGAACCTGTATCGAAATGAATTCCATAATCCAGTGGAACTGTCGTGGATTTAAAGCCAATTTTGAAGAATTGTCTCAATTAGTTAATGAAAAGAAACCAGTAGCTTTATGCTTACAAGAAACATTTTTAAAAGATAATGATAGTCTTTCTCTTAAATATCATTCATGTTATCATAAAACTTCCGACGCAAGTGCTCGAGCTTGTGGTGGGGTAGCAATATGTGTTAACAACTCTGTTCCCCATAGCTTAGTCTCACTTACTACAACTCTGCAGGCAACTGCGGTAAGAATTTCATTGAGCAAAACAATTACCCTATGTTCTTTGTATCTTCCGCCAAGTCAGCCTCTTGATACCGACAAGCTGGTTGAGCTTGTCAGTCAGCTTCCGACACCTTTTATGATAGTTGGTGACTTCAATTCACACAATAAGTTGTGGGGATGTAGTGACACCAATAACAAAGGCCAAATATTAGAAGATTTTATTTTTAAACATGACCTTTGTATTTTGAATAATAAATCTCACACCTATCTGCATCCTGCTACTGGTTCTTACTCATCTCTTGATCTTTCTATTTGTAGTCCTGATATATTTGTTGACTTTAAGTGGAAGGTGGAAGACGACCTTCATGGAAGTGATCATTTCCCTATAATTATCACTGAAACCGGGCCATCTGTCCAGGGGCGACCGAGACGATGGAGGCTCCACAAAGCGAACTGGAATTTATTCCAGATGCGATGTGAACGTTCCATTAATCCGGATGCTTTCTTGGAATGTGATGACCCTACACAACTATTTACATCTTTAATGTATCAGGCTGCTAAAGAGGCAATTCCCCAAACTTTGACAAATCCAAAGCACCCTCGCAAACCTTGGTTTGATGAAGATTGCAAAAAGGCTATAGGAACACGCAAATCGGCTTTAAGGCAGTTTAACCTGAGGCCAACCCATCAAAATCATGTATACTTTAAAATAGCTAGAGCAAAAGCTCGTAAAACTATTAAGCACAGTAAACGTGCGTCTTGGAGACAGTATGTATCTAGATTAAATTCTAGATCGTCTGTCAAAAAGACATGGGACATGATAAGGAAAATAAAAGGAAAGAGCAGTTCGCTTAGTGTGAATCATCTGAACACCTCGGACGGTGTTGCTACTTCAAAGAAGGATATTGCCGATACGTTGGCAGATTCCTTTGCACAGAAGTCGTCCTCTTCAAACTATTCTCCAAAGTTTCAAAAATTTCAACAGCAGAGGGAGAAACGGAAAATTAACTTTAAATCGAAAAATGAAGAGGCCTATAATAAAGCTTTTACGTTAAAAGAATTAAAATCGGCTCTAAAGAAGTGCCATGATACCGCTGCGGGTTCGGATGATATACACTATCAACTGATTAAGCATTTACCTTTCCGATCCCTTTCTTGTTTACTTGACGTCTATAATCAGGTTTGGCGAACGGGAAATCTCCCGAGATCTTGGAAAGAGGCCATCGTTATTCCAATTCCCAAGCCTGGTAAAGATACAACTAATCCTGGGAATTATCGTCCTATAGCCTTAACTAGCTGTATATGTAAAACCATGGAAAGAATGGTGAACGACAGACTTGTTTGGTTTCTCGAAAAGAACAAACTTATTACTACTTTCCAGTCTGGTTTTCGTAAACATAGAAGCACAATGGATCATTTGATTCGTTTTGAAACTTTTATTAGAGAAGCATTCATTAAAAAGGAACACGTTGTCTCCGTCTTCTTTGACTTAGAAAGTGCATATGACACTACCTGGAAATATGGTATTATGAATGACCTCTATGATTATGGAATAAGAGGTCGCCTTGCTTTTTTCATTTCTGCTTTTTTAAATGAACGTCAGTTTAAAGTTCGTGTTGGTGATACTTTGTCTGATCCACATGAACAGGAAATGGGTGTTCCCCAGGGATGCATTCTTTCTGTAACACTTTTTAGTGTAAAGATTAATAACATTATCAAATCTGTTAACCCTGGAGTTGAATGTTTTCTATATGTTGATGATTTCTGTATTTGCTACAGATCAAAACATATGCATACAATTGAAAGACAACTGCAACAAGTTTTGAATAATTTGCAAAAATGGTCAAACGAAAATGGCTTTAAATTCTCTAAAAGCAAGACCAAATGTATGCACTTTTGTCAACTTCGTAAACACCACCTAGATCCTGATTTAACACTAGATGGCACTCGTATTGACGTTGTGTCTGAATTTAAATTCCTTGGTCTATTATTCGATCCGAAACTGACTTTTGTTCTTCATATAAATTACCTTAAAAATAAATGCCAGAAGGCTTTAAATCTGTTGCGCGTTGTGTCCCATATGGACTGGGGAGCTGACCGTAAAGTTCTCTTGAGACTTTACAGGTCGTTAATACGATCTAAATTAGACTACGCATGTATTGTTTATGGCTCAGCACGAAAATCATACATTGCATCACTTGATTCCATTCACCATCAGGGTTTACGGCTAGCCCTGGGCGCTTTTCGAACTTCGCCCGTCAAAAGTCTCTATGTAGAAGCCAATGAACCACCCTTATATTTACGTCGACAAAAACTGGCTATGCAGTATCTTTTAAAACTTAAGTCTAACCCTTCAAATCCCACTCATAGAGTTGTTTTTAAACCTTTATACAAGGAATTATTTTTAAAGAAGGAACGGGTAATACCGCCTTTTGGTATTCGTTACGGTCCCGAAGTCGCTAAGCTTGATGTTGATCTTGAGGACATCGCGAGGCAGGAGATTTCAGATTCTCCACCTTGGACTCGAAATAGTCCATCATTCATTTATGATCTTGCGACTGATAAAAAGGCCTGCACAGATCCTATTGTTTTTAAATCCAAGTATATGGAAATTAAAAATACATATTATAACTTTGAGCATATTTATACAGATGGTTCTAAGGACGGAAAAAAGGCTGCTGCCGCTGCAGTTCATGATGGCGATGTGATAACATTTCGGTTGCCAAATAATGCTTCTATATTTTCTGCCGAGTTAAAGGCAATTCATTTGGCTTTGGACCATATTGAATCCGACGGTTATTGGCGATATATTATTTTTACTGACTCATTGTCTGCTATGCAGGCACTTCAGAATGACAAAATAGATAACCCTATTGTTGTTAACCTCCTTTCTAAGTTATCGCGTATTTGTGCAACAGCACATGTGGTGTTTTGCTGGATCCCCAGTCATATGGGCATTCACGGTAATGAACATGCTGACTTGGCAGCAAAGTCTGCTCTTTTACAAGATATTTCACCTTTTAAAATACCTTATTCCGATTTTAAACCTTTAATAAATGTTTTACATCACGATAAGTGGCAAAGTGATTGGAATGAGCAAGTAAATAATAAACTGCACTCGATCAAGTCAGTACTTGGTGAGTGGCTGCCGGCTTATAGATCCTGTCGCCGAGAAGAACTTGTCCTTGCTCGTTTACGCATTGGGCACACATGGTTAACTCATGCGTACTTACTGAAGGGTGAGGAAGCACCTCAGTGTATTCCATGTTTTACACAACTTTCAATACAACACATTCTTCTGGAATGTGCTGATTTCGCTCCAATACGTGATAGATTTTTCAGGGCTCAAAGTATGCGTCAGCTCTTTGAGTCTGTCAAACCTGAACTTCTATTTGATTTCCTTAGGGAAATTAATATTTTTAATAAAATATGATTATTTCTTAAATCGTGCTTTTGCACAATCGTGCTTTTGCACATGCATTTTCTCAGATATTGTTTATCTTTATGTTAAGTATTACATAGTAGTGTTTGGCTTCTTTGCCTAAATTCTGTTTTACATTGTTTTACATGTCGTTTTATATTAATGTTAAATATCGCGTACATCATGTTTGATTGTTTTGTCTAATAAACTGGTTAGTTATATTTCAATTTTAATCATTTCATAATTTACAGTAAGTAAATTATTAAGCGCCCAAAATGACCTTAGTTGTCGACGGGCCTTAAAACACCATTCATTCATTCATTCATTCATTATTTGCTTTGTGTATTGCCCTCCAAAGGCGGCAGTTGCAAATTATACCATTTTTTTTTACAAAAACTCAAAAGATATAATACCTGAACAGGCAACAATTGTCTTAATGGGAGATTTCAATTATGATCACAAAGAAAACAGTTTGATAGCAGATTTATTCAACCAGACACTACAACTACGCCAGTTGGTACAGTCTGTTTCAACTGATTATGGTACAAATATTGACCATATTTATACAAACCTAAATATTCAAAGTTTGAAATCTTATGGCAATCTAGAATCATATTACTCTGATCATAAACCATTGTTCCATGTTTTACAAATTGACTGTTCTAATTGAACTTAAGAAGACACTTTTGACACTTTTCTGTCATCAGCTAAAATATGTTTGTTAAACCTCAACCTTTCCCTCATATATATATTTTCTGATGATTCTGCAATGGCAGCTTTTTGAAAACATAGTGACAAATGAAGAAATTGTTCCAATACACTGATTTAATCCTTTTGCCACCACTATAAATCGAAGGTTCTCCAATCAATTATCCCATTCAATTATCCCTTTCCCTCATACGACAATTCTGCAGCAGACGACTTCGAACATATTTTGTCATAACATAGAAAACCAATGTAATTGATTGGATAACCTATGACTAAAGGTGGAAAACATTGTGTCAAAAGGAGAAATTGCACGTTTTGTGCAATTTCTTCTTTTGTCAATGTTTTCAAAAAGCCGTCTGCTGAAGAGGCGTCAAAAAGCCTTAATATGTTCAGTCATCTACTGCAGAATTGTAATACGAGGTATAGAGTTTAGTCAAATCATATTATGAAACGGAAGATGTTGCTTTATTTATAATTTTAACACAACTGTCCTTTTTCTTTTTATAGATGTCCTTATAGCCAAAGGATTCAGATAAAGGTAGTTGCCTGTGGGGAAGTAACAACGTACAAAGCTCGGAGCGATGGGAAGGAGTGCATCGTGACGAAAATCTATGACGAGTCAAAATTCCAAAAATTCAAGATTGGCTCTTGTCTTGCCTTGCGGGATGTCATTAAAAAGAACGAAGAGACGAGATTTCTGGTTGTTACGAGAGTATCAAAAGTTTTTGACATCAGGAGTGGATGTACATGAGAGCCATAAACACACTGGCGAACGTTTGATTAACCCTCCGGCAGCCGACACTGTGCCTATTCAAGTCGCCTTGGGTTCACCTTCCAAGATGCGCGTGTCAGTTTCTGGGAAGGTAATTCAGGTAAGGGATATTTCTGATTTCATGACTCAAATGCAATGTCATTTACTATGTATACTCCTTCTTACACGTGCAATAAAGTGTTTTATGTGTGTCTCCAATGATTATTAACAGTTAATTTGTGTAAAATGTGTTTAACAAGTGATTGCTTGTTATAACTTATATATTACTGTTAATAACACTAAACAAATACAAATTACAGTAACTGCCTTTGGAAGTATTTACCATACACCTTTTCTTACTCATATAGGACTTATTTATGGTATAAAATAACTTTTGTTAAGTAAGTTATAAATAGCAATTCCTTAGTTAAGTTAGTAATACTTGAAAATGTCATTATTTATACATCTTTTCAGCTAGTAAGATTTTTCCACTCAACCCTCTCCCTCATACAGCAAATTTTGCAACAGATGACTTAGATCATATTTTGTAAAAAAAAAATCCTTAATTGAATTGATATGATAACCTATGACTAAAAGTTGAACACATTGTGGCAAATGGATAAAAAGCTTGTATTGAACGATTTCTTCTGCCACTGTCTTCAAAAAGCTGTCTACTGCAAAGGCATCAGAAAGCTTGTATATGAGGGAAAGGGTTACTTAATCATTAATGAACTGATGCATCAGAAGTGAAATGTTTTCTCATGTAGAATCAACTACAACAAGGCTACTAAACTGTTACAGACATTATTGCAAAGTGTACCAAAAATAATATCCCTATAATTGTAGGTATAATAAATGGAAAATCTCTATTATTGAATTTATAATCAATGACTTCATTGGAAAACATTTTGAGAAAAGAAGACTTTGCTCACCAAGAGCAATTTCTACTTTTGCCACAGTGTTATCAGCTCAGATGTGTCAGAAAGCATTTGTATTCAGGAAAAGGTTAAAAGGAATGCATCCCACTTTAAGAAGAATTGAAACATCAACCACTTTTTTTGTTAATGAGGATGCTGTTCGCACAGTCAAAGTACGGGATGAAGATGTAGAGATAAAGGTGATAACAATAGAGGATAATAGTCAAAAAGCTAAAGTTACACTTTGGAGGGAGTCAGTCAAGACTGAAGCTCGGTCAGGAGATTTTGTTACGAAAACAGATGTTGTAACCAACCACTATAAAGGTGAAACCTCCTTGTCAACTACTACACGCAGTAAACTTCAGGTAATTCTTCACTTCTTAAGATTTAAATTATTAAATTTGTCGCTGCTGTTGAAGTTCCTTCAGAAGAGAACGCAGGTATTCAATCAAGAGTTGTTAGTTCTAATCCTTGCTTGGCCAATTTAATTTCTGTGGGCTAAGTGTGATACTATATGTACCCTTGTCTTCACGAATCTTAAACAGAACCTTATAACTCAATTAATGCTTCACATATGATATATATAAAGGAGATTTAAAAAATGTAAAAGTTAGTGTACTAAATAAATGTCTGGATCATATCTGAACCATGTATGTAATTTCCAAATAACTTATAGTATTGCTTTGGTAGAAATTGAGTATTGAAAATTACTCTTTTATCCTTTTCAAATTCAAAAATGTTTTGTTTGTTATAAATGGTTAATCAAAGCACTCAAAGTGCTGTGGGACGGTACCTTTGGTAAGGGGCATATTAAGGGAAAGAATTTTTTATATTTATGTGGAAGTTAAACTTAGTTGCAGATTGTGTAAACAAGAGGGCCATGATTGCCCTGGATCGCTCACCTGATTTGATTTTTTTTCTCACTTAAGCCATATAAGCCCCGCCTCCTGGCGGCCATAGTTTTCGACCATCAACATGGCTTGTAGGAATCTGATAGAGGGTTAACCTAGGAATATTTCTACAAAATTATTTGAAAATCGGCCAAATACTTTTGGAGGAGAAGATTTTTTAAGTTTTCACTTAAGCCATATAAGGCAAATTAGCCCCGCCCTGTGGCGGCCATGTTGTTCGACCAATCAACATGGCTTGAAGGAATCTGATAGAGAGTCACCCAAGGAACATTTCTACAAAAATTATTTGAAAATCGGCCGGACACTTTCGCAGGAGAAGATTTTTAAGTTTTCACTATAGCCATATAAGGCAAAATATCCCCGCCCCCCTGGCGGCCATGTTTTCCGACCAATCAACATGGCTTGAAGGAATCTGATAGAGGGTCATCCAAGGAACATTTCTACAAAATTATTTGAAAATCTTCCAACAGGTTTGGGAGAAGAAGAATTTTTAAGTTGTTTTCGTTTCGTTGCCATGGAAACCAAAATTCTGCATGGATCCCAAAAAATTGAAGATTGTGTAAACAAGAGGGCCATGATTGCCCTGGATCGCTCACCTGATTTGATTTTTTTTCTCACTTAAGCCATATAAGCCCCGCCCCCTGGCGGCCATAGTTTTCGACCATCAACATGGCTTGTAGGAATCTGATAGAGGGTTAACCTAGGAATATTTCTACAAAATTATTTGAAAATCGGCCAAATACTTTTGGAGGAGAAGATTTTTTAAGTTTTCACTTAAGCCATATAAGGCAAATTAGCCCCGCCCTGTGGCGGCCATGTTGTTCGACCAATCAACATGGCTTGAAGGAATCTGATAGAGAGTCACCCAAGGAACATTTCTACAAAAATTATTTGAAAATCGGCCGGACACTTTCGCAGGAGAAGATTTTTAAGTTTTCACTATAGCCATATAAGGCAAAATATCCCCGCCCCCCTGGCGGCCATGTTTTCCGACCAATCAACATGGCTTGAAGGAATCTGATAGAGGGTCATCCAAGGAACATTTCTACAAAATTATTTGAAAATCTTCCAACAGGTTTGGGAGAAGAAGAATTTTTAAGTTGTTTTCGTTTCGTTGCCATGGAAACCAAAATTCTGCATGGATCCCAAAAAATTGAAGGAATTCTGGTGAGGTCATTGAGAGGATGCTTTCTGTGAAGTTTCATCCCAACGGACCCACTGGTTACTGAGGAGAAGACGTTGACGCACGAGGGACGACGGACAAAAGGCGATCAAAATAACTCACCTTGAGAAAGCTCAGGTGAGCTAAAAATAAGACATGAAATACAAATGTTTTTAATATTTATTTGAGAAAGTTCTCGGTCATAAATATATTGCGGCATTTGGCCTTTGCTAATTTCTGCACAGTGACAATACACAACATCTAAATGTAAAGATAAGCATTCACATTATAAGACAACCTTAACCCAATCTTACATGCAGATGCATTTTGACATATCTGCAGCAGTCAACTTAAACAAGAGGGCCATGATGGCCCTGGATCGCTCACCTGATTTTATTTTCTTCTCACTTAAGCCATATAAGCCCCGCCCACTGGCGGCCATAGTTTTCGACCAATCAACATGGCTTGAAGGAATCTGATAGAAGGTCAACCTAGGAATATTTCTACAAAGTTATTTGAAAATCGGCCAAATACTTTTGGAGGAGAAGATTTTTTAAGTTTTCACTTAAGCCATATAAGGCAAAGGAGCCCCGCCCTGTGGCGGCCATGTTTTTTGACCAATCAACATGGCTTTAAGGATTCTGATAGAGGGTCACCTTCGGAACATTTCTACAAAATTATTTGAAAATCAGCCTCACACTTTCAGAGAAGAAGATTTTTTAAGTTTTCACTATAGCCATATAATGCAAAATAGCCCACCCCCTGGCAGCCATGTTTTTCGACCAATCAACATGGCTTGAAGGAATTTTGCATGGATCCCAAAATTTTTAAGGAATTCTGGTCATTGAGAGGATGCTTTCTATGAAGTTTCATACCAATTGACCCACTGGTTACTGAGGAGAAGAAGTTGATGCACGACGGCGACGGATGGACGCCGGACAAAAGGTGATCACAATAACTCACCTTGAGCAAAGCTCGGGTGAGCTAAAAACATTTGTTTAAAAAGGGAAATATTGTTCATAATTAGCAATTCTCCTTTTGCCTCAATTTTCAACTCTATCCAATAGTCATACTGTCTTTAAAATGACACTTGCTTTATTTTAACCATGATGTTTTCAATGTAGTCGGCTGCAAAATGTTTTGTATGTGGGAAAGGGTTAATTTGACATTTACATAACTTTTAACTAAATGTAAAGATAAGCATTCACATTATAAGACAACCTTAACCCATCTTACATGCAGATGCATCTTGACATACCTGCAGCAGTCAACTCTAAAAAACATTTTTGAAAAGGGAAATATTGTTCAAAATGAGCAATTCTCCTTTTGCCTCAATGTTCAACTCTATCCAATAGTCATACTGTCTTTAAAATGACATTTGCTTTATTTTAACCATGATGTTTTCAATGTAGTCTGCTGCACAATGTGTTGTATGTGGGAAAGGGTTAATTTGACATTATAAGACACACTAAACAAATTACATACCATAATAGAGTGATATATGTGTTTTAAATATTTTAACTGACACAGTTGAATTAAATGAACATAACTTATAACCGGTTCCCTCATATAGACGCTTTCTGACGCCTCTGCAGCAGGCGGATTTTTGAAAACATGGCAATAATGAATAAAAGAAGAAATTGCTCAAAACGAGCAATTTCTCCGTTTGTCACCATGTTTTCAACTCTATTCAATTATTGTACTTTCATTTAAAGGGAGTTTCCTAATGTGTTCGGATATGTTTTCAAAGTCGTCTGCTGCAGATTTGTTGTATGTGGGAAAGGGTTAAGGCTTACTACCTTATTTACATTCCAACAATAATTTATATATATTTATATAAATATTATTCAAAATCAGTTGAAAACATGAACATATACAATGTATTCTTTCTCTAAATTATTTCTTTACTACATACAGAAGTTTTCTGACACCTCTGCAGCAGAAGGCTTTTGAAAACACAGTGACAAAAGCAGAAATTGCTCAAAACGAGCAATTTCTCCTTCTGTTACTATGTTCTCAACTCTGTTGTATGTGGGAAAGGGTTATGGCTCACTACCTTATTTGCAATCATTAGACACTTACAAATGTTAAACATTCCAACAATAATTTATATATATATATAAGTTACTATTGTTCAAAATCAGTTGAAAACATGAACATTTACAATGTATTCTTTCTCTAAATTATTTCTTTCGCACATACAGACGCTTTCAGACACCTCTGCAGCAGGCGACTTTTGAAAACACAGTGACAAAAGTAGAAATTGCTCAAAACGATGTTCTCAACTCTTTTCTGTAATTATACATACATTTAAAGAGCTTTTTTCGTGTATTTGCCTACATTCTTACAAAATCTACTGCAGATTTGTTGTATGTGGGAAAGGGTTAAAGCAATTTTAACAGTATATCTGTGATATTATTTTAGCCGGCTCACCTATACATGACGTGCTTCCTGGTTTCTATGTCCAGTACTCTATATAACACTCCTCCCAGACATCTGGCTGCTTTCCCATATAGTACACTTTACCCCAAGTTTTGAAGCGTGATGGGAATACATGTACATTCATTATTCATGTACAATATACTCATTTTTAAGGCTACATGTTGAATTGGTCTCAGCATATTATACCTTTAAATGTCAGACAAAAAGATCTAACACAGAATGAAATGGCTAACTAGTGTAAAGACTAGACTAAAATGAACAAAACATATTAACAACAGTGTTCTATATGCAGAGCGAGGAAGAAAGTGCCATATTAAATGTCCTCAACATTTTTGAACTTTAGAGATTATCGATGACTTGCTAGCGGGCTTCGGGACTGATGGTTTTGGACAGGCACTCTCACTCTGGTCACAAAGTGGTCCAATCTCCTCATATAGGTACCACAAACGTTGTGGTTCCAGTCCTGGAAGTGGAAGTATGTCTAGGAGCCTGTCTGGAAGTATAGCATCTTTCTTCAAAACGGAAATTTCCACCTCTTGTTCTTCTGCATGCTGTCTAGCAAAAATTATACCTGGTCGGACTGATGTCATCCTACAATTAGTAAAAACCAACTATAAGAATGACAAAAATTACTTTCATATATAGGCAAATTGAAAAGTGTGCTCTATATTTCATATCATATTATTCCTTTTTACCCAATGTTGTGGTACTCACAAGAATCGCCTTACTGAGTCGATTATTTTGAATACTAACAACATAGGTTTTTTTTATCTGAAGCTTTTAAAAACTTGAAATTATCTACAGCTTTGATACTATATATAAAATACAAAGTTATTACAATCATTAAAATGAAGAAGCTCAACAAATAGTTCAAATAACATTTCAAATATCTTCTAAAAGAGACAACGTCTTCAATTGATATGAATATCAAATTTTAAAAAATATTATTTCTTTTAACAAACCTGAAGTGATGGTATGACAGTAACTTAGGTAATGGCTTGAAAAACTCTCTCATGTACGGAGACCAGTTGTAGAAAACCACAGGTTTTTCTTGATCTTCAACAAGATGCGGGATGTTATGACCATTCCGTGATGAATTTCGGACAGTCCCAGCAGTATCCTCAAGTGAGCTGACATTAGAATTTCTCCAGCGAACCTGGAAATTGGGGAATATATCATTTTGAAGAGACAATTTCAATTTTCATTACAACAAGAACAGTTTATTTCAAACCAAACCAAGGTTTTTGACAACACAGTGTAAAGAGGAGATACTCCTACATTGGGTGCAATGCTTTCAATTCTACATTTAACCTTTCAAACCAAACCAAGGTTTTTGACAACACAGTGTAAAGAGGAGATACTCCTACATTGGGTGCAATGCTTTCAATTCTACATTTGACCTATGATTTAGATGTTACATTCAAAGTATGCACTTCTTTAAAATTATGTGAGGTAAAATGTTATAGCATATGCTACCTAACATGGAACCATGAAGTTGGCTCACTGACCTAAGAAGTAATTTATTGGTTAAGGATAAATGAATTTTATATCCTTAAAACAATTGTTAGTGGAATTTTTTTTTCAAAACTATGATTTTAATATAATTTATATATATATATGTACAAGTATATATACAGCGCCTTTCGACCTCCTATATTGGATGCCAAATTAAAGCTACTTCAGAATTAGGAAAAGCAAGATAAATATTTTGTTTTATTCATCTATGTTTATTTATGAACATACCTTCCAAACCAAAATGCCAATCCGGAATGAATTTGGTATGACCCGCTTCCATCATACTAAACTCATGGTGTCATGCCTTCCAGTCATTGTGTGCCATAGTCCATAGCTGAAATTGGATTTTGAAATAAATTACTAGTGTTTAACCCTTTCCCACCTGCAATAAATCTGCAGTAGACGACTTTGAAAATATATTCGCAAAGAAAAATCTCCACAAACAAGGGTTTAATTAATAGAGTTGAAAACATTGTGGCTAAAGGAGAAATTGCCGATTCTGAGCAATTACATTTTTTTGCCAAAATATTTTTCAAACGGCATCTGCTGCAGATGTGTCAGCATGCGTCAACATGGGGGAAAGGGCTAACCAAGTATTGTTTTCATACTCAAAAGACACTATGATTGTAGTTAATACACCAATATGTCATACTCAGTATTGTTAACAATTATCTGATGATTCTGAACAGTTTATTCCATTATAATAATACTAATTTGTTTATAAATAGTAGATAAAAAATAACTTATTTAGTGGACAAGAAACAATAGCTTCAAGAATGAATTTCAAGATAAATAGCTGAAGACAATAAATGCTTATCCAATCACAGTATTGTTTTTGTTTTGGCCAGAACAGTTGTCCAAAGGAGACACTGCATGACGGAATGTTTTTCCCCCATATCCGAGGTTCTCAAAATGGTGATGGAGCAGTGAGCGAAATCGACAGAGTACAAAATAACTAGGGTACGAAGTAACTGTCTCCCGATTTCTCACTTCCAGTTATCAAAAATATTATATTTCATACCGTTTTTCACCAGTAACTCGAGCAACATCAATACAATTAAAAGATAATATTATAAATATAACTTACCTGATCATACTATATCAATTTTGTCAGTGTTGATCAAGTGTGAGTTGAAATATCCCATTTTGTAAATCAATCCATAGAAAACACCGCTAATTAGGTCAATTTACGAAAGGGCAATAATTCACTATTTGAATGAAAGGGACGCATTCGATTCTGCATACATGTAACTTGTCGGTTAACAAGATTTACAGCGTAATTTCGGAATTTGGTTTTATTTACGGGACAAATAACTATTTGATACAGATAATTGTCTCACTTTCGACGCGTTTTCTCGTAACTACGATTTATATTAAACGAAATCTTAAGAAACATAATAACGTATGAATTTTAATATTGTCAATATTATTTCGTTTCTAAAAAGTAATGTTCTTTATGATTGAAACATGTAAACAATTGGTATATATATTCATACATTGTTTATGAATATATTAATTCAAACTTCAACGCAAACTTGTAAACGTATTACTTCAACCACTAATGCTGCCTTTTTACAGTCCTTTTTCAAAATTCAGATATCTTG
Source organism: Serripes groenlandicus (assembly GCA_031761405.1). Lineage (NCBI taxonomy): Eukaryota > Metazoa > Mollusca > Bivalvia > Cardiida > Cardiidae > Serripes > Serripes groenlandicus. The sequence continues at coordinate 405,963 of JASEVX010000068.1, read as the reverse complement.
ATTCACCAATGTTTTCGAAAAGCAGTTATATTGCCTGATAATTGACACTACTTTTTTGTTGTGGGTATAAAAAAAGGGAAAAAAAGGTAAAAAAAGCCCTTTCGGTTTTTGGTACCCAGCTTTACTCTGTCATACTGTTTATAATCAGGGAGCCAATTGTTGTACGATTTCTCAAAATGCACATGGCTATAGACAGTACCCTTAGGGGTACCGTCCAAAAATGGTTTATGAAAATATAAAAAATGCTTGAATGCATGACACCATTTTTGGATATTTATCTTTTTGAACCAAAATTATTGTAAACACAACTGTAATATGTATGTGTATATATATATAAAAAAATTAACCGTTTCCCTCATATAGACGCTTTCTGACGCCTCTGCAGCAGACACCTTTTTGAAAACATAGTGACAAAAGGAGAAATTGCACAAAACGTGCAATTAATTCCTTTTGCCACAATGTTTTCCACTTTTAGTCATAGGTAATCTATTTAATTATAGAGATTTTCTATTTTTTGTCTAATTATGTTCAAAGTCGTCTGCTGCAGAAATGTTGTATGAGGGAAAGGGTTAATACAAGTTCAAAAATTAAATTAAACAATTTTGTTAATAATGTGTTCCTTATTTCCAGAAAATTGAACCTCCTCTACAGAAGGAAATGGTAGAAGTAGTAGGTATATGCCTACTCGATGGGAATGCAGAATTGCTGTTGGCAGATGACAGTATTCTGACAGTTTTGTCAGAACTACTGCAGCAAGGTTCTGATGACATAACAGACTTGGAGGGATTGACCTCCGAAGGGAGTTTTTTTTTTTTTTAAATTGAACGAAAGGGCTCTGAGGTTTTGAATCTCGAGTCCTTTATTTTGCTCATGTGATTTTTTAAGTTTTGAGTCTCGGACTCTGTGCCCTTAGTTTTTGCTCATGTGCTAATATTTTATCTGTTTCACAAATATGTTTTCTGAAACCTCTGCAGAGGACAACATTGAAGAAAAGAATTTTTCTGAACAAGCAATTTTTCTTTTGCCACAATAATTGTCATTAATGATACTTTATTTATTTTTCAAAATCATTAATGTTTTCAAAACTACCTTGTGCATTTTTTTCTTTATGTTTATTCCTTTGTGGCACAAGGCTTTACTAATGTTCCTTGTTCTTGAGGCATTCACAAGTATTTGTATCAGGAAAGATGTAAAAATACTGTTTATTTAAAAGCTCTTATTTGTAGCGAAGGGTAAAACAGAGTGCCATTTCCTGCTCAAATTTAACTTATTAATACTTATTCTAGTCTTATGTGATATTTTGTTGTATTATTTTTTATGGTTTTAGACTTATTACAATTTTCTCATTTTATAAGATAAAAAACATAGAAATATTTAAACTCCTGTGAATTTTTGCATAGTTAGATCATAGAACTAATTTAATACTTTCTTCAGCATTTTCTTAAGAAAATTTATCTTGAAATGTTTCAACCATGCAATTCCTTATTATTATGTTTTTTTGTTTTTATTTTAAAATTTCCACCCTTTCAAATGCAAGACACAATTTTGATATCATTTTAGAATTTTTTTGAAACAATTGTGTTTAACAGAAACTTGCTATGAGCAATGTCTTCTTTTTTTTTAAACAATGTTTAAAAAAATGTTTGCTGCAGTATCAGTAAAATTTGTATGAGGTCAGGGAATGATTTCAAGATACCATATACACAGTCAATACATGATTTAGTTGACTTTCTTAACAAAATTTGCAATTTGCAACAAATTTTTACAATTTGATTTTTCTTAAGAAAGAATGATTTATGAATAAATTTGAATACATTTTGACTGAAAATGAAATATATTCTTTAATTAGAATTTGTACCATTTAGTCAACGTTAGAAAACATTATCTTATTTCCGAAATGGAAACACATCTTATTTAAGCTTGCATAATCTGAATTAGGCTTGTTCGTGGAGTTTAAATTGTGTTGGCGTTAATTTTTGTTAAACAAAAGTCAATGTAACTTCCACAAATGGGTCTAAGTCTAAGTGGAAAAGCAGCCAGTTGCTTGAGAAGATTGTTGTTAGGAAAACCAGGTAACACATGAGTAGGTGAACTGGCCACAGTGATATTGAATTTTTTTTAATAAAAACTGCGATAACATCAATTAATCAATATATAACATTACTAATGTTTAGCTCACCTATGCACGAAGTGCAAGGTCAGCTATTGGGATCACATTTTGAAATATTAGAACAATCTTGGCCAAGGGTGCCCCAATGAACATTTGTGCAAAATAATTTTCAAATCGGGCCAGTACTTTTGGACAAGAAGATTTTTAAAGTTTTGGTTAATTTCCCCTTTTTTGTCCCAAGTTCTACATGAAATATAATTCTTTGAACAAGTTTGAAAGAGATCCACCCAAGGAACATTCCTGTAAAATTATTTTGAATTTGGTTGATTGGTTTAGGAGGAGAAGTCGTTTGTAGGAAAATGTGAACGGACGGACGACGACGACGGACGATGAGCGATCACAAAAGCTCACCTTGCACTTTGTGCATAGGTGAGCTAAACAAGAGGGCCATGATGGCCCTGGATCGCTCACCTGATTTTTTTTCAATTTAACTATATAAGCCCCGCCCCCTGGCGGCCATAGTTTCCGACCAATCAACTTGGCTTGAAGGAATCTGATAAAGGGTCACCCTAGGAACATTTCTACAAAATTATTTGAAAATCAGCATGACACTTTTGGAGGAGAAGATTTTTTAAGTTTTCACTATAGCCATACAAGGCAAAATAGCCCTGTCCACTGGCAGCCATGTTTTTTTTGACCAATCAACATGGCTTGAAGGAATCTGATAAAGGGTCACCCTAGGAACATTTCTACAAAATTATTTGAAAATCAGCATGACACTTTTGGAGGAGAAGATTTTTTAAGTTTTCACTATAGCCATACAAGGCAAAATAGCCCTGTCCACTGGCAGCCATGTTTTTTTTTGACCAATCAACATGGCTTGAAGGAATCTGATAAAGGGTCACCCTAGGAACATTTCTACAACATTATTTGAAAATCAGCATGACACTTTTGGAGGAGAACATTTTTTAAGTTTTCACTATAGCCATACAAGGCAAAATAGCCCTGTCCACTGGCAGCCATGTTTTTTTTGACCAATCAACATGGCTTGAAGGAATCTGAAAATGGGTCACTTAAGGAACATTTCTACAAAATTATTTGAAAATCAGCCTGACACTTTCGGAGGAGAAGATTTTTTAAGTTTTCATTATAGCCATATAAGGCAAAATAGCCCCGCCCCCTGGCGGCCATGTTTTTTGACCAATCAACATGGCTTGAAGGAATCTGATAGAGGGTCATCCAAGGAACATTTCTACAAAATTATTTGAAAATCGGCCCGACACTTTCGGAGGGGAAGATTTTTTAAGTTTTCACTATAGCCATATAAGGCAAAATAGCCCCGCCCCCCTGGCGGCCATGTTTTTTGACCAATCAACATGGCCTGAAGGAATCTTATAGAGGGTCATCCAAGGAACATTTCTACACAATTATTTGAAAATCTGCCAACCAGTTTGGGAGAAGAATTATTTTGAAGTTTTTTTCATTTCGTTGCCATGGAAACCAGAATTCTGCATGGATCCCAAAAATTTGAAGGAAATCTGGTGAGGTCATTGAGAGGATGCTTTCTGTGAAGTTTCATCCCAATTGACCCACTGGTTACTGAGGAGAAGAAGTTGACGGACGACGGACGCCGGACAAAAGGCGATCACAATAACTCACTTTGAGCAAAGCTCAGGTGAGCTAAAAACAGAGGAAAGCCCAAATCATTAACATATTTGAATGATGGTCATATATGAAACGTTGTGACCAGTGTTTATGCTGTAGTCGCAAGATATTAAAATGCTTTTACATTTGATCTCTTACATAATTCTATGTGACATTTACTGTGAAACCAAGTGTTGCACACAGAACATTTTAAACAGTCGGTAACACATTTTGTTATGCATTCTCCACATGCAAATCTCCCAAAACTCCATCTTTGAAATTTATGTAAATGATGACGTTACTTATGTAAATGATGACGTAAAATATAGCGTTAATGATTTCGACGTAATTTCGATCCTGTATGAAGTTGTTCTATTTAGAATAACGGAAAAACGTGAATTTAAGTTCTCGTCATGTATAGGACAAAATTAAGCTTTAATACGTGAAGGCTGGGTATTTATATGCTCAGCCCCGAAATTACCATCAATTCCAAGAAATGAGCGTTCTGTTTATATCTCTGCTGGGGATTTTAATTACATGTATAATCATTGTGTGACCCTTAATAGCCGTTAAATTCTTCATGCCAAGTTACTGACATAACTCTTATTAGATAATACACAGTAATCGTGGAAGTGAGTTTAAAATCAAACCTGATGGAGACAGTGGAAATGTTATAAAAACAACTAGTTTCATATTGATGGTGTACTATTATATTTGCCCCTAACTTAGTATCCATATCTACATGTATGATCATATATTTGACAGGATATCGAAAAAGCCGAAACTGTGAAAATCATGTGTTCTTCCTGAATAGCATAACTACGGAACAATCCAACAGTTTTTTCAGAATGTATAGACCTTCGCAAATGTTTTTATTTTGTAGATCGAGATATGATGCTATATAAATTGTGAATAAATGGCATTGATGGTAAAATGTATACTATCATAAAGATTATATATAAACATGCAGTTTCTTGTATAAAAGGTCAACACTAAATTCACGGAGTGGTTCGATTGTAAAACATGCGTCAAACAAAAGTCAAATGGGTTAATGTTTCACATACACTTTTTTCCATACTTATAAATGACCTTGTACAGGAGATCAATGGCCTTGACATTGGATTCATTGTTGATGAAAGTAGTCTATCTATGTTACTCTCTGCGGATGATATATTCTTATTTGCAAAAACCGCGGATAGCCTACAGAAAATGCTAGACGTACTGGTGTAAACGATGGCGTGTATTAATTAACACTGATAAGTCAAACTGCATGCATTTCATGGAAAGGTAGCAAAACCGATCTGTCATCACACATCTGTCGAGTCATAATATGAAAAAGGCAAAGCCTCATCACGAGCACAGCGTCTATAATGGGTCTTAACCTGTAGGTATGTGACTACCATGATAAAGGAATCTGTTTCAAGCTGTCAGAACTGAGACCACTGTTGTACACTATTCCTACTTTATCTCTTGGTACAAAGTCAAATCTTCAACAATTTTAACATTCAATTCACCACATGAACATAATCAATATAGAAAGGTAAAAAAAGATAGTGAAAACAAGTTTTTCCTTCAATTAGGCTTAGTGACATAGTTTCTGGGTTAAAAGCAATGTTCAAAACATCTATTCTGCCAAAGTTTTAACATGCTAACATTAAAAGAACAGCTGTCAGAGTGTTAACAAGATTTTCCTTTAATTTGGTCTAGTGACCTTATGTTTGACCCGACTTGACCAATATTTGAACTTGGTCTAGATATCAATAATCATCAGGCGAACATTCTGACAAAGTTTCAAGATGCTGAATCAAACCTTGAGGTCAAGCTGTTTACAAGATTTTTCTCAAATGTTTTTCTTTGGACCTCATTGTTGTTTTTATCCAACATGACCTATATTTTAGTCTAGATTTCACCAAAACACCAATTCTTTGGTAAAATAAAAAATGCAGCATTCAAAATGTCTGAGTGTTAACAAAACGTTACTTCATTTTGGTCTAGTGACCTAGTTTTTGACCCACCATGACCCTTATTCTTACTAGGTCTAGATATTGTCAAGACAAACATTCTGACAAAGCCTCAAGCTGCTCAAAGCAAAGTGTGGTTTCTAGACTAACAAGATTTTCCTTCAATTTGGTGGAGTAACTTAGTTTATGACCCAACATGACCGAATATATTTAAACTTAGCCTAGATATCATCAAAAAAGTTATTCTAAAAACATTTCAACATGCTTAAGTTTAAAATAAGGCATCCTGAGTGTTTTCAATATGTTCCTTTAAATTGACATTGAAACCTAGTTTTTCACCTCACAAGACCCAGTCTATAACTTGGCCAAGATTTGATGGAGATGATTTTCTGATAAACTTTCATTCAACATGTTGTAAAATGTTGCCTGTAGATTGTTCACAAGGCAATTGTTGATGGCCTGTGACCGAAGGAAATCAGACAAAACCTGATCATAAAAAACACAAACTGTGCAATAAAAAAACAGGACTTCCTTTATATACTACATTTAATTAGATAAAACAAGCTTGATATGATTTTGATAAACGTATCCATTAATAAAGATTACCTTGTATGAATCCATTAGTAATATATGTAATCAGCTGAAGTTCCTCTCCTGTCCTGTCATAACAGCTGTAATTCCATCAGTAAATGGGTTTCTCTCAATATATTCCCTTGTTTGATGATGATGCAGGAAGTTATATCCCACAGTCAAAGATGCATGCAATTTTCATTGTTTTGACAGGCACCAATGACCAACGGGTATATCAGTAACTGCCTATATGAACTTCCTCTCCCATTATCACCATAACAGCTGTGATTCCATGATTGTACAGGTTGATCTCAATCAATTTACTGTTTCGATGTGTATGCAGGAAAGAATATTACCCCACAGTCAAAGATGCATGATATTTTCATTGTATAGACAGGTACCAATGACCAAGGGGTATATCACTAACTGCTTATATGAATTTCCTCTCGAGTGATCGCCATCAGAACTGTTATTCCATGATTGTATGGGATGTTCTAAATCTATTCTGTTTTAAAATAAAAATTGATGCAGATTATGATTGACTGCTGTTATAATAAATGACATCAGACAATAACTGCAAATAAAAGTGGCTTTATATAAAATAAAATGATAAATTAAAGAATGAGATTACAAACACTATTTATACCTTTTTCCTTTTAAATAGCCTAATATTTAAACAAGAGGGCCAAGATGGCCCTAAATCGATCACCTAATTGATAGTAAATTAGTAGCAAATATTTAACTGCAAATATCTGGAAATTTTTATCAGGGATTGCAAATGAAACTGAAAGGAGTGGACACTTCTCAAGAAACAGCTTATCAGTAAAGGCCATTTATATCTTGAAATCTAACAAGAACTTTAATAAGAATGGAATTATAAAGTTTTTGTCATTTTGCACCTTTCCTGATGCCGCCTTGCTGCCCTGTTTTTCAACGAAATCAATATGGCTTCAACAGTTTATTTAGAGGGTCACTTAAGAAACATTTCTACCAAATTATCTTGCAATCGCACAAGTAGATTATGTAGGAAAAGGATTTTAAAATTTGGGTATTTTTCTCACTTTCTGATGCCGCAGCAACCAAAGTTCTCAATGGAATTTAAATCTTTGAACAATTTTGAAAGAGGACCACCAAAGGAACATTCTTGTGATGTTTTGTGGAAATTGGTCTATTGGAATGGTAGGAGTTAAAAGTTCAATTTACCCTTTTTGTGATGACGCCTGGTTGATATGATTGTGTAACCAATCAAAACGGCTTAAACAAATTAAAAAGAGGATCATTACAGTAAGATTCGTATTATATTTTCTTAAAATCAGACAAACACTTTCATAAAAATGGAATTTTCAAATTTTGTCATTTTGCCCCTTTTCTGATGCCGCCTGACTGCCATGTTTTTCGACCAATCAGTATGGCTTGAACAATTTTTATAGAGGGTCACCCAAGGAACATTTCTACCAAATTATATTTGAATCTGACACGCAGATTCGGAGGAGAAGATTTTTAAAGTTTGGACCTTTTGCCCCCTTTCTGATGCCGCAGCAACCAAAGTTCTCAATGGAATTTAAATCTTTGAACAACTTTGAAAGAGGCCAACCAGAGGAACAGTCCTGTGATGTTTCACGGAAATTGTCCTTGGAGTTTGGGAGGAGATGATGTTTAAAGCTAAAAGTTAACGCCGGACGGACGACGGACAAAAAGTGATAGGAATAGCTCACCTGAGCCTTCGGCTCTGGTGATCTAAAAATAGACCAAAATTTAAAACAATATACATGTTTATTAGTTATGTCAAAAAGCCAAGCTTTGGGTTCTGTAACCAGTTTTGTTTTACCAGTTTGTACCTCTGTGCAGTCTTATCTGGATTATTCCTTTAAACTTATCTTTTTTACATCAATTGTGAAACAAGCTTTAATCTTATATTAATCGCGCTCAATTTTCTGGAGATACAACCAGTTCTCGCTTAATTTGTGCGGAAAATCCCAATCTTCACTGAATTCTGATTCAGATATTTGGGGCATTTTTTTAAGAATTAGGTAGACTGAGTATTTTGGTATTTTTATACATTTTTCATTTGAGTATATTTGGGCAAAGATGCTTCTATATTTTTTTGAAATGGGGCCAATTCCCAACTTGTGTTCAGAAAAAGTAGCCATTGAGGGGTTTATACAGATATTATTGACAATCAAAGATAAATCAACATTTTAATTGACATATGATTATTATAATTACTGATGATACAGATGTAACTTAGTTACATTTGTGTTTATCTTATGAAGATGACATTTGACCTTACAGCATAATATTATGATGTTTGAAAGCATTGGGAAAAAAAGGTCAAATTGTTGACAATATGCAAAATATACTTCTCACAATGCTTTTGAATTAAAATCAATTGTGCATTTTCCAATTCTTAAGATTTAACTGTTTTGCAAGATGTTTTTATACTTACTTGAATGATGTTTAGCTGCAGGGTGGATTCTTTTAAAGAATCGCAGTGGTCCTGACGGCTTCCAGAATTATTGACCCCAATTTCCTAAGAATAGTTGACCCCAATTTAGACCCCAGTTTATATAGGTGTGAATGGATGATGGTTCTTTTGTTGAATAATCACTACATTTAGATAATGATTAATGTAATAATGATGTATGTTTTAACATTGTTATAAATTATCCTATATCATGGTTTTCAAAGTATTCTTAAGATTTGAAGCATTGTTTTGATAGAGGACAGCTCCTCCTTTTCTCACAATCTTCCTTATTCATTAATATAACTATACCTTAGCCAGAAGTCAACCCGTCATGTACATATTCTCCTTTTCTCACCATATGTTTTCAAAGTCGTCTGCAGCAGATTAACTAGTTAGAACACATCAAGATCATTTAAATAATCAATCAACAGGTAAGTAAGTATCAATAATCAGTCTTTTGTTTATGACACCTGTTAAACCATCCATTAACACCTATATAAACCGATAATGGGGTCGAGAATTCTATGGGTCGAGATTTCTGGCTACCGTCCTGACATACAATGTGCCTTGTTAAGATTCATTTTTGACCATCACATCCTTTTATCAATTGTAAATTTTTTTTAAATTGTGTTCAGAACACACAGCACAAGGCATGCCTATATAAATCCACAGGCTGCATCTTACTATAGCTGTTTTGGAAAGCTATGGATAGTAAATAAAGAAAAGGCTCTTTATTTACTATATATCTATAACTTTCCATGTAAGATGCAGCCTGTGTATAAATCCGTCTCGGCCACGGATATGTGTCTCCAGTCAAGTCTTTTAGAAAACTTGTTCAAACTTCCTTTTTTGGACACCCGATATGTCTCTTGAATACACTCTAAAAAGCTGTTAGTTTTAACTGATTAGCCATTAGTCTTAAATATTCCGTCCACATTGCAAATGTGTTCACCACTAAAAAATGAAGTGGATGCCATGCAGTAGACACGTAAGATATTACGTCATTAAATCGTCATTAAATGTGTAAACAATCTGCACTCGAGAACTTCGAAGAACACTTCTAAAAATAGATTTACTCTCTTATGTGCTATTTTTGTGATATTTATGCATAGGGACTTGGGGGTCATATTTATTTCTTACATCATACAGTAAGCGTGGGAGTTCCGGATCACTAACGAAACAAATTTAACACGAAGAGCATCTTAGATCAGACAGTTATCCCATCGCTAGGAACATCCGTCAATGAATGCAAAACATTCAGATTTACAATACAGCTAGATCTTATATCTTTACCTACAAGAACGCCAACATGATATTGTCTGTGTTAATATATGTTACGAAAACGAGAAAGATAAAAATTCTTACCTAAAGCAAAGGGACTCGTAGCCGATAGGTTCTGGTTATCAGCCTTTACTGTAAACAAAAAAGTTATTGCCGTTATCTCGGGAACCAGCTTGATTTGGACGGATGTGACGTCGGCCGGATATGAATAAATGTCGGCCATGGTTCCCTGCTTTGTTCTATGTAATTTCATTTGGATTTTATGAGCTGGGCCGTAGTATCTTTGCACCCAATTTTTTTCCATACTGAATATAGAAAATTTCCCCTTATTAAGGTTAAACCTCATAACGAGCTGTGCTCGTTATAATCATTATAAACGGGATTTCGCTATACACTCTGTCATGAATACTTTCAAAATGCGCGGGTCGTGCATCAGGAATAATAATTTCTCGTATACACCATTTAAAAGACACTGGTGCAATCGGATTAATTAATTATGTTTGAAAACATCCCATAGGTTAGGAATATGCCACAGCACTCTTTGTTTTGCAAGAGTCGCTTCACTTTAGTCACTAATCACGGAAAGTTTGGTTCTATTAAACGGCGTCAATTTTTGAAACAAGAGGCCCAAGAGGGCCAGTATCGCTCCACGGCCATAAGGCAAAAATCAAATCTCCAAACAGCCCTGCCCCCTAGTGGCCATATTTTTTACCAACCACCATGGCTTAAAGGAATCTTGTAGAGTGTCACCCAAGGAATGTTTCTGCAATATTATTTGAAAATCGGCCTGACACTTTCGGAGGAGAGGATAGTTTAAGTCTTCACCATAGCCATATAAGGCAAAATAGCCCCACCCTATGGCGGCCATATTTTTCAACCAATCAACATGGCTTGAAGGAATCTGATAAAGGGTCACCCAAAGAACATTTCTACAAAATTATTTGAAAATCTGCTCAACACTTTCGGAGAAGAAGATTTTTTAAATTTTCACTATGGTCATATATAGCAAAATAGCCCCGTCCTCTGGCGGCCATATTTTTTGACCAATCAACATGGCTTGAAGGAATCTGATAGAGGGTCACCCAATGAACATTTCTACAAAATTATTTGAAAATCGGCTCAACACTTTCGGAGAAGACGATTTTTTAAGTTTATACTATAGCTATATAAGTCAAAATAGCCCCGACCCTGGCGGCCATGTTTTTCCACCAATTAACATTTCTTGAAGGAATCTAATAAAGGGTCACCCAAGGAACATTTCTACAAAATTATTTGAAAATCAGCCTGACACTTTCGGAGAAGAAGATTTTTTAAGTTCTCTCTTTAGCAGTATAAGGCAAAATAGCCCCGCCCTCTGGCGGCCATGTTTTTTAACCAATCAACATGGCTTGAAGGAATCTGATAGAGGGTCACCCAAGGAACATTTCTACAAAATTATTTGAAAATCTGCTCAACACTTTCAGAGAAGAAGATTTTTTAAGTTTTCACTATGGTCATATAAGGCAAAATAGGATCATCCAAGGAACATTTCAACAAAATGATTTGAAAATCTGCCAACCAGTTTGGGAAAAGAAGAATTTTGAAGTTTTTTTCATTTCGTTGCCATGGAAACCAGAATTCTGCATGAATCCCAAACATTTGAAGGAAATCTGGTGAGGTCAATGAGAGGATGCTTTCTGGGAAGTTTCATCCCAATTGACCCACTGGTTACTGAGGAGAAGAAGTTGACGGACGAGGCACGACTAACACCGGACAAAAGGCAATCACAATAACTCTTGAACATAAATGTCATAAACATTTTCACGACAACTGCCCAGCTTCATTCAAAATCAACTGGGAACCATATTTACCTTTTCTATACGTTTTCAGAAAAATACATGTAGAATTTGTAGAATTATTTAAACTCAAGGACATTTTTGACCAGAATCAAAGCCCCTACCTCATTCTAACTGCTATATTTTAAGGAAGGACAAATATGTATTGGTCAAAGAAATACCAACAGATTGGCAAAAGACTATTTTTTTAAAAATATATATACATGTACATTCCATGTCATTTGACATATGGATTCCTAAACACAATCAAGTTCTCACTACTTTATAAAACCCCTTGTACTAACAAGCAATCTGCCTATACATAAGTATGCATTTATAATTAACATTCCATGCAGTTAAACATACCTATACTGAGATCATTGTTTCGATGTTAAAACTAGGAATTCCACAAAGTATAAACATTGCCAATGACAAAGAGAGTCAGGCCTAGGATTAACAGATGAAAACTATGCAATGTGTTGGACTCCATGAAATATAACACTCAATACACATGTATAAAACATTGAAACAAAGTATGTATGGTCCATAATTACAACATGTTGCACACTTATGCAAGCCACTTGTTATCCTCTTACAAATACATGCATGATGTCCTGAAAATGAATTACACATTTTTTCTAAGTATCACACATCTTTTTTTTTCATCTATTTCCCCGACATTTTCAAAAACTTCCATGACATTTCAACCTAGAGGGATCACTGGAGTGATAATGGGCCTGCAAATAATAGCACATTTGTAGATATGCATTAATTCCATTATATGCAAACAGTGAACCTGTTGCTGTAAGCAAAGGCAGACAATACTGAAAACTGCCTGTGGTTCAATATTATACATAAGAATATTACAACGACTATGGCCTCCCCAATGACCTTTTGAGGTAGATGTCTGGATGTTGAACACGACACATCATTATTATATGGAGATCATTTGTGGCAAGTTATATCAAAATTCAAATAAACATATAAAAGTTATAGAATGGACATGATTTTCATAGAGATGGTCATTGCGACTTCTAGTGTGCTCACAAGGTTGTTCTATGATTTGGCCCTGTGACCTAGTTATTTTACCCCAGATGACCCAATATCAAATTTGATCTAGATATCATAGATATGATCAATGTGAACAAAGAAGATTATGTGAAACATGTAACCCTCTAGTGTGTTCACAAAGTTTTTCTACGATTTGACCTTGTTTTTGAGCGAAGATAACGTAATATCAAATCTTTCCTAGATTTATTAGACCAAGTTTCATAAAGATTAGGCCAAAATTGTGACCTATAGTGTATTCACAAGCAGTTGTAGACAGACGGATGACAGCAGACAAAGGCGCGAGTACTGGTTAAGTCTCCAGGAAGCAGACATCGAGAGTGATTATCTAAGCCAAAGGCTTGTTTCGCAATCGATGTAAAATAAATAAGTTTAAACTAAACAGCAGACAAAGAGTGATCACATTGAAATGAAGAAGGACGGACAGACAGATGTCCTCAAAAATCGATACTTATGAGGTATGTACAAACGATACATTACATGGCTAAAATTAGCCACACAAGATAACTTTTAGCCACATAAGAGCACACATTTAAGTAGCTAGTAGACGAAATAACCTGAAAGGTTACCAACAGGATTACTATCCATAATGATAGTAAAATGGGGTATTTTCTCTTAAATTGCCAAAACTTAAGCTTTTTTTCATTTGGACACTAAGCTACATAAGTATCTGTATGTAAGCATGGACAGAAAGACTAATTACTATAGGGCAACCGCAAAATTTTGATGGTCCATCATTAAAGAAAGGCCTGTTTTCCCGTAATTATGTTATGAATCCTTGTTCTGATTTGAAACACAGTTCTGCATTGAATTTTTTTGTTGCCATTTGTAATACACTACCAGGAGGCAAAAATTTATCGTGAATTTACTTTCTGAAAAGGCACTTAAATGTTTGGTTTTCTTCATCGGTCCACCTCTTTTTCCTTTTTACTGGTGGCGGCTGTTCTGTATCTGTGTCTGTTTCATACTGTTTCTGCTCATTCTTCCTAAGGGAAACATAGTCTGGATCACCGTCAGAGTCATCCATCTCCTCATCTAAGCAATACAGATAATCATCAAATGTCTTGGGATTTAAACTAGTGCAGTGCTTTTAAACAGGTGTACACATGTTTTAAACAACTTTATTAGAGATCAACTAAACTATGTTCCAGACGAAAAACCTAGGCTATGGCCATTGGTGTTTAATACTAAAAGGTATATGCCTTGTGGTTTCAAGGGAGAAGATTTTAACTGTTTTTCCTATAATCAATAAAGTAAAATCCTGTGTCCCCGGATTGGGGCCATTATGTCACAAGGGACTATGGTTCAAACAAATATTGTGGAAGTCCATTAGTTGATGCCAAATGCAATAGCTGAACATCTTAGGCCTTGTGGTTTCTGAGAAGTTTTTCTTTTTTTATACCATATACAAGTCTATGTAGATATCACAGGGAGGAGACATTTTGACCAAAGGATCATGATGTGAACAAAACATTTCAAGGTCTCTAGGTGATGCTTCATACAAAATCTCAAAGTTCTGGACCTTGCTTCTAAAGTTTATTGACACATGCACAGACAATGGACAACAATGGTCCAAAAGCTCACATGTGACATAGTGACTGGTGAGCTAAAAAATATTATGAAGTACCTGATTGTCTGTATGTAACTGCAGGCAACGATCTTTTTGTCCTAAAGAGGCCGCTCTCAGACACTAAAGAAACAAACAAGACATCAATAAGTAATGTCATTGTCTCGTTAAGTAATGTTAACTTGTAACGAGGGTTTTGTGACATAAACATAAAAATAATAGAGCAGAATCTCTCTAATCTTATCATATTGCAAAAATCTTCCAATTGCAATGCATATGAAACCCTCTTATCTGGAAACCTGTCCAAATTCACTGGTCTCAAGGTGTCTGAATCAGAGAGGTTCTACTGTAATAATAATAAAATATAACAAGAGGGCCAAGATTGCCCTATACCGCTCACCTGAATACATTGAAATTATGAATGAATTAAAATACTTTCAGCTCCTGTGACCTACATGTGCAGTGGACCTAAAATGTTTATACAACATTGAAAGAGGACAACCTAGATATCATTCCAGTGGTGTTTAGTCAAAATATGTTCAGTGGTTTTGGAGGCGAGGTCATTTAAAGGGTTTTCACTTATTATTAAAAGCAATTTTTGAGCTATTGACCTACATATGTAGCTGAAAGGAACCCCTGTACGATCATTTGAAGAGGACCACCTAGAGATCATTCCTGTGGTAAAAATCCATTCAGTGGTGTTGGAGATGTCATTTTAAGTTTTCACTCTTGAAAGACATCTGTCAAGTCTTTCATGAGTTAATGTCCAGAAACCATGAAACCAACGGATGGACTGACTGACAAGCTCACTCCAATTTACCCCACTTCGTTATGTGGGGGATATAAAAAACAATAGGGATCATCAACTCAGCGCAATCTTCTTTTTCAGTCAGATGATGTGGGTGTTTAGGGTCTAAAATTGATGGCATATGGATGGATGTCCAGGGCAAACTAGAGCTATCCCTGACAGTGATGTATCATTAATACCCTGCAACAACGCTTTGAAATTTTATAAGGGAAGAAAATGACAGCCTTCACAGAAAAAGTCAATTTTGGTATATGGAATAGGACATGATGTGATGGAGACTATATATTAGAACTATTTTCCCTTAGAAATATATGTTGTACACACCTTTCCTTTTTCTTGGCTGTGATGATGATGAAATCACAGAAAATTGCTCAAAAGTTAAGTCATCAGATCTGTTCTGTTTTAGTTTTCCAATTTCTGACGAGACAGGAATTCTTTGCACAGTAGATGTGCCTGTAAAATAAATATAAAATGTGCTAATTTGAACTCTATTCCTAAAGTCAATTTATCATCAAATAGAGTACAGGTTGAATTGATTCTCAACCAGTCATGTGTGTGTGCCTACTCTAGTTTGTCCTGTTCATCTGTGAACATTTGGATTTGAAGCAAATACGCTACAGATGACAATAAAAACAAGAGGGCCAAGATGGCTCTAAATCAATCACCTGAATGATAGTAAATTAGTAGCAAATATCTAAATGCAAATACCTGTGAAAATTTGATCAGGAGTAAAAATTAATATGGCTTGGACAGTTTTTGTATAGGGTTACTCAAGGAACATTTCTGCCAAGTTATCATGGAATCTGACAAGCAGACTATGGAGGAAAAGGATTTTAAAGTTTGGGTATTTTTCTCAGTTTCTAATGCCGCAGCAACCAAGTTATACACAGAATGTAAGTCTTTGAACAATTTTGAAAGAGGACCAACACAGGAAATTCCTGTGAAGTTAAGTTGAAGTTGGTTGAGTGGAATGGTAGGAGTTGTAGCTAAAAAGTTCAATTTATCCCTTTTTTGATGACGCCTGGTTGCTATGATTTTGTAACCAATCAATACCGATTGAACAAATTAAGTAGAGGATTACCGAAGGAAGATTCTTATTAAATTTTCTTAAAATCAGACAAGCAATTTTAAAATGTTGTCATTTTGCCCTTTTCTGATGCCGCCGGACTGCCATGTTTTTCGACCAATCAGTACGGCTTGAACATTTCTATTAAATTATATTGGAATCTAAAAAGCAGATTTGGAGGAGAAGATTTTTAAAGTTTAGACATTTTGTACCCTTTCTGATGCCGCAGCAACCAAAGTTCTCGATGGAATTAAAATCTTTGAATAATTTTGAAAGAGGCCCACACGAGGAACGTTCCTGTGATGTTTCATGAAAATTGTTCCTGCCGTTTAGGAGGAGATGATGTTTAAAGCTAAAAGTTAACGCTGGACAGACAGATAGAAGACGGACGACGGACAAAGTGATCAGAATAGCTCAGGCTCAGGTGATCTAAAAATGTAACATTATTTACTCTTTTTCTGTTTTTGCTCACCTAGGTGCGCAAGATGAGCTATTGTGACCAGTGGATGTCTAGCACAAACGTCCATCATCAACATTTCCTTGTGAACAAACTAAGAGGTTAAGGTTCTCATCAAATCTTGATGAAACTGTGTTAGGATGTGTGTCTCAATGAAATCTTGGTCAAGTTCGAAACTGATCAAAAGTAATCGTCTTGAGATATTAATTTTTCCAGTTTGATTAATGTATCTTTCATCATGTACTGTATTCACTGTTATCTAGGATACCTCACTTTGTCAGTTGTACTCTTACTTTGTTTTAACTCTGCACTGGAACCATTCAACTCCTCATCTAACGAATCCTCCTCTCCAACGTCAAATAGACCACCTCCTTCGTCTATATCTCCTGTGTCAAAAGCTAGAGTCTGAAAAGTGCAAGTAATTCAATGATTAAAATAAAACAAGCTGCACAGAACACTAGAGTTCTAAGTCACTCATGGTAGCTGTCAACAAGGACAACTAAAAATGAGATGAGAAATAATGAAGTCATATTAGACTAAGCTTAAAGTTAGTGAGTTATAGTTCAAATTGTCTTAGCATGTTAAAGTATAAACAAGAGGGCCATGAGGCCCTGGAATCACTCACCTGAGAATGGACTATTTAAGACTTAACTCTTTCAGCACCAATGGCAATATCATCAAGACAAACATTCTGACAAAATTTCAAGCAGATCAAGTCAAAATGCAATCTCTATAGTGTAAACTAGATTGTTCTTATTTGGCCTAGTGACTTAGTTTTTGACCCAACAATGTGGCCTCCAGAGTGTTAATAAGATTTTCCATCAATTTGGCCTAGTGACCTAGTTTTTGCCCCATATTCAAACTTGGCCTAGATATCATTAAGATAAACATTCTGACCAAATTGTAAGCTGCTGAAGCAAAACATGCGGCTTCTACAGTGTTAACAAGATTTTCCTTCATTTAGGCCTAGTGACCTAGTTTTTGCTTAGATATCATCAAGACAAACTTTCTGACAAAGTTACAACATGCTCAAGTTGAAAATGTGGCTTCCAGTGTTAACAAGATTTTCCTTCAATTCAGCCTAGTGACCTAGTTTTTGACCCGACATGACCTATATTCGAACTTGGCCTAAATATCATCAAGACAAACTTTTTGACACAGTTTCAACATGCTCAAGTTGAAAATGTGGCTTCCAGAGTGTTAACAAGATTTTCCTTCAAGTTAGCCTAGTGACCTAGTTTTTGACACGACATGACCTAAATTCGAACTTGGCCTAGATATCAATAAGACAAACATTCTGACAAAGTTTCAACATGCTCACGTTGAAAATGTGGCTTCCAGAGTGTTAACAAGATTTTCCTTCAATTTAGCCTAGTGACCTAGTTTTTGACCCGACATGACCCAGATTGGGCCTAGATTTGATGGAGATATATGTTCTGATAAACTTTCATGAAGATTGGATGCAAAACGTTGCCTCTAGAGTGTTAACAAGCAAATGTTGATGACGGACGACGGACAAAATGCGCTCACCTTGAGCACTTTGTGCTCTGGTGAGCTAAAAATCTAATTTTGTCTTCAATGGTTGAGAAACATTTTTAAAAAGTTATTTCATAATCAGACTATTGAAGAAAGATTATATTCAGATAACATCTTTTTTGTTTTCATATCTTCAATTATTATTGAGTTTTAGTTGCTTCAAGTGTTGGGATGTGTGATAACTCGGGTTACAACTTAGTTACTATCACTCTTGTCTATGATCCTAATGCTACTAATATAATCCTAATGCTACTAATATAATATATAACAATTCATCCATTCAACTCCTTCAACCTGATTGAACACATAGTCTGCCTTTTATTTTGTTCATTCATAATTTTAGTTCTTAGCTGCTGCGGAGTGCAATTCATTTTTTTTCTTTCTAGATACTCTTCCATATCCTTTTTACCTGGTAATTGGCTACCCTTTGGTAGCTCTATCCACTCCCTGAAATCTGCTTTTATTTCATCTGTGTCCACTTTAGTCCAACGGAAGGAACCTAGAATTAAGTAAAAAAAAAAGAAAAGAATCCATAGTTAACATAAACTATGGTGGACGACGCGTATTGAAAAACTAAATGTATTACACAAAATAACAATGAAATGTAATAAACAGATTATTCAACTTATTTTTTCAAAGATTAGAATATATTTCACTCCCTGTCTTGTGAATGGGAGGAGTCACTCCCATTCACGCGACGGCTCGTGAAATATAATCTTATCTTTGAAAAAATAAGTTGAATAATCTCTATTTATTACATTTCTATCCATCAAAGATAAGGATATCCCAGTGAAAGAAAATTCATAATCGTTGATTTACATTTAATTAACACCAGTGTATTAAATTACCTATAATCTACTACAAAATTGCGCATGCGTGCCCCTCCCTTTTTTCCACGGCCACACCTCATCCGAAAAATAATGCGCAAAGTAGGTAAAAGCGACAACAATAATCCACAGTGAACAATGGTGGAAGACGTGTATTTAAAAAAATTAATGTATTACAACAAATAACAATGAAATGTAATAAACAGATTACTTGCATTTTAATTCATGCAAACAATGTACGTCATTTTCTGAACTAAAAACTTAATATTTTATTTGCCCGATTTCTTTTTAAAATGATTCTTCTTCCAGGTTTCACCAACGTTTTGATCTTCATCTTAAATATTGATTGAAATATGAAGAAAAATTAAGAATTATAATAACAAATATAGCTTTAAACATTTTGTTAAAACAGTGCCATACTTCCATTTTGTTAAGAAAATTCGCCAGTTTTATTGTCACTATTGCTCCATTGGATTGATTGATCTCCATATGATAACATAATAAGAGGGCCATGATGGCCCTAGATCGCTCACATAAATGTCAACAAGATATTCCTAAAATTTGACCTAGTGACCTAGTTTTTGATCGGACATGACCTAGTTTCAAACTTGGCCTATATATCACGTAGACAAACATTCTGACAAAGTTTCAACATGCTCAAGCCAAGAATATGGCTTCCAGAGTGTTAACAAGATTTTCCTAGGCTTAAATTTGACCTAGTGACCTAGTTTTTGACCAGACATGACCCAGTTTGAACTTGACCTAGATAACACTAAGAGAAACATTCTGACAAAGTTTCAAATTGCTCAATCCAAAAATATAGCTTCCATAGGGTTAACAAGATTTTCCTTAAATTTGATCTACTGTCCTACTTTTGACCGGACATGGCCCAGTTTCGAACTTGACCTAGATATCACTTAGACAAACATTGTGACAAAGTTTCAACATGCTCCATCCAAAAATATAGCTTCCAGAGTGTTAACAAGATTTTCCTTAAATTTGACCTTGTTTTGACTAAACATGACCCATTTTCGAACTTGTCCAAGATTTGATGGAGATGAATGTTTTGACAATTTGTTATGGTGATTGGATGCAAAATGTAGCCTGTAGTGTTCACAAGGGTAAATGTTGATGACGCACGCCGGACGAAATGTGATTCCAATAGCTCACCTTGCACTTCGTGGATTGGTGAGCTAAAAAATGGCTCACACATGACGTTTCGTAACCCTTTTCTAAAGTTAACGCATTTGAATGCATCTGCAGCAGCAGGTGTTTCAAAACAATGTGACAAGGAGAAATAGCTCAAAACGAGCATTTTTTTTTTTCATATATAATTTAAACTCTGTTTATTCATTTAACTTTCAATTCAAGAGAGTTTCCACATTTTGCTAAAATGTCACCAAAGTTGTGTCTGCGATATGTGGAAAGAATAATATTGAGTCATGTTATTATATTAGTCACAACCCATGATGCATTTTCAGACCTGTGATTCCACAGACAAGCTTTTTCTGAAATAGGGTCAGACAGAGGTCAAGGTCAGTGACCCAATTTTGGTGTGACACATTCTTGTCAAAAATGCATCTGTAACCTAAATTCCTAAATTTAGTGACTCAAGAGGTGATAACATAGGATATGGCCAGAGAGATTTTTGCGTTGCGGAAACCTACTCCACACCTGTTATTACTCACCTTTTTCGATATTTGTTTTTGTCAAAACTGTTCCTGATGGTGAGAAATCAAATAACGTGTTAACAGTTGCAGTACCATTTGGAAATAATGGTTAAATTATTGATTATAAACTAAATCAGCATAAACATTTTACATGTGCAGGAAATATCTGATGAAAAAAACCCACCTCATCAGTTGTGTTTAAAACCTTTTTTCATTATTTGACTGGATATATTCAAAGTTGAACCGCAATAGCTCAAGCCGGCTTTATTGTGACTTGCTTAATTTGTCTTAAACTAATTGGTTTAGTTGTTTTGTTTGGAAAGTAGCCAATTGCCTTGGAAGAATGTTGTGTGGAGTACTGGTGCGAGAAATCCTGAAAACAAGTTAGGTGAAATGACTGCCGTGATGTGAATGAAATACCGTTGAAAACTGTGTTAAACCCAAATTCAGCCTTCTGAAATATCATATACATGAAATTGATTTGTGTCAGTAAAGTACTACATAAAATATTTAAAGAACTCAGAAATTGTCCCATAACTTGCACTTCATTCAAGCCAGGAGGGCAATGGTAGTTTTCTCTATTTATTGTCTCAGGGTGTCCAAGGTGGTAAAATAAAAACCTTCTGTCTGCTTCGGACATGTCAAGTCTGGCATACATGGTTGATGCCCTGTGCCTATTTTTGGTCGCATTGACAGACACTTTAGCTGCTTCACAAACGGCTGCAACAGCATGCCATCCAGAGCAGTGGGATGATGAGCTCTTTGTTGCAAACAGGAACTGGTTGCTTTCAGCAATGCCAAATTCTTTCCTGTTTGTAACAATAAGCTCAGCTGCTGTAATCAAATCAATTGGAATAAGCACAGGGACATACTTTCTCCCTTTTCCAGCCATATATGCCAACCTAAACTGTCCAACGAGAAACTTTTCTTCTTCATCTTGAAGCTTCTGTATTGAACTTTCAGCAGTCCAAGTTCCTTTAATGACTTCCTCCCACTCATCGAGTATGAGTCTGGACCCTTCTTCCCCCCTTCGAGCATTGTATAGAGTAAGCCTACAGACTACAAGTGACTTAAGCCATGTATATAAGTTCATATTGAAATTTGCAACAGTAAAGGTTATCTCTGAACTTATAAATCCTTTTAGGGTTTTCATTTCGCTTTCTATGGGTAGATTTTTAATGAAAGTCATTAAAGAGTTCTTTTCTGTATGATATCTTGAGCTTCCAACTATTTCCGGCAGATTAAAGCGATACGCTTCTTTGAACTTTCGTAGTTCCTTTAATTGTACATCCTGGGTTGATTCGGCATAATAGCCAGCCAATATATTTGTACTTTTTAAAAAAATACTATTTAAGTTTACTTTCAGCCCATGTTTTTCTCCTCCTTCTTCCTTTTCACACAGTTTTATTAAGGCTTTTTTATCATTGAAAGTTTACCTCTAGTAAACATGTCTTCAAAAGTTACAGCTGTTTCATTTAAGGATTGAAAACAGAAAAAAGTCGGGTCAATTCCCTCATTTCCATCATTATCTCTTTTCTTACTTCATTTATTTTACTGCATTCTGCCTTCCTCGCAAGATAATGTTTATATCCTATGACTTGTACAATCTTATTATTTCTAATGAAATTTTCAACAGCTCCAACCCTAAATTTATTGAGAATTTCTACTACAAATTCTGAGTCTTTTTGTATGTTCAGAGGTTGAAGCGATTGTATTTTCACATGTATTTGAACACATTTCTTTGTGCTTGTAAAAGGTTCAATTAGAAAAGAACCTTTTACAGTTTAGGCACATTCTAAGGGAATCTGGTGTTTTGGGCTGCCTTTCTCTCATGAGTTTATAATAACTCAAATGAGCTACGTTGTACAAATACATGCCTTCAGTCCTTTTATGTTCAAATAGTTTGTTTTGTTCATTCTTAGGTTTAAGCAATATGTTGGCCACTTCCTCATGTGTATGTCTATGAGTAATGAAGTGCGGCTTAAGCTTCCCCCGGTGATAATCTTTTTGCAAAAGCAACACATTCTGCCTGGTCTCTGAAAGCATAATATCACATTTTTGTCTGAGAGAAAATGATTTTATTTATAACTGAATAGCTTTATGAAATTAAGAAACTTTGTTAGCAGTTCATGTAAAAATACACTTTCTTTCCATCTATATCACATTTTGAAACAAGAGGGAAATTATTCACCTAAATCGCTCACCAGTCCTGTGTTATGCAGTTATATTTCTCAAACTGCTGAAATAAAAAATGAAGTATCCAGTGTTGAAAGGATTTTCCTGCAATTTGGCCTTGTTTGATAGTCAATATGACCCATACTAAAACTTGATTTCATTATTAACAATCATTCTAAAATAATTTCAAGCTGCTAAAGCAAAAAATGTGTTCTGTAGAGGGTTAACAAGACTGTCCTACATTTCAGCCTTTTAACCTAAGATTTGACCATACATGAACCATTTTCAAACTTGGTCTGCAATTGATTATGACAAATTTTAAATTTGTTCCAAATTAAAAATGCAGTCTCCCTTGTTTACAAGATATTTCTTCAATTTAACCTACTGAACTTGATTTTGACCCAATATGAACTATCGTCGAACTTGACCTAGATATCACCCTAATTATGACACAATTTAAAGCTGCTAAAGCAAAAATTTCTACCTCTAAAGTGTAAACAAGATTTTCCTGATTTTTTTTCCTTAATGACCAACTTTTTAACCAGACATTGATACATAAATAAACTTGGCTTAAGAACCCACATACTTTTAAATCGAGGACAAACTCTGTGACCATTATGGACAGAAACTCACGATCTTCAACAGACAATGACGGTACATCATCACGGACATCAGTAGTGAACACATAATCATACGTAAACATTTGATTATTGTTAAAAACATTGCTACAAGATTTAAACAAAGTGTATCTACCATTATCTAATACATACGTAACATTACACTCACTTGCACAATCATTCACATCAGCTTTTTCAGACAAATGAAATTTACTCATGCATGGTGGCAGACTTCGTCCGCTGCAGATGCGTCAAAAGACATTTACTTGTCGGAAAATCAATCCATCAATTCTCGTTATTGATATCTATAGATATGATATAAAGAGGAAAGTCGTTAAAACACTTTACAAAGAGATTCCATTTCAGCATGATCTCGATTTTTGGTTTAATCTATATCACTGATAAAAGCAATCGAACACATTATATATTTACAAAGAAAACCCCGGATATGATCACATGTAACAAATTATACACATGTGCCCATCTATAATTAAACATTTTTAACATCATAGCATCCGCAGATTTGCTCTATATTCTATAGCGTCCGCATTTTCCCTCTATATTACATTTGTCCGCATTTTCCCTCTATAATGTATTTGTCCGCAGATCGCGTCCGCACTTTAGACCCTCCCCCCATACCGTTGTATTTATAAATAGAATTCGAAGATCACGATTTCTCTGCAAATGTGTTACTCTCATTTTAAATGCATTTTATGACGCACATATTTGCTTTTTTAATTCTTTATACTATATTTATATGGCCGACAAGGCACAAAGAAAATATTTTCAATTCTGTTTTTATCTACATTTTCAATGCGTGATTGAAAATTCAAATACCGTATCTGGAGCTTAAATCGGAAATAGTTCTCCCTGTAGCAGTTCACTCATTGAGATTTATAAATCTCTCCGCGTTCATGTTTTAAAATACAATGTTTCATTTTATTTCCAAATTCTCTTTGAATATAAGAACCACATAAGAAAACAAAGACGATATAAATATATCATTATTTCAAATATCGTGATACATTTGAAAAGTAAGAGCAAGTATTGAGTACTACTTTCACGCGTATGAAATTTAGGGAATTTTCCATAAGACGTATGGCTTCAGAATTTCAGCTATCTCTAAATTTGTTTGTTCCAAACAAATAAAAACAACAAACTAGGTCACTAGGCCATATTGTAGGAAAATCTTGTTAAAACACACTTAAGTAGCATGTTGCAATTTTGTGAGAATGTTTGTCTTGATGCTATTTAGGCTAAGTTTGAATATGGGTCATGTTAACGGTCGTTATTTGGCCATGAGGCAGTGGAGCAATACCGGGCCTCTTGTGTAAAAAATCATATCTCTTTACCTGATTGCAAAATGAATAATTGTGGTTGGTATGACAAATCACATTGCATGAGTCAGGTGAGCGATCCAATGCAATCATGGCTCTCTTGTTTAAAACAGTGGGCAGGGAGAAATTGCTCAGTTTGAAAAAGGGTTAAATTTCACATTCACCTCTCTTTTAGACTACGAGACTATTCAAGGCGAACAAAGGGCAATTCTGGAGAACATCTGGTTGGAAAATGCACTGCCTTTGAAAAGCAGCTACTGGAGACTCAGGAAGTCATGACAATTAGAGGCAAGGTAATGCTAATGTTTAAGTAGTTTGATTATTTATTTTTAAAGAGTTTCAAACAATTTCATGTCTCTTGGTCTTTCAAAAGCTTTTTAGTTCGAACTTATGTCATGGCGAATTGTCCGTAATGGGCGAGTAACTTTTTGCTTCAAGCAACTTCTCCCTAACCACTTGGCCAATTTGACTGAAACTTCATAGAAGCATCCTCTTAATGTCCTCTACTAAATTCCTTTTAATTTCTTACGACCCATGTTTACCGAAAGAAAAACAATGGTCAGCTTAAAAATAATCCCCTTCAAAAGTCAGGCCGATTTTCAAATAATTTTGTAGAAATATAGGTGACCCTCTATTAGATTCCTTCAAGCCATGTTGATTGGTCGAAAGACATGGTCGCCAGAGGGCGTAGCTATGTTGAGTTATATGGCCATAGTGAAAACTTAAAAAATCTTCTTCTCCAAAAGTGTCTGGCTGATTTTTAAATTATTTTGTAGAAATGTTCCTTGGATGACTATTAGATTCCTTCAAGCCATGTTGATTGGTAAAAAAACATGGCTTCCAGAAGGTCGGGGCTATTTTGCCTTCTATGGCTATAGAGAAAACTTAAAAAGTCTTCTCTTTCTAAACTATGTGTCCGATTTTCAAATAATTTTGCAGAAATGTTCGTTGGGTGACACTCTACAATATTCTCTTTAGCCCTGGTGGTTGGTAAAAAAATATGGCCACCATGCAGGGGGGGGGGGGGGGGGGGGGGTGCAGGGCTGTTTGGAGATTAAACCATAAGGAAGTGGAGCGATACTGGCCCTCTTGGGCCTCTTGTTCATAGATCATTAACCAAAGTATTTCTCCGAACATCTATTATAATTAAAATGATAACCGGTTCATTGTTAGAACAAATGATTGATGATCAGTGATCTAGTCAGTTTGTATATTTACTATTTTAAATATAGGGACTTATTAAGATCTCTAGGCAAGCTGTGTCTACTCATTGTCCACTCTCTAAGTCAAATAATTTCATCTTATCTTCACGAGACTTGTTGAACATGTTTGTTGTCATAATTTATGTACAAGATATTGAGCTGATTGTTGCTGTTATAGATAAAAAAAAAACATATATTTTCAGATTGGAAGACCTGTCCCTGTCATATTGCCAAGTTCTACTGCCCCAGGTTTACAGTATCTGAGCAGTCCAGATGTTAGAGCCTCTGCTGGAGTGAATACCTCAAATTTGTATCTTTTTGCCTCTCAAGGTAGATAAAACTGACTCATACTATGAATTTACACTCAATGCAGGGCTCCAGATATGGGGATATTTTAGTGGGTAGTTTCCTTGTTTCTCCACTAAAACATGTATCTGTTATACTCGTCACAGACCACAACATATGTTTTAGTGGAGAAATAAGAAAAAAAATCTTAGAAAATCTTTTGAATTATTTTATCTAGAGCCCTTTTAAGACATGACCACCAGGAGGCATTGCTTGTTTTCCTTATATGTGTACAGTAAAAACTTTAAATATCTTCTTGTCCAAAAGTACTGACCCAATAACCAATTTGAAAATAATTTGGGACAAATGTTTCTTGGGTGATCTTCTACCAAAATTGCTGATATTATTCCAATCGGTTGAAAAACATGGCCACCAGGGGGCATTGCTTGTTTTATTTGTAAGAACATTTAAACTTATTTAAGTTCTATTAAATCATGTGAGCAATAAAGGACCATGTTCCTGCGTAATATCGAGAGAGAACTTTTAATTTAAAATGTAATCAAACACGATATTTGTATGTGTATGTCTGTTATTTTTCCGCTCATTGATGATTTCACTAAAACAGGTTCCTTTATTTCGGTGTAGACAAAGTGTATTACATGCCTGAAAAAGTTTACTTTTTAGAAAAGCCGTGTTTTTTATTTAACAGAAAGCCGGCAAGAGTGTGATGATTTTGACAACACTACTGCAGTGGAAACAGAAGACGATGAGGAGATGAGCATTGAGAACAGGCGAAATAGAAAGAAACGGGTTTTTGCTGACTTTATTACAACAGGTGTGGTAAATTAAACTTATTTTACACTTAAATAAGCCATACATTAAAAGAAAGTTTGAATAAAAATAGGACAGGTTATACAGGCATCTTCTCCTTAGAAAATCCCTTTTAAATTTGTATTTTTTACCCTAAAATTTACTTTATATCATCATTTTTATAACCCCTAGACACTCTTGCCTTGGTGACTCACTAGGTTATTGGTTGGAGTTCAGTTGCTCTTTATTGTAAATTTTTACATGGTTTGATGGAGTTGCTTAAATTTAATAGCTTTTAGATAACTTTTATCTATGTTTTATGAAGCAAGTTAATAATTTCATTAAATATGATCATAGCTCAGCCGTTGAAATTATGGAGAGCTAATCTGCCCACCTATCATGCTATTTATACAGTGGCTGGAAACGCTATCAAAGCGTCCAAGCTTGTATCTATAATGATCAAGTTGTTTACGAGTGTTGATGTGTATACCAATGAAATATGACATGATTCCATTATATTTGCAGAGGAAAATGTGTCCATGCAGGAACAATCTACTGTAGTTGTAGGTAATCAGGAGGCTCCTATTTTACCAGGTAGGAAATATTCTACTGTCTTTCAGATTTTCCACCCATTTGGACTTTAAAAACTGATATATGTTGACAGTTTCTCAAAAGTATAACATAAATGCTTGACTTTGATTTGTCTAGACTAGTTCATGGGATTGAGTTCAGATGCATAACCAATAATAGATATAACAAAAACAAAGGTATTAACCGGTAGTCATCACTGATTTGCATGGCAAAACTTCCATGTTCTTGTTGCTTTTGCACCATGGTTAACCCTTTACGACAAACAGAGGCTTTCTGAGGCCTCTGCAGCAGACAACTTTTGAAAAATGTGTGGCAAGAGGAGAATCGCTCACAATGAGCAATTTCGCTTTTTGCCACAATATTTTCAAATCTATTTAATTATTAAACTTTAATTTATAGAGGTTTACCATATTATTTAACCATATTATATGGTTTTTCGACCAATCAATATGGCTTGAAGGAATCTGATAGAGGGGTCATCCAAGGAACATTTCTACAAAATCACACGTTACAAACAGCGTTCAGACGGGCAATACCGCAGCCACTATATACTGGAAAAACATCATTGTTTTTTAATACAAATAGTTTATCTATTGTGAAAATATCGAAAGATTAAATTAACTATGGAAAACAGAGCACAAAACGGTAGGTCCTTGTCTGTTTTATCTAAAGAAAAAATTAAATTTTGTTTACATATTTCATTTCTAACTTTATAAAGTGCTAAGTAATTGAATTCCTATTTCTACATATACAGTTAAAGAAGTGTTCATATTCGATTTAACTGTCTCGAGAAACGTCAACTCTAAATATGCAGTTAAAGAAGGGTGCATATTTTGTTAAACAGTCCAACAGTCCTGAATGGACAAGTGTCAATATTTACTACGAATTTAATTGACCGTATAAAGGAGAGTGTATTCTACGCGCCAAAAGAAAATCTGATAGAGGGTCATCCAAGGAACATTTCTACAAAATCACACGTTACAAACAGCGTTCAGACAGGCAATACCGCAGCCACTATATACTGGAAAAACATCATTGTTTTTTAATACAAATAGTTTATCTTTTGTGAAAATATCGAAAGATTAAATTAACTATGGAAAACAGAGCACAAAACGGTAGGTCCTTGTCAATTTTATCTAAAGAAAAAATTAAATTTTGTTTACATATTTCATTTCTAACTTTATAAAGTGCTAAGTAATTGAATTCCTATTTCTACATATACAGTTAAAGAAGTGTTCATATTCGATTTAACTGTCTCGAGAAACGTCAACTCTAAATATGCAGTTAAAGAAGAGTGCATATTTTGTTAAACAGTCCAACAGTCCTGAATGGACAAGTGTCAATATTTACTACGAATTTAATTGACCGTATAAAGGAGAGTGTATTCTACGCGCCAAAAGAAAATCTGATAGAGGGTCATCCAAGGAACATTTCTACAAAATCACACGTTACAAACAGCGTTCAGACAGGCAATACCGCAGCCACTATATACTCGAAAAACATCATTGTTTTTTAATACAAATAGTAGGTCCTTGTCTGTTTTATCTAAAGAAAAAATTAAATTTTGTTTACATATTTCATTTCTAACTTTATAAAGTGCTAAGTAATTGAATTCCTATTTCTACATATACAGTTAAAGAAGTGTTCATATTCGATTTAACTGTCTCGAGAAACGTCAACATTTTCTAAATATGCAGTTAAAGAAGGGTGCATATTTTGTTAAACAGTCCAACAGTCCTGAATGGACAAGTGTCAATATTTACTACGAATTTAATTGACCGTATAAAGGAGAGTGTATTCTACGCACCAAAAGAAAATCGTCCACTATTGTAAACGGACAGGTAAAAGAGAATTGTACATTATGAAGCTTAGCGAAATGCTCCTTTGTGTGTTAGGGTTTTAACCCGCTTTCAACATTAAGTCAATTATCAATTATCGGCTACAACTCATCTTGATCACAGAGGATTCCTCGGTGTATTAAAAGCAAAATATTATCGTCTGCTTTTAAAATCAGCTGTTCTTACAATTTAGACGTGTGATCGCTCCTTAACACATCTGTAATTTCATTTCAGATACAAGTGATTACACTAGAATGTTGGCACCTCATGAAGAACAAAAGGAGATGCCTCTGCCAATAATATATATGTTAACACAGATGATAACACATCTCATTCCAATCCCCTTGAAAACTGCAATCAGACGTTTAAGAAAAATGGGGATTGGACAGTTTAGAGTGAAATACGTTTTAGTAGAGATGTCCACGGAGGAAACAGAACGCCCAGTCACAACCTATTTGTTTCAAACTTTACCTTTGAATATTGGAGCAATCAGTTTAGTTCCTGTTAAAGAGGGGAATATTTATTGCGGAATTTCTGAATCTGTAGCTAAGGTAGCATGTGAAAATTTAACATATCAAGTTTTAAATGTTTTAATACCCCACATCAGTGTAAGGCAGACTCCTTATAATCAACTTATAATTCATTTCAGTGAAAAGGAACGTTTAGACACTTGTGCACAAACTGTTATTTCGACAAAAACTAACACGGGTATTATTGAAATATTTCGAAAGAATATCAAATCGGAACTTAATTTAATCAGTACATTAATACATGAATTAGTTCATTTCTGTTCGAGTTTTAATGCCGAACACGGGGATGAATGGTATAGTAACGTATACTACCTTGCTGCGATTCTACATGAAACGCATAAACAGTATTTGGGCAGAATTCTACCAATTTTAGACACCAGCTTGACTGTTGCGAAATACAGTGGATAATTACCTCATTCAGGTCAGAATTTTTGCCAAATTTGAAATAATTGTATCTGCTGGGACGTTTAACTTCTTTATACAGATTTCAAACTATTTTAAACATGTTAATATTTTCTTTATCATTTGTTATTCTTTTAAAATCATATATGTTTAAAACAAACTAAAATGACTTACTTGTTTTCTTATGTTCGTTCAGTTGCATTCAGCACAATCCTGGTTGAAGTTTTATTTAACATTACGATGGTGCCGTATTTATAATGTTTTACAGTCCCACGGTTCCATTGTTTCATCATGCTTTGTTACACACCCAGCTGTCGATATTAGCGCAATTTTGAGACAAATACAGCTGCTAACAAAGGCATGTGCTTCAACTAGTTCTACCATCTGTAGATAGAAGCTCCGACACGGAACATATACATCTGCTCATGGATTACAAAGCCATTTGTTTATGGAAATATTCCGTCAGCTGTCAATTTCAGCGCCACATTTAGACATAAACAGCTGCTCATGGATTACAAAGCCCTTTGTTTTTTGAGAAAAGTTCCGTCAGCTTTCGATTATACCGCCACATCGTGACATATACATCTACTTTGTCTAGCATTCGCTCGCTTTCTTTGTTTCTGTCAGTATGTCTGTCTGTCCCCTCTCTATCTGTCTTTCCGTCAGTATGTCCGTCTGTGTCTGTCTGTCTGTCTCTCTCTGTCTCGTATGTGTGTGCGTGTGTGTATACGTCCGTCTCTCTCTCTGTCTGTCTGTCTGTCTCTCACACACTTTCTCTATCTGTCTGTATCTGTCTCTATGTATGTATGTATCTGCCTATATGTGTATATGTCTGTCTGAATGCTCGTTTGTATATTTAGGGGTTTTCTACCGCTTTCAACATTATGCCATTTATATCACGTCGCCAGTTAGTACCGTTAGCTCTCGATTTTAGCACTCGATCGAGGTACACCTGCACTAGGAGGAAAATGACATGTGTTTTGAAATAGCCCCATCAGCTGTCGATGGCATTAGGGGTATTGTTCACGTTCGCGTCCTTCAATTAACAGATGCAGACAATTTCAATTGGCTTTTGTTAGTGTACCTGGTACGTTTCTGATAGAACAGCCTATGGTGTTTGTGAAATAAATAATGGAGGCGTTTACAAAACATCACGTGATAGGACATGCGCATTTCTCATTTTGGCTCTTAATTTCCTAGAGGTAGGACGTACATGTTAAACGTATTAAAAGTGTATTGCTTTGCCATACATGTTGACTGTGTGCTTCGGCTCGACTATACGACATACTAAAGGGATATATCATGTCGTATTGATGTCACATGTCAGGTCCCCCGAAACAATGTAGCAAAAGGTTCTGTAGAATTTCTCCGCCATTATTTTCGAGGGTTCCAACAATATACCCGCTAGAAAATGTTGGTAGAAGGCTTGAGACAAATCGTTGGTGGTCTCGCCTGAAGGGTGCTACTGAATACTTGCTCCATTGTTAAAGCGTTCTTGAAATAGATTCGTTTTTTAAAATATGATCCTACGAGGTCATTCAAAAGATGGCCGCCACCCATGCGCAGACGTCATATAAAAGTGACTAGGTAAAGAAAATGGCGCCCTCTCTTGTGTCAATCCTTATATGCAAATGAGTTACTATAAATAGTAACTAGGTCAGTTAACTAGGTCAAACGTGTTTACAAGTAAACCGCTGACCTTACTGCTAATATATTATTTATTCAGATTTATATAACAAAACATAACAATGCATTTTATACATTCTCACTCCGTAAATACCGCCGACAATGGTTAGAAAATCGGAAGTTCTCATCGTACCCTCCGTGTACTGGTCCCAGCATGTCTCAATGGATCGGTCCAACTGTTTATATATATATATATATATGACATTTTATAAAGAAATGGAGAGAGTATCGGCTTTTTAAACCTTTCCTGCAATATTTCTTCATAAATTAATATCCAATGAAACTTACGGACAATGTTAATATATTTATATGAAATATTTACCCATCAAAAACATTGTAAGAAAAAGATGAAAGCTCGTAGCCAAGCCACGGTATTTAAACCTTTCCTGCAATAAATTGATCAATATTCAATGAAATTTACGGACAATGTTAAGACCTAATAACACATGTGTTATTAGGTCTTTGGTATATATGTATGAAATATTGCCCCATTAAAAACATTGTAAGAAAAGGATGAACTCGTAGCCACGGACAGTTTATATATATGACATTTTATAAAGAAATAGAGAGAGTATCGGCTATTTTAACCTTGCCTGAAATATTTCTTCACAAAATATCATTATTCATTGAAACTTATGGACAAAGTTAATATATAGGAAATAACTTACATTTCTCAAACTAAAAAGGAGACATGCCCTCAAATTCATTCATACTTTTTTCCACATAAAATGACGATTTGCAATATGATATATTATAAGCAATGGAGAGATTATCTGCAATTTTAACATTTCCTACAGTATTTCTTTTCAAAATATAATTATTCATTTTAAACTAGATCTAAAGGACAATGTTTGAACTATCGTAATTACATGCATACATTTTAATTGAATTTACATTGTTACAAATATACATTTTAATTGAATTTACGTTGTGTTACAAATATACATTTCAATTGAATTTACGTTGTTTGTAATCAATAAAATTACTAAATCAAACATATTACATAATCAATCATTAACAACCTTCGAACTCTCTTAATTATTCTAACAGTTATAATGTGTAAACAACTTTATCTCCTACAAAAAAAAAGTAGGCCGAATATGACTAGGCCGAAAAAGTTTTAGGCCGAATCCGCCTGATACGTAACTTTTACCTAGATTTCTTTATTTCTTTTAATGTTTCGCGTTACAATACGTAATTGTTTAAAAGTACGACAAAACCTGTACTTGCATTTTAATGAGATTTTTACAACTATTGGTAATGGCTGGACAAGTTAAAACGACGCAATATTCCAAGTTAAATTGACTCACATTGAACGTTCAAGTATAAGCGCATTCATCAAAAAAAAATGAGTGACCTTAGAAGGACTCGATATTACAACTAGAACAAAATCATTAACTCGGATTGTTCTTCTTGAGAATTTAGCACATAACATTAATAATATTGGTGAGGATAGCCTAACCGTTGCACATGTCTTGATTCCCGACCGTCTAAGGTAATATTTGTAAATCTGCCATTTAAAGTTGACCTATTTAGTACGTACTGTGTAAGCGCATTCATCATCAAATAACCGACCTTTTGGCGCGGTGAAGTTTCTTTGTTCTAACCATTTTGTTTTACATAGCAATTCTCGGACTATTTCATATTTCATTATACCTTCCATTTCATTCTGACGACGTGAGTTGATCGTAATGACCCTTTATATATGCTAGGTTTAACAAATCTTTCGAAGAATAAAATTACATTTTCCTCCAAAATCAAAGGAAAGTGTTTTTTTAGTGTCATACACATATCTAGTAAACTAACTCATCAACTTTGTCCGACATCTGTCGTTATTTCATCGTTATATCGACTACAGG
The DNA here is from genome assembly GCA_031761405.1 of Serripes groenlandicus. NCBI lineage: Eukaryota > Metazoa > Mollusca > Bivalvia > Cardiida > Cardiidae > Serripes > Serripes groenlandicus. The sequence goes on along the minus strand of JASEVX010000068.1, from coordinate 371,788 downwards.
GCTTGTGTTTGACAGTATCATGCTCCCGGAACAAGTTTGTGTATGTCTGGTTCGTGCAAATGATTAACCGGAAATGAACATTACCCTTAAAACAAATAAATACGCTTATATATCACATGAAGTAGGTCACTATATACTAAGAATCCGCTTACACAACACTTAAGGTCAATATGATTGAATAGGTCGGCAAAATATCGATAGGATCCGTCAGAATGTCATCCGAGTTTGCATAGTCTCATAATTCGTTTATATTTCACACAATTGTCAAATGTTTCACATGCGACCCATTTCCGTTGTCGAACGTTCAATCGTGCCACTCTTATTGTTCGATTGTTTTACACTGTTCTAGCTTTGACAATATGGTGCAATTTCATGCAGGTCATCTTCCCATATAAAGGTTTTATTTACTTCCCTCTCTAGTTTAAATAATCTAGACTTTCGGTTCTTCGTATTATCATGTGTCATTTATTTGACAACCGATGCAGGAAAACAACATCATGAACACAGACCATATTTTATGTCTTTCTTTGTAGGACGACTTTCCTCCACATACCCAGCAAGCCGACTCGATCACAACAGGCTCATGAATTATTTTATTATCTTTGAAAAAATAAGTTGAATAATCTCTATATAATTGATGGTTTTAATAATCTTTATCAGCGAATATCTACACAAAATTTGCGATGCAATTTAGCCCCAAGAAAAAGGTGAAAAATCACCTTTCTTAAGATATATAACATCTGATAATATGGAATGTTCTCTCTCTCTCTTCTCCCTCACGTGACATTATGTGTATTTAATTTGTAAATGATATTGTTACTTTCATGTGTCTCATTTTGAGACTTAGAAAAAATAAATTAAACGATAGTTTGAATAACAAGTTTATTCATTTGTAATTATTTTGTATCAATGATATAATAGAGTAAATAGGTATGAGGTATTGGAAGATTTATTTCATATTGATGAACTCACATCCCCTGGATTCAGAACTTTCATCGTTATCGACTGAGCTAGCATGGCTCTAAATCCTAGTTTGAAGTAGACAACGTAAACATAATGAACAATTTCTTACCAATCCTTTTACTATCATTTGTAGACCTTTCCCATATTTCTGCTTCTAAGATCCTCTATTTCATAATTGCTTTATTTAAACAAGAGGGCCATGAGGCGATGAGGCCCTGGAATCGCTCACCTGAGAATGGGCTATTTAAGACATAACTCTTTCAGCGCCAATGGCAATATCACCAAGACAAACTTTCTGACAAAATTTCAAGCTGCTCAAGTCAAAAATGCGATCTCTATAGTGTTAACTAGATTGTTCTACAATTTGGCCTAGTGACTTAGTTGTTGACCTGACACATGTTCGAACCCTAGATATCATCAAGACAAATATTCTGACAAAGTTTCAACATGCTCAAGCCAAACATGTGACTTCCAGAATGTTAACAAGATTTCCCTTAAATTTGTAAAGACAAATATTCTGACAAAGTTTCAACATGCTCAAGCCAAACATGTGGCTTCCAGAATGTTAACAAGATTTCCCTTAAATTTGGCCTAGTGACCTAGTGTTTTACCTGACATGACTCATATTCGAACTTGGCCTAGATATTACTTAGACAAATATTCTGATATAGTTTCAACATGCTCAAGCCAAACATGTGGCTTCAATAGTGTTAACAAGATTTTTCTTAAATTTGGCCTAGTGACCTAGTTTTTGACCGGACATGACCCATATTCGAACTTGGCCTAGATATCACTAAGACAAACATTCTGACAAAGGTTCAACATACTCAAAACAAAAGAGTGTTAACAAGATTTTCCTTAAATTTGACCTAGTGACCTAGTTTTTGACCCAACATAACTCAGGTTCGAACTTGGCCTAGGGTAGATTTGATGTAGATGTATGTTCTGATAAACTTTCATGAAGATTGGATGCAAAAGGTTGCCACTATAGTGTTAACAAGCAAATGTTGACGACGGACAAAAGGCGATCACAAAAACTCATCTTGAGCACTTTGTGCTCTGGTGAGCTAAAAAAGTATAAATTAAATGTTCAGTCATATTGAATTTCATTTCTCATTTGGAGATGAATCCCTTAACTCCTGCTTCATTATTTATTCAAACTCACTGTGCAGAACAAACGCAGTTGCAAATTAAAATACAACAAGCATTTTCAGTGAAAAGATATCCCCCGCCAACGATGGCTTGTTTGTGCATGAAGGTCTTTATGTTTAATGTGCAATTGACCTTTAAATTTCAACTTCTTCGCACAAGATCAAGGGGAAAGAATAGTTATGACACTGGTTTATCCCGTTCCGCGCCAAATTATAAAATATCGACTGGGATTACTTTATGATAAAATATTTTAACGAAATAAATCAGAGGGACGATTAAATAAAACTGTATTTTCCGAAACTGCTTCAATTATTGCAAAAAAGTGCAGTCCAAGATAAGACGCCACCTTTAAAAGCGGCGTCTTATCTGGAACTGCACTATTTTCAACAGAGTATTTATGCGGTGAAAGGGTTAATAATCAATATTACAAAACTAAAGGGGTGTCATTTGTTATTTCTTAAATAACACAGGAAAAATGTGAATACTAGGTTTTGCTTCTTAAACCAACAGTGACACAAATACAATAGATATCTTTACTCTTCTTAAAGTGGAGCTAAAATGCATGGATAATTATGTATCAGACAGTGTTATAATAAATGTAAATGATTTGATACCATATTTATTCAGAAGTTCATTGCAGGATGTTGGTTCATATCACATTCAAGTTTCATCAAATTCTAGCAGCGAGTTACTGAGAAATAACTGTAGGCATGGATTTTTTAATAAATCAGGGGCAGTAACTCTAAAAAAAAATAAGGAATCCAAAAAAGAGTTGGAGGGGAATAATGGCAGGAAGTTGGTTAATATTACATTCAAGTTTCATCAAATTCTAGCCGCTAGTTACTGAGAAACGGCTGCGAACGATGATTTTTTAATAAATCAAGGGAAATAACTCTTAAGAAAATTTGACTAATCCAAATGAAAAATGAACAGGCATCATCCCAGTATAGTGGTTCATATTTATTTTAAGTTTCATGAAATTCTACCCGCTAGTTACTGAGAAATGACTGAAAACGTAGGTTTTTCAAAAAATCAAAAGGCAATAACTCCAAGGAAAATTGACTAATCAAAAAATTAAGTTTCATGAAATTCTACCAGCTAGTTACTGAGAAAATGCAGGTGACGGACGGACGGACAGAAGGAAGGAAGGAAGGACGGACGGACAACGCCATTTCAATATCCCCCTCCCTATTTCATAGGCGGGGGATAATAAAATACTCTGATAAGCATATACTTCTGATATACATATTGCTTTCTTTCGTAACAATTATCATGTGTTGTGACAATGCTAGTTATGAAGGGCTACACGCTTTTTGAATTGCATATAACTTTGTTGTCTTGGCGTTTTGTATTTCATTTCAACAAGAATCTTCAGTTTTCATTTGTACACTTTTGACAGATGTATCTTATTTTATCGGGGATTTATGCCATAATTATAATATTAAGAATTGAAAATGGTGATTGAGAAGTGCTTTGAAAACTCACCAAGTTAAATCGTTGAATGTTTATGTTGATGTAATACAAAGGTAACATGTTTCGGGGAAATAACACATGTGTCTACGTGTCATTATGATCGTTTCCAGGATGCTATATCATTTATGATAATGAAATGCTAGTGCACGTTTTTAGGAACATATTGTGTTGCATTCATAGAGATTAAGTTTGTATTTTGTTAATATTAAGATTCAGTGTGTATTTTTATCGAATGCAGACTTAATGCAATATCAATGGCTCAGAGCGAGGAAGAATATGCTGATATGGTTAGAGACCTTAAAAAGCAACCCATATATCTGCAGAATAAGTCTTTACAAGGATGGTTTGAGAAAAGATGGTTGTCAGAATACAAGGTAAAACTTTTTGAAGTAATTACACGTCCAAAATTAATGTCCGCTGTTTTAAATATTCCTGTGTTTTAATGCTACAGTAAGTAATTTAAAACAGAATACTTGCGTAATTATATTTCAGCTATGAATACAAAAGTCGCTATTTTCAGATGCAAGGAAATGAACCTTAAGTCGAGAAATGAGGCAAAGGCCTACTCGGAAAATATCCCTGCGTTTCTTGTGAACAGGCTTTAACCCAGAATGATCCCTGCAATAGAAAAAATTCCAAAATAAAATATTGTGTTTTCAAACAAAGATAACTGCACGGTCAAAAAGTACAGACTGATATTTTACACGAGATTTCTCTCGTGAATATGAAGCCGTTTTGTTCATGTAAAGATTTCTGTAAAAGCCATTGGCCGTGCAAGCACCTACTATCAATACTCGTTGAATACCATAATTACAGCTGGGATTCATTAAACGGGGAGTATAATGGACAGGCTTGCTTGGTGACACACAAATACGCACAGACTGTAAAGAAGAACATGGTCTTCCAATGCAGGAAAAAGTACAGACAGTCTGTAAATAATATAAGGAAACAGTGTCTGGCTTAATGTCAATGCGATCCAAAATGCTCTTTACTGTATTGACGAAATAGAGACGTTAAAGGAGGTCAATCAAATGTTGGCGACAACTAAGTCTTTCCTGTCCGAACGAATACCCTCTGCTGGGTCTCTTCCTGTTGGTTTGAGCAGGAATAAGAAAAATCGAAAAAGAAGACAACAACAGTCAACAACAAAGACCTCTGTTCATACAGTAAAGTGCATTCCAATGGATTCGACATTGAATGAAAACTACGAAGCAGACTGTCAATCAGGTATGTATCAATAATCTAACAAAAAAGATTGAATACTTTTGCATAATAATAAGAGGACCACAGTGCATACGATAAAACACGCATCAGCAAGAACAGATATTATCGAAAAGGGAAACAATTTCAACAAATGGTGCTTATGGTAAGAGATCCCAATTTTCAATTTATATGTCCCTTTTCAAACAATTCTTTCGATGAAAAATAGCAGATTTTTTCTTGAACTGTAATTTTAAGGGTTTAGTGTATGTTTTGGTACAGTTATAAGAGTATAACACGAACTTGCCAAATTACACAGCTGACATAATGCCCTTTGGGCATTATTTGCCGAGTAATTAGGCAATTTCGTGTTATACTCTTATAACTGTACCAAAACATACATTAAACACTTTAATAATCTATCAGTTTGCCGCGAGTGGCCTTATTATATCACCCTCCTCACTACAACCAACAAACTATTCATTTAAACATAAGTGTACATTTCTGAAAACGTGACTTGATCGGCTGAAGAGTAAACCTGAACGGGTCGTTGTCGTATCAGGTACCACCCGATGTACATATATGTATACACACGTGTACCAGACCTGTATCTTCTCAGCATAGTTGTACCCTGTGTTTACACAAACGTACCTGCCCCAGTACGATAATGTCATAAACTGCCGTAAGTGGGATGCGAATCACCATGTGAACAGCCAGACCTAATGATCATTATACGTTTGTCATATATTTACACTTACTTAAGATCGTTTAGCGTTGCGGTGATGCAGGCCGGTGAGAATAGTATTTAATTTAACGATCGGAGACATGGATCTCATACAAAATAACTATGACACAGACAGCATCGTTGACGACGATGAAGATACCTTGCTGACGGTAGCTGTATGTGGCGATGTTAATACAAAATGCTATCGCGTCACCCAAATCATGCCCGAATGGGACTCCATCGGGACAAGCGGTGGGTGAAAACCAAATTGGCCGAGGTCGTCGTAGACGAGTGACAAATATGACTTTTGGTACAGTTATAAGAGTATAACACGAACTTGCCAAATTACACAGCTGACATAATGCCCTTTGGGCATTATTTGCCGAGTAATTAGGCAATTTCGTGTTATACTCTTATAACTGTACCAAAACATACATTAAACACTTTAATAATCTATCAGTTTGCCGCGAGTGGCCCTATTATATCACCCTCCTCACTACAACCAACAAACTATTCATTTAAACATAAGTGTACATTTCTGAAAACGTGACTTGATCGGCTGAAGAGTAAACCTGAACGGGTCGTTGTCGTATCAGGTACCACCCGATGTACATATATGTATACACACGTGTACCAGACCTGTATCTTCTCAGCATAGTTGTACCCTGTGTTTACACAAACGTACCTGCCCCAGTACGATAATGTCATAAACTGCCGTAAGTGGGATGCGAATCACCATGTGAACAGCCAGACCTAATGATCATTATACGTTTGTCATATATTTACACTTACTTAAGATCGTTTAGCGTTGCGGTGATGCAGGCCGGTGAGAATAGTATTTAATTTAACGATCGGAGACATGGATCTCATACAAAATAACTATGACACAGACAGCATCGTTGACGACGATGAAGATACCTTGCTGACGGTAGCTGTATGTGGCGATGTTAATACAAAATGCTATCGCGTCACCCAAATCATGCCCGAATGGGACTCCATCGGGACAAGCGGTGGGTGAAAACCAAACTGGCCGAGGTCGTCGTAGACGAGTGACAAATATGACTTCGTTTTTAATATTAAAAGAGGAGAGCGTGTCATCAAAAATAGGAGAAATCGCTTCTCGGATGAAATCAGTTTGACAGAAGCTGGAAGGCGAGTAATTTATTTTGTCATGTAACGTGGGGCCTAGAGTTTGGAATGCAGTAGTCACATTTGCGACCGAGTGACTATTGAATAGGAATGCCGACGCACAGCTAATCAGCACGCTGTTGAATATATATAATCTAGAAACATGTAGATAATCCTAGTACATGTAGTTTTCATGGTAATAATAATTAAAGCATTGATAATGTAATTGAAATAATCTAAAGTAAATCAATAATACAATGCTGTATCGGTTTTCAACAGGAGAATTATATCTATTTTTGCTATTTATTTTAATGTTTAATACGAATCTGACTGGCTGTCAATTCTATCACCAAGTGGTCACAAAAACTGATCTCATAGAAGCTATCAAATCAATAAAATATATTGGATTTAATTATTAGTGTCCACTCAATTACGTAATCGTAAAATGACATCTTTTAAAAATTATTACTATTTGTCATCTTGCTACATCAATATTTATTTGACGTCACAGTCAGCTAAATTATAATTATAAATCATTTTATTTGTATATTTGCGGACAAAAAGAAGCAGCTATTAAAGCAGGAGTTGATCCAGACGTTGAATTGGTGAAATGGATCTTGTCCTGGGAGCGGATATTGCCAGAGGTCAAGTGGAGGCTTTGGCAATTGTACAGATGGTAAGGACAAAATGTATAATACACTGTATTTCTAAAATAATTATGACAACGAACTGATCACAGTACATGAGGTATTGGCCGATCTGTCCGTCCCTGAAACCGCGTCACAGAACCAATCTGTACCCTGCATTTTTTATTTAAAATGATAACAGGGCGCTACTTAATAAAACAATTAAAAGTTATTGTTTCAACTAATACCACAGAAACTGTCGTATGCTACGATTGTGTACACAAATTAAATATTGAAACACTGTGGGAACAGGGCGCTACTTGATAACACAACTAATAGTTGTTTCGTCAATGACCACAGCAACTGTCGTATGCTACGATTGTGTAAAATAAATAAATATTGAAGCAGTGAGAATTAAGGGTGTAATTATTAACTTAAACAAATATGTTGGAATATCAGGTTCTATTTCACATGTAGTCCAAATAAGTTAAGATTTTCGGTTTCTGCAGAATAATAACAAAATGAAGAATGAGCATACGCGATGTCTTTTTTTGAAGGACTATTTCACATGTAACTTGCCTCAAGATGGCTTTAATATGAATTGAAACCGGTTATACTGTATTACCGTATATCATGAGACAGACAGGTTTTACTTGACTTCTTATAAATATGAATGAGATTGAAGAATACGACACTTTTGGAAAAACTATGAAGCACTCTGACCAGGTACTTATTGAAATTTACCGAAAATTCCTGCAGCACTTCAATCCATGAGCTTTATCAAATCCGACATTTAAGGTTGACCAGTAAGCGCATTCATCATCAAATAACCGACCTTTTGGCGCTTGCTTAGTTTCTTTGTTCTAACCGATTAAATAGATATTTTCGGATCGTTCTAATTTCTTTCTACCCTCATTATGTTCTGACATCGTGAGCTGATCGGTATGCCCTCTGATATGCTGAGTTTTACTTCAAGTCTTTCGAAGAATAAAGTAGAATAATTAAATTACATTTTACTCCCTAAATCAAAGGAAATGTTTGTCATTGTGTAAAACACCCTTCTTGCAAACTACAGCGTCCGCTCTGTCCAACATCAAGTCGTTATTCTAGCTATCAATTGAGTATAGGCTACCATGCTCCCAGAAGATATTGTTTGTACGTGTGTGGCTCGTGGATAGATTAACCGGAAATGAACATTGACCTTAAAACAAATGAATACGCTTATACATCACAATAAATAGGTCACTATATACTGAAGAATCCGCTTAAACAACACATACGTCAATATGATTTGAAATCGATAATGTCTGCAAGTTCAATCAAAGCGCTGAAGGCACTGCATTTCTTTGGGTACACCTACCTGTACACTTATTGAGTTTCCATGATATATTACATTAACATATATGTATGCATTGTGATGGAAATGGTTGGAAACCATATACAATTAGGTGGAAGTTTAAACAGCACTAAGTAAAAACTCATGCCAATGCCAAATTCATCAGTGTATATAAAAACAAGAGGGCCATGATGGCCCTATATCGCTCACCTGGTTTAATAGAACTTCAAGTTTTCAGAGCTTTTACCCTTTACATAATAAGGAATGTAAGCTCAGCACGCTGGCAGCCATGTTTTTAATAGATCAGAATTATTGGAACAATCTTAGTTCATACAATTTTTAAATCAGGCCAGCACTTTTGGACTAGAAGGTTTTTTAAGATTTGGCAATTTTCCCCTTTTCTGATGCCGCAACAGCCAAAGTTCTACTTGAATTAAATTCTTCGAACAACTTTGGAAGGGGGGCCTCCTAAGGACCATTCCTGTGAAGTTATTTTGAAATCTGTATATCGGTTTAGTAGAAGAAGATTTTTTAAAGTTTTAACAATGCACATATAAGAAAAACAAGCCCCGCCCCCTTGCGGCCATGTTTTTCAACGGATCGGAAATATTTGAACAATCTTGGTAGAGGATGCCCTAAGGAACATTTGTGCAAAATAATTTTCAAATCGGACCAGCACATTTGGACAAGAAGATTTTTTAAGATTTGGCAATTTTCCCCTTTTCTGATGCCGCAACAGCCAAAGTTCTACTTATAATTAAATTATTTGAACAGCTTTGAAAGGGGACCACCCAAGGACCATTCCTGTGAAGTTATTTTGAAATCTGTCCATTGGTTTAGTAGAAGAAGATTTTTTAAAGTTTTAACAATGCACAGATAAGGAAAACAAGCCCCGCCCCCTTGCGGCCATGTTTTTCAACGGATCGGAAATATTTGAACAATCTTGGTAGAGGATGCAATAAGGAACATTTGTGCAAAATAATTTTCAAATCGGGCTAGCACATTTGGACAAGAAGATTTTTTAAGATTTGGCAATTTTCCCCTTTTCTGATGCCGCAACAGCCAAAGTTCTACTTGAATTAAATTCTTCGAACAACTTTGGAAGGGGGGCCTCCTAAGGACCATTCCTGTGAAGTTATTTTGAAATTTGTATATCGGTTTAGTAGAAGAAGATTTTTTAAAGTTTTAACAATGCACATATAAGAAAAACAAGCCCCGTCCCCTTGCGGCCATGTTTTTCAACGGATCGGAAATATTTGAACAATCTTGGTTGAGGATGCCCTAAGGAACATTTGTGCAAAATAATTTTCAAATCGGACCAGCACATTTGGACAAGAAGATTTTTTAAGATTTGGCAATTTTCCCCTTTTCTGATGCCGCAACAGCCAAAGTTCTACTTATAATTAAATTATTTGAACAGCTTTGAAAGGGGACCACCCAAGGACCATTCCTGTGAAGTTATTTTGAAATCTGTCCATTGGTTTAGTAGAAGAAGATTTTTTAAAGTTTTAACAATGCACAGATAAGGAAAACAAGCCCCGCCCCCTTGCGGCCATGTTTTTCAACGGATCGGAAATATTTGAACAATCTTGGTAGAGGATGCAATAAGGAACATTTGTGCAAAATAATTTTCAAATCGGGCTAGCACATTTGGACAAGAAGATTTTTTAAGATTTGGCAATTTTCCCCTTTTCTGATGCCGCAACAGCCAAAGTTCTACTTGAATTAAATTCTTCGAACAACTTTGGAAGGGGGGCCTCCTAAGGACCATTCCTGTGAAGTTATTTTGAAATTTGTATATCGGTTTAGTAGAAGAAGATTTTTTAAAGTTTTAACAATGCACATATAAGAAAAACAAGCCCCGTCCCCTTGCGGCCATGTTTTTCAACGGATCGGAAATATTTGAACAATCTTGGTTGAGGATGCCCTAAGGAACATTTGTGCAAAATAATTTTCAAATCGGACCAGCACATTTGGACAAGAAGATTTTTTAAGATTTGGCAATTTTCCCCTTTTCTGATGCCGCAACAGCCAAAGTTCTACTTGAATTAAATTCTTCGAACAACTTTGGAAGGGGGGCCTCCTAAGGACCATTCCTGTGAAGTTATTTTGAAATTTGTATATCGGTTTAGTAGAAGAAGATTTTTTAAAGTTTTAACAATGCACATATAAGAAAAACAAGCCCCGTCCCCTTGCGGCCATGTTTTTCAACGGATCGGAAATATTTGAACAATCTTGGTTGAGGATGCCCTAAGGAACATTTGTGCAAAATAATTTTCAAATCGGACCAGCACATTTGGACAAGAAGATTTTTTAAGATTTGGCAATTTTCCCCTTTTCTGATGCCGCAACAGCCAAAGTTCTACTTATAATTAAATTATTTGAACAGCTTTGAAAGGGGACCACCTAAGGACCATTCCTGTGAAGTTATTTTGAAATCTGTCCATTGGTTTAGTAGAAGAAGATTTTTTAAAGTTTTAACAATGCACAGATAAGGAAAACAAGCCCCGCCCCCTTGCGGCCATGTTTTTCAACGGATCGGAAATATTTGAACAATCTTGGTAGAGGATGCAATAAGGAACATTTGTGCAAAATAATTTTCAAATCGGGCTAGCACATTTGGACAAGAAGATTTTTTAAGATTTTGTAATTTTTCCCCTTTTCTGATGCCGCAACAGCCAATGTTCTACTTGGAATTAAATTCTTTGAACAGCTTTGAAAGGGGACCACCTAAGGGCCATTCCTGTAAAGTTATTTTGAAATCTGTCCATTGGTTTGGTAGAAGAAGTCATTTGTAGGAAATTGTTAACAGACGGTCAGACGACGACGACGACGAACGACGGACATTCAGTGATCACAAAAGCTCACCTTGCACTTCGTGCATAGGTGAGCTAAAAACATGAGGCACATGTGGAAATAATATTTGATAAACAAGTATCATAAGAAATGTGGAGTAATAAGATGGCCATGAAATAGCACAGACTCACTTGTTAAGTTTTGGCATAATTGTTAACCAAACAATTTAAAATGTAATCAAAATATTGTAACAAGAAGGCCATGATGGCCCTCGATCGCTCACCTAAGTGTTAACAAGATTTTCCTTAAATTTGACCTAGTGATCTAGTTTATGACAGGACATGAGCCAGTTTCGAACTCGGCCTAGATATCAATAAGACAAACATCCTAACAAAGTTTCCACGCTTTAGCCAAAAATGTGGCTTCAAGAGTGTTGACAAGATTTTCCTTAAATTTGACCTAGTGATCTACTTATTAACCGGTCATGACCCAGTTTTGCAGTTGGCCTAGAGATCACTCAGACAATCATTCTGACAAAGTTTCATTATTCTCAAGCCAAAGATGTGGCTTCCAGTGTTAACAAGATTTTCCTTAAATTTGACCTAGTTTTCGACTAGACATGACTCGGTTTTGAACTTAGCCTTGATATCACTCAGACATACATTATTCTGACAAAGTTACAAAAATGTGGCTTCCATAGTGTAAACAATATTTTCCTTAAATTTGACCTATTGACAGAGTTTTTGATTGGACATAACCTAGTTTCGAACTTGGCCTAGATATCACTTAAAGTTTCAACATGTTAAGCCAATAATGCATCTTCCTCAGTGTTAACAAGGTTTTCCTTAATTTTGAACTAGTGTCCTAGTTTTGACACCACATGACCATGTTACGAACTTGTCCAGGTTCTTATCGAGATGATTGGATGCAAAAGTAGTCTGTAGAGTGTTCACATAATTACAGATACAATTGCATCATTCCAATGTTTTTGAGAGTATATTTAACTTGTTCTTTTCTGCTATAGCTATTTTTTTTTAACTCAAAGCAATATTTTTTACTTTCCTTGGTGCAGATTTACCATGTTTTCCAGGATGTTTAAGGTCCTGTGCTGCAGATATGTTAAATTTGAGAAAGTATTATAAAACATTGTCTAGATATCACTAAGACAAACATTCTTACAAAGTTTCAACATGCTCAAGCCAATAATGTGGCTTACAGTGTTAACAAGAGTTTCCTTGTGACCTAGTTTTTGACAGGAGAAGACCCAGTTTCGAACTTGACCTCATTATAACTTATACAAACATACTTACAAAGTTTTAACATGCTCAACCCAAAATATAGCTTCCAGAGTGTTAACAAGATTTTTTTCTCAATTTGACCTAGTGACCTGGCTTCTAACCCAACATGACCCAAATTCGAACTTGTCCAAGATTTGATGGAAATGAATTTTCTGACAAATTGTCATGGTGATTGGATGTTAAATGCAGTCGGTAGTGTTTTTATAAGGGTAAATGTTGACGACGCAGGTCAGATGATGGAATGAGGCCAGACAAAATGTTATCCCAATACCTCAACTTGCACTGCGTGCATAGGTGAGCTTAAACGGGCACAGGTCAATACTAAATCATCAATGACCACCGACAAACATGGAGCAAAGGTTTTGATAACAAGAGGGCCACGACGGCCCTTGATCGCTCACCTAAATGTTAACAAGATATTCCATAAATTTGACCTTGTGACCTAGTTTTTGACTGGACATGACCCAGTTTTGAACATTGCCTAGATATCACTAAGACGAACATTCTAACAGAGTTTCAACATGCTCAAGCCACACATGTGGCTTTTAGAGTGTTAACAAGGTTTTCCACAAATTTGACCTTGAGACCTAGTTTTTGACTGGACATTACCCAGTTTCAAGCTTGGCCTACATATCGCTAAGACAAACATTCTGGCAAAGTTTCAACATGCTCAAGTGAAAAATGTGGCTTCCAGAGTGTTAACAAGAATTTCCATAAATTTGACCTAGTGACCTTGCGTTTAACCGGATATGACCCAGTTCCGCACATGACCTAGATATCACTAAGACAAACATTCTGACAAAGTTTCAACATGCTCAATCCAAAAATATAGCTTCCAGAGTGTTTACAAGGTTTTCCACAAATTTGACCTTGAGACCTAGTTTTTGACCGGACATGACCCAGTTCCAAACTTGCCCGATATTTCATGGAGACGAATGTTCTGGCAAACTTTCATGGTGATTGGAGGCAAAATGTAGCCTGTAGTGTGTTAACAAGGGTAAAATGGACGCTGGCCGGACGCCGGACAAAATGTGACCCCAATAGCTCACCTTGCACTTTGTGCATAGGTGAGCTAAAAATATGGAAAATCTATTTAAAAATAAAGGTAGCATAGAAGAAAAGAGTTTAATACATAGTTGCAAATATATCACCACTATGATCATTTTATATCCCTTTGTGACAATGTTTCCAGATGTCTTCAGGTGCAAATGTATTAAATGCTCTGTAAGTTGAAAAAGGGTTTTGCATTTCTGGGAACAAAGATATTTTTTACAAGCATACTCAATTAAAAGCTGTGCTTTATGAAGTAAAGAAACTATTAGTTTCCCCCTTCTTACATACAAATAATATTTAAGATTCTATCAGTTTTGTCAAGTGAAAACATTACCCAATAAACTGTCAATCAAACAGACAAGATTACTTCAGCAGATGACAATAAGAAAGTATCTGTGATGTGGCATCTGATCTTTTTCAAATCAAAACATCTCATGCTCAGACTAATATTGGTGGTAATAAACCATATAGTGAGTCGATCAATTCTTAACACATAAACACAGAGAATGAATTCACCAATCTTTTATATTTTTATTATTATTTTTAAATATTACTTTTGGGAAACAGGCTGGATACATGTATCACCATTACTCATTATAATAAGGTGACAGTCTAAAACACTGACAAATTAAGTAGACCCAGATCAGAAAGCAATACTCCTCTAAAATGGGTATGCATACTGTACCAATTTCAGTTCATACTACTTGTGTCAACACATTTTAAAATGCATTCATCAACCTTGAACAATAAATTGGGTTTCATGCCATTTCAACAGTATATGGGTTATATCTAAGTATAACTGTGCTTATACATACTACAATTAAATTAGTATTGCTAAGAAATGTGCAGTACACTATGACCTGCTGTGGACAGAAATCCAGACTGCCTTTTCAAAGAGCAATGCAACAGTTCTAGTTATTCACACATGCGAATAATTAGAACTGCTGCATGGCTGTTTCCTTGATGCGCTATTAAAATGTGTTTACTTTTCATAACAAGAGGTTCATGATGGCCCTATATTGCTCACCTGATTAATTAGATTGTTAATGTGTTTAAAACAACCATGTTTTTTAAGAAACATTTGTGCCAAATTTTAACAGTTTACAATTTACATATAAGAACAAGAGGCCCATGAGGGCCTTTGGTCAAAAGGAAACAAGCTCTCATGCATACATAGATACTGTATAAGTTTGGTAATCATTAGTGTGAATGTATATTGTTTTATGGCGCATAGACAGCTAAGGTCATTTAGCGCACAATTAAATTTTATTATTCATGATCCCTGGATAAACAAATCAGTACTAGGTTAGAAAATGTGCCTTGCCCAAGGGCTCTCCACTATGACCGAATTGCCGCAACTGGGGATCGAACCAGGGACACCCTGTTTCGAAATCCTCGACGCTGACCACTCGAGCACAGCAAATTCCTAGTAATCATTGGAACGTAAATGATGACTCTATCATGTTCACAAGGTCAATTATAGCAATTCAGCCAATTTAAAGGGTCATAATCCTGACATGCATAAATGGTTTTCGAAAGGAACCAAGCTCTCACAGATATCTAGCTACTGAATAAGTTTGGTAAGCACCAGGTGATAAATAATGATTTATTGTGCTCACAAGGTCAATTATAACTATTTTCCTGATTTTAAAGGGCCATAGTCGTGTCATGCATAAACATATCTGGCTGATCTACGAAAGGAGCCGAGCTGTCACAGATATCTAGCTATTGAATAAGTTTGATAAACATAAGATAATGAATGAAGCTTTTATCGCGTTCACAAGGTCAATTATAACAATCTTGCCAATTTTAAAGGGCCATAATCCAGTTGTGCAGTGATGGACCTGACTGGTTTACGAAAGGAACCGAGCTCTGGATAAGTTTGATATAAATCTGATTAAAATAAGAGTTTATCGTGTTATTAAGAAATTGTGGACGTATGGCAGACAAAGTGTGATTACAATATCTCACCTTGTCACTATGTGACAGGTGAGCAGATAAACGCATCAGAGAAATGAATAACAGATCTGCCAAAGCAAAAATAATTGTATCATTATATATCTATTGACCACTTGAAAACATCAATAACTCTTTACGATAAACATCAATCTGAGCATGCATATTATCTGATCAATCAGATCAAATTGCACAAAGGTGGAGGTTTGTCTGAATGTATTCTAGTCTCAAAGACCTTTGTTTCTGTTACAGAATGACACTCAACTATGCTACTTAAACTGTTTCATTGTGTGCTTATAGAAATACAGCAAACAGTGTTTATACACATATCCATTTACATCAAAATTTAAGACCAAGATTAGTAAAACATGCAGGTTTACAACATAGGAGCAAGTTTAAGTGTTACTCAAAATGAACATTTGTTTTCAAAGTGACTCTAAATGTTCATTTTTATAGCATTGCAAGCTTTGTTGTAACATTTTGAAAGTTGAATTGTAGAATAGTTAACAAGATGGCCCTAAATCATGCACTCTTAGTGATAGTAAATTAGTAACAAATATTTAACTGCAAATATCTGTGAAAATTTGAACAGGAGCTCATGTATATGATATTGCAAGGAATGGACACTCTGTTAAAGAAATAGCTTATCAGTAAAGGTCATTTGTTTCTTGAAATGTAACAAGTTTTGTCGTTTTGTACCTTTCCTAATGCCACATTGCTGCCCTGTTTGTCAACAAAATCAATAAGGCTTCAACAGATTTTGTAAGAGGATCACTTTAAGAACATTACTGCCAAAATATCTTGGAATCTGACCAATGAACTTTATTGAGGAAAAGGTTTTGAAAGTTTGGGTACTTTTCTCAATTTCTGATGATGCAGCAATCAAAGTTCTACACATAATGCCTACACAGATTGTAAGTTTTTGAAGAGATTGAAAAACACCCATCAAAGAAAAAATCCTATAAAGTTACCTTGAAATTGGTAGAGTGGAATGGTAGGGGTTGTCATTTGTAGGTAAAGGTTCAATTTACCCCTTTTGTAATGACGCATGGTTGCTATGATTTTGTAACCAATCACAACAGCTTGAACAAATTCAAAAACTGTATTATGGTAAACTATTTTTTTTATCTAAGGACACGTTGTTCAATAAAAATTATTATAAGCAACATGTCAAAGTCCATACAGCAAACTTAAAACAAACGTACCATGTTTCGGTTATAATTTGGATTTACACCATTTCAACAGTATTTCAGTTATATACCGAAACCATTTAACTTAACCCTTTACCACTGCAACAATTTTGCGGCAGATTGACTTAGAACATTATTTAAAAAAATATCTCTATCATTGCATCAGAATGGATTAACTATTACTTAAAGTGGAAAACATTGTGATGAAAGGATAACTTGCTTGTTTTGAAATAAATGTTTGCAAGTGTTTATGAAGGTCACGTTATCGTTACTTTTAGTAAATTAATACAGTGATTGTATTAAGTAGTAAATCGTATTCGTTTTGTTTGTGCAAGTATTGAATTTGAGAATGAATTCTCCTTTATACTAGGCATTCAGAAAAATTAATATAGTCCCTTTCATCACAACATAATGTCTACAATTTATCACAGTTATTAAATTTAGATGGTTCAATGTTTTTAATAAATATCACTGGCGATGCTTTAGTATCTGATTTGGCTCTTGTATGATTCAATGAGGAAGTTAGCGATTGATTTAGAGTCAATATGTCTCATCATTGTTTTTAGAGTGTTGTTATCACTGTCCTGCCCTAAGATGTCACCAAAATGTTTATGTCGTAGTTCCTTGTAGCCTAGGCACGACACAAGGAAGTGTGTCTTGTCTTACGTGTCCTTGGTTACAGGTTCTTCTATCTAGTGGCACTCGGGTCTCCTGTATCACTCCAATTCTATGGATAGTGGGAAAACACAGCATCTGAATCACACCAATGCGGATCTTTGTTTTATTGACAATTGTCTATCTACATATTGCTCAGTTTTAAAGCAGTCTTTGAACAGTTTATACGTCTGCAGCTTTCGCGATTGATGTAACCCATCTCTCCAGGTTGTTTCCAGCTTGTGTCTCATACTAAGGTTCAAACACTTAATTATGTATTCATGCGACACATCTTTTATGGTATAAACATCAAAAAGGTTTATGAGGTAATTGTCCTCCAGTATTTGCTTAACGTCTGCCACGTGTCCCCTGAAAGCGTTGTTTTGCCTTTATCCCAGACAAAACGCAATGTGCAACGCGTGAAACAGGTAAGCAAGATAGTCTATGCCAAAGACAAATTATATCAGTGTCTTCTGTAGAGTGGGCTATTAAGTCCTGTTTCACCGTCCAGGGCAATAAAAGAAGTTTGCTTTCGATGCCCAGAAATGTTTGTATAGCCATGTGTTGGAGTTTGTTCATGTCGTCACAGTTTTTAAATCCCCAAACACCAGCTGTGTAGGGAAACAATTGGAACAGTTTGGTTGTTTACAGCCTTCAGATCCAATGGACCACAATTTTCTGACTTTGGCTATGATAGCTCCATCCGATCCATCCTTCTGGGAACTTCTGTCACATTGGAAATTTATAAATGATGTGTTACAGCACTGGAAAATAAAACAAAAGGTTAATAAATTAAATCTTCAAGATACTTTTTCGCCTTTTTACCCAATTGTGTGAAATTCAACAGGCGACTCATAAAATATTAGTGACTATATAGCATTTCCCAACTCTGATTAGCGTAACTTAGGCCTCAATGATAAAGGGGAAAGCAGCTGGGTTTTTTAACTACAATACGTGTGTCCAGTCACGTAGCTGCTGTTACGCCAAAAAGCCCAAGCTTGTACATTATTTTCTTGATTCTACTTTTCTTCATATCAATAATTAATTCATTAAAGTACATGCATGATTTCTGTATAGCGGCTTGCAAATCCTATTCGGTCCAGCTACGCGCCTGGTGTCAGAATTTTTTTTTATTTTATAGTAATATACTTAAAAACCTGTTAACTGAATGAAAAAGTTAACTCTTTGGAAAATCAGTAACAATAACACGAGTCAACACACATTTTAAAACAAAAATTGCATCACACATCAATTAAATATCCTTTCCCAGATACAAAAGAAAGACGACTTTATTGAGGTGTTATTAAGGCATATTTCTATAAATGAAAGTTATTGAAAGGAGTTTGTAACACTTTAACGAAAGTAGAAAAAGCTGTCAAAATGAGTACAAAATAACTAGGGTACGAAGATAACTTTGTTTCAAATAAACAACATGGCAGATTGACAGTTCAATTGAACAATCACATTTTTTTATAAAAGCAAAACACAGAAATAATACTTACAGAGAGGCTATGCAACTTATTTCAAAACACCGAAATTGCATATAAAAGGAAAAACGAAAACATAACAGGTTTGCACGCTCGAGATACGTGGGAAATACCGGAATACATTGAAATATACCGAAATATACTGAATATATACCGAAATACTCTGAATTACACTCGTGTAGTACACAAATAAGCAGTTTTGAATCGACATACAGCACAGAAAAGTATTGTCTTTCATTACTTCATATTTGTTGAAATTTTCCCGGGTTGGATTCCATCTTGTCAGCTGACAACTTTACACCCGTTTTATCCTTTTGACAGGATTGTGTATTTCACACTTTACTTGTTTTATTGTTGTGTAGTATTAATTCATTTTTTAATCGGACTGACCAACAACTCAAAGCGGTATTGATACATATAAAAGGCCATGAGTCGATTCAAAAATGCTTATTTGTGTAATTACACAAGTGTATTTCAGTATATTAAAGTCTATTTCTGTATATTCAGTATATTCCGGTATTAACACGTACCCCATATTTGAAGTTACCTACTACATATGGGAATTTCCGGTAGCATATGTTAGTATATTCTTGCGCTATAAAAGACCATCAATTATACATATGTCAATGCGCTTTTGAAGATTAATTAAATCCTAATTATATTGTTTTCAATGTTCAGCAATTACTGGGTTTCTTTGATTGTACTTCAAGCGTAAGCGTTTAAAATCAGGTACTACATTGCGCGTAGGCTAATCATTTGGTACCGGTGTATCGGCAAATCGGTTGTGCGTGTACTTCGGTCGAAATAAGTGTAAGGATCAATTCTACCGCGTTCGATTATTTAAAACACTCTATTACATATCAATACGAAATTCCTTTCCAAAAACTAGACGACACTATACAACTTATAAGATAACTATTGTGTTTCTTTATCAATAATGCTGAATTATTTGAAAATGCAGTGCATATTGGTAGAACTACATTCAGGCGTAGGCAACATGAGAACTGGAATTAACGAGGTTAGCCCTGAGTTTCCCGTAACTATACTTCTTTGGTAAACCAAAGAAATAAAAACTGTTAGACGAGATCAGAAAAGGGATATAGAATATATTTTTTTTTTAATTATTTCAAAACCCGTTCAGTGAGATATACAGTGTTCACTGTCTGCATTTCAAGCTGTGTTATGTAGCCTTCTTTGATGTATAACGTACACACTTACTCCACTCCGTTATTATGACTTAACTGTTCAGCCTTAAGCTATTCTCACCAACATCCAATAATTGCATCATTCATCTTACATCAATGTGATCTCTGCTCTGCGTGAAGGTATTGTCAACAACATCCAATAGTTGCATCATTCATCTTATATCAATGTGATCTCTGCTCAGCGTGAACCTATTGTCAACAACATTCAACAGTAGCATCATACATCAAAGTGCTGCAAGATCTCTGTGTAAAAGCAGCCACTAACTTGGAAAAAAGGGTATAAGGAATAACTGCTGCGAGAAAGCAAAGAAACACATTGCACCATGGTATGAATGAAATACTGTTGAAAATGAATTTATTAGTCCCCTACCGGCGTGCCGAAGGGGACTATTAGGTTTGCACTCCGTCAGTCCATCTGTCAGTCAGTCAGTCAGTCCGGCAAATTTTTGTCCGGAGCATATCTCCAAAACTGTACTAGCTATGGCTATGAAATTCCATATGTATATACATCTCATCAATGCGGAGTGCAGTGCATATGAACCATAACTCTTGCTTCCCTAATTTTTGAGTTATTTCCCTTTCTTTATTTTCATACTTGATTTTTGTCCGGAGCATATCTCCAAAACTGTACTAGCTATGGTTATGAAATTTCACACATGGATGCATCTCATCAAGGGGGAGTGCAGTGGACATGAACCATAACTCTTGCTTGCCTAATTTTTGAGTTATTTCCCTTTCTTTATTTTCATACTTGATTTTTGTCCGGAGCATATCTCCATAACTATACTAGCTATGGCTATGAAATTTCACACATGAATACATCGTATCAAGGGGGAGTGCAGTGGACATGAACCATAACTCTTGCTTGCCTAATTTTTGAGTTATTTCCCTTTTCTTTATTTTCATACTTGATTTTTGTCCGGAGCATATCTCCAAAACTGTACTAGCTATGGTTATGAAATTTCACACATGGATGCATCTCATCAAGGGGGAGTGCAGTGGACATGAACCATAACTCTTGCTTGCCTAATTTTTGAGTTATTTCCCTTTCTTTATTTTCATACTTGATTTTTGTCCGGAGCATATCTCCATAACTATACTAGCTATGGCTATGAAATTTCACACATGAATACATCGTATCAAGGGGGAGTGCAGTGGACATGAACCATAACTCTTGCTTGCCTAATTTTTGAGTTATTTCCCTTTCTTTATTTTCATACTTGATTTTTGTCCGGAGCATATCTCCATAACTATACTAGCTATGGCTATGAAATTTCACACATGAATACATCGTATCAAGGGGGAGTGCAGTGCACATGAACCATAACTCTTGCTTCCCTAATTTTTGAGTTATTTCCCTTTCTTTATTTTCATACTTTATTGTCTTGATATACCTAAACATTGGGTTGCTATGACAACAGAAACAGACTCAAAAGTGCAAACCGGTAGGGGACTATGGTATTGCTTGCAATCCTCCAGTTACTTGTTTAAATCGGATTCAATCCTGTTGTATGAAAGAAATACTGTTGAAGAAGAATAACTCGTAATCAAATGTCTCGCTGCCCCCTTCTTTGACTATCAATGCAAGTGTAAAAGACAAAAAAAGTAAAATAACAAAACTTTAACATTGAGATATACACAATTGTAAACATGACAAATTACCAAAAGTACACAACATTCATAAAAACAATCCAAATGTGTGAGCCCAAAAACAATTTAATATTTTTAAAAACTTTCATTAAACGTTTTTTTACCACAAAAATAGGAAACGCTCACATACAATGTGTCATGAAGATTATAAGATAGGACTATGACTGAAGTTTGAAAATCCTAGCACTTTTACTTTTGCGGAAATGTAAAAAAAACGCAAAGTTCAACAAGAGGACCAAGATGGTCCTATATCGCTCACCTGATTTAATCAAACTGAAAACAATTTCATTGTTCTTTGTCTATACATATATACGGAAAACAAGCAACACACCCTGGTGGCAATGTTTATCATCCTATCAAAATTATTTGAAGTCTTAGTAGAGGGGCAGGGCAACCCAAAGAACATTCATGGCAAATGGAAAAGAATATGTTTAGAGTGTTTACCTTAACAAGTCTATGTAAAACAAGCGAACCCCAGGGTGGAGCCATGTTTGACACCAGGGTTATAATAATTCAACCAATCTTGATAGAAGTCCACTAGATAAAGTTAGATTTCAAATATTAAACTTTTGGACAAGATTTTTAAAGTTTTTACCTATACGAGTATATGTAAAACAAGTGACCCGGGTGGGGCCATATTTGACCCCAGGGCTATAATTTGAACAATCTTGGTAGGGTCCACTAGATGAAGCTACATACTAAATATCAAAGGCCTGGGCCTTCTACTTTTAGACAAGATTTAAAAGTCTTTCCCTATATGAGCATATGTAAAACAAGTTACCCCCGGGGTAGGGCCATCTTTTAACCCACGGCGATGATTTGAACAATATTGGTAGAGGTCCACTAGATAAAGCTACATACCAAATATCAAAGGCCTGGGCTTTGTTTGGCTATACGAGTCTATGTAAAACAAGTTACCTCCGGGTTGGGGCCATTTTTGACAACAGGGCTATAATTTGAACAAACTTGGTAGAGGTCCCTTCAAAGGGCTACTAAAGAAACATTTATGCGATTATATTTTTTAATTATTATTTTGGGATTCTTGTACAGCCGAGTTGAACAGTTTTGGCATTTTGTTTTATAACGGGCTAGTTGTGTAAGAGGCGATGGTACTGATTTTCATGTCACACTTCCGGACCAACCAACCAAATCATGCAGTATTCAGCATAAACTTTGTTTGCAAGGCTATAAATATCCATTTAATAATAACAAGCACATTGTTGTAATGACAAAATAATAAAATTTGATATTGAAACATAAACAACGAGAATATCAAACAAAATAATTAAACATGATGTAATGTTTTCACCCGGTCTCAAAGGGAACTACTTACTTTACCTGAAACCTTTTGGTTTCATAATAATGAAAGTTATAGTCAAACAAAGGCTTCCCCTATTATGGCAGTCTATTAAATTTCGACTTTTAATCAAATGGAAAACAAGAGCTGTCGGAGGACAGGGGGTTCGACTATTTCACTGCTTTTTAATTTAAGGATTGCATAGTTGTGTTTGAAACATATAGGTAACATTGATACTAAACTTAAAGGGTGCCAGCAGAGATTTGTGTTAATTTTCAATTAATTTGTCTAAAATTAATGTTGATGCACGCAAAACGTTAACCAGAATTTCTAAGTAAAACAAGACCTCGGGCTGAGGGTGTCTCGCCCTTCTAAGAAAATCAGATATTAAATGGTATCACTATGCAAAAAGAAAGTAAAGTTGATAAAATGTGAAAAAGTAAGTGTCTGTCAATGCATTGTTATCAACATGTCATGATAAATAATAAACTCGCTACATGTGTATATATCTTAATACATTGACGGATGTCCCATGACCTAACAATACATCTGACAAAGTTTCAGAAAAATTCCAGCAGGGGTTGCTGAGATATAATAAAGTTTAAGTTTTGAGGTTAAGTTACCTAACAAAGGTCAAGTTCTGCACAATTATGACCTCGACCCTGAAAACTTTGATGTTGACACGGATGTCCCATGACCAAACAATACATCTGACAAAGTTTCAGAAAAATTCTAGCAAGGGTTGCTGAGATATAAGAAAGGTTAAGTTATCTAACAAAGGTCAAGTCCTGCACAATTATGACCTTGACCCTGAGAATGTTGACGTTGACAGATGTTCCATGACCAAATGACCAAACAATACATCTGACAAAGTTTCAGAAAAATTCAAGCAGAGGTTGCTGAGAAATAAGAAAGGTTAAGTTTTGAGGTTAAGTTACCTAACAAAGGTCAAGTTTTGCACAATTATGACCTTGACTCTGAACATTTTGACGTTGACAGATGTCCCATGACCAAACAATACATCTGACAAAGTTTCAGAAAAATGCAAGCAGTGGTTGCTGAGATATAAGAAAGGTTAAGTTACCTAACAAAGGTCAAGTTCTGCATAATTATGACCTTGACCCTGACAATTTTGACGAAAACAGATGTCCCATGACCAAACAATACAGCTAACAAAGTTTCAGAAAAATTCAAGCAGGGGTTGCCGAGATATAGCTATTTGTAAAAGCGGCCGCCGTCGCCGGAAAAGTGACTTCTATGTCTCACTCCACTATCGTGGGCGAGAAAAAAGGGCCATACATTTCAATATATTTTGAAAGAATTACGACAACGAAATTGCACATACCACTATAAAAACATAAGTCATGCATATAAAAACAAGAAGGCTCATGAAGGCATAAACTTGTCTACAAGTAACAGTTAAACTCTCGTATATAAAAAAAAAAAAAAACTATAAAATAGTCATTCTAGACCTAGAGAGCTTGTACAACTGAACTTGCTATCATTTGTTGTTTTCTTTGTGATAGTTTCAAGCTTTCAAACATACATTTCAGTTAAACTGAATCTACCTCTTGACTTAACAGACTTAAAAACTTGCTTACATTATAACTTGCCAAATCAACCAAAATTCTACATTGAATTTATAACTTTCAACACAATATATATGTTCATGTACAAGGATTTTCTGTTTTTGTGTAGATGATTTTAAAGTTGTCTGCTGCAGGTGTGTTGTATGAGGGAGGGGGTTAATGAAACCCTCGACTTAAGAGACATCAAATCACAGATTTAATAATTAGATTGTAGATGAAAACAGTCATATTGAATGAGGCAAGCAAAGGAAACATTTTGCTGCAAGTTGTGAAACGTTTGGTTTACATATAAAACATCTTTTTAAATTAGCAAATATGTTGCAAAGGGAAAATAAATCCAGCACATACTCTGCATAAACACTATAAAAAGTAAAGTCATGCATATACAAATAACAAGAGCTGTCGGAGGACAGCGCGCTCGTCTATTTCACCGCTTTTTAGTTTTAATGCAATATATGAAGTAGTTGCACTCAAAACTTTAACCAGAATTTATAAGTAAAAAAGGGCCATCATTTTCAATATATGCAGAATAGAGCTATGTCACTTAATTATTTACATGGATGTGATGGTTGGGAATGGTTGTATAAAGTTTCAATGCAATATATCAATTAGTTGCTGAGATATAAACTCTAATGTAGTTGCATGCAAAACTTTAACCAGAATGTCTATGTTAACAAAAAAGGGCCATCATTTTCAATATAGAGTTATATCACTTTATTATTTACATAATAGTGATGGTTGGGAAGGGTTGTATAAAGTTTCAATGCAATACATCAATTAGTTGCCGAGATATGGACTCATGTAGTTGCACGCAAAACTTTGACCAGAGTTACTGAGTAAAAAAGGTCCATAATTTGCATTATATGTAGGATAGAGTTATCTCACATGGTTATTTACATAGGTGTGATGGTAAGGAAGCCTTGAATAACGTTTCAATGCAATACCTCTAGTAGTAACTGAACTGTGGAGTAATATATTTACTTGCATGCAAAACCTTGACGAAGGTGTGACGCAGACGCCAGAGTGAGTAGAATAGCTCTAATATTCTTCGAATAGTCAAGCTAAACTTTTGAACCATAACAGGTACGGCTACCATATTTCACATGTGTATTCCTTGTGACATGACCTTTCTGTCAGTACCAACTTTTTTGACCTTGCGACCTTGACCTTTGACCTAGATGTTGCCATTCTCGAAAAAAACTTTAACCTTGGCCATTACTTTTGAACCATAACAGGTACGGCTACCATATTTCACATGTGTATTCCTTTTGACATGACCTTTCTGTCAATACCAAAATTGTTCACCTTGCGACCTTGACATTTGACCTAGATGTTGCCATTTGGGGGCATCAGTGTTTCACAAACACATCTTGTTTATTTTGCAACGCTGGGATTGACACTTGACGAGAAGATGTACTGATGATATAATAAATGATATTTCTATATAGCTTACGGTTAAACTCGATATTTTTGTTATTGTTTTAACTGATAGTGATGCCTTAGAACGTTCGACGTAAGCGGTACATATTACATACGTTTATAAGTATCTTTGATTTGCATTTCTGGTGGCTTCAATAACTTGCACACACAGATAGTTTTGGAAGATTAACTTAAAATTTAAATTTATACAATATTTTATTAATATGTAAATGCAGGACTATCCAATATAACAGGCCTTTAATCCTTCTTTCTTGGTATTTTGAATTGGAACATCTTTTATTATAGTTCTATAAGTACAAGACATTCCATACAGAAAGGAACAACATGTAGAAGAAAAAACATTTATTTTGTTTGAAATAAACTAACAAAAGCATAAACAAGAGTTGTCGGAGGACAATATAGCTCGCCTATCAGGGCCATCGTATATCAGGGCCTACTTCAGAACAGTTAAAGTATTAGGTAAAGTCGCACAGTATCACCTATTGCAAGATAATACACCTTTTCAATACTTTTGACAAAAATTCTAAGTTCAACTAGAATAGAGTGCTCCCCGGAGCACCTGTGTCACCTGCCGGCGCCTTGTCAGGAAATTTTAATTTTTGATAGAAAAGGGGCAATAACTCTGATATAAAAAATATTTGGATTATCCCCCTTTTGTGAACCCATCACAAAAATTGATATAAACATTTGTCAGAAGTTTCAATCCAATCCTTTGAGTAGATTAAATTTTTGACAGAAAAGGGCCAATAACTCTGATATAAAAATATTTGGATTATCCCCCTTTTTGTGAACCAATCATACACATTGATATAAACATTTGTCAGAAGTTTCAATCCAATCCTTTGAAAAGAAAAAAAGTTATTTGAAAATTTAAATTTTTGACAGAAAAGGGGCAATAACTCTGATATAAAATTATTTGGATTATCGCCCTTTTGTGAACCAATCACACACATTGATAAAAACATTTGTCAGAAGTTTCAATCTAATCCTTTGAGTAGAACAAAAGTTATTTGAAAATTTAAATTTTTGACAGAAAAGGGGCAATAACTCTGATATAAAATTATTTGGATTATCGCCCTTTTGTGAACCAATCACACACATTGATAAAAACATTTGTCAGAAGTTTCAATCTAATCCTTTGAGTAGAACAAAAGTTATTTGAAAACGTGACGAAAAAAGTGTGACGGACAGACAGACAGACAGACGCCGGATAAAAAAAAAAATAGACAGACAGACGTCGAATAAAAAAAAAAGTAACATTTGAGTAGAAAAAAAGTTATTTGAAAACGTGACGAAAAAGTTAGATTTTTTGACAGAAAAGGGGCAATAACTCTGATATAACTTGACCTTGACCCAGGGTCAGGACGGGTGTAGTGGGGTGCGTAGATGGACCAATAGTTCCTAAATGTATAAACTAAATATGAAAGCAATCAATGTCATAATAGTGAATGCAGAGTGATATGTTAAACGTTAAACGCAAACCTTAAACCTTGTAACTGAACCAAGTAGAAATGACCTTGACCTTGACCTAGGTGCAGGACGGGTGTAGTGGTGTGCGCAGATGGATGACCAATAGTTCCTAAATGTATAAACTAAATATGAAAGCAATCAATGTCATAATAGTGACTGCAGAGTGATATGTTAAACGTTAAACGCAAACCTTAAACCTTGTAACTGAACCAAGTAGAAATGACCTTGACCTTGACCCAGGGTCAGAACGGGTGTAGTGGTGTGCGTAGATGGATGACCAATAGTTCCTAAATGTATAAACTAAATATGAAAGCAATCAATGTCATAATAGTGAATGCAGAGTGATATGTTAAACGTTAAACGCAAACCTTAAACCTTGTAACTGAACCAAGTAGAAATGATCTTGACCTTCACCCAGGGTCAGGACGGGTGTAGTGGTGTGCGTAGATGGATGACAAATGGTTCCTAAAGGTATAAACCCTTAAAACCCAAATTAAAACCTTAAACACAAACCTTAAACCTAGGTGTCTACGCCACCGCCGACGCCGCCGACGGTGCCGACGCCGGGGGTAACACATAAGCTCTCCTGTACTTCGTACTGGCGAGCTAATAAAAGTGATCACATATTGTGAATTCAATCTTTGTTTGCAATTTCATTTCGATATTCAATCAGTTTTCAGGACTTAGTTAAACTTTTTTTCCATGGTACTGTACTCGCACTTCATTTGATATTCAATGTACTTGAACAGTTTTTGATATTCATGGTCTTTGAACAGCATTTGAAATTCATGGTATTTGAACCGCATTTGTTATTCATGGTATTTGAACCGCATTTGATATTCATGGCATTTGATATTCATGGTATTTGAACCGCATTTGATATATATTCATGGTATTTGAACAGCATTTGATATATATTCATGGTATTTGAACCGCATTTGATATATATTCATGGTATTTGAACAGCATTTGAAATTCATGGTATTTGGACAGTATTTGAAATTCATGGTACTTGAACAGTTTTTGATATTCATGCTTTGAACTTTATTTGCTAATCATGGTACTTGAACGAAGCTTTAGATATTCATGGTATTTGAACATTATTTATGTATTCATGGTATTTGAACATATGTATTCATGGAATTTGAACTAGACTTTGGGGTCGAAGCTTTTGTTATTCATGGATATGAACATTATTTATGTATTCATGGTATTTGAACAGTTTTTGATATTAATGGTATTTAAACAGCATTTGATATTCATAGTATTTGAACAGCATTTGATATTCATGGTATTGCACGTTTTGTGCAATTTCTTCTTTTGTCACAATGTTTTCAAAAAGCTGTCTGCTGCAGAGGCTTCAGAAAGTGTTACAATATGAGGTAAAGGGTTATACTTATTTATTTTACTAAATAGGTACTCAATGCAGAATTGGCCGACTTAACGAGAAGTGTGAAGGTTGTGATATATGCCAATGAGAAATTTAGGCGCTTTAAACTAGATACATCGGTTATGCTGCGGAACATAATAAAGAAAGAAGACCACTTGGTGTGTTACAAGTAAGACATTGGTTATGCCGACACAAGATGTGGAAGTACTGCCAGAGCATGAAAGGGCAGGAGTCCTTCATGGTATTTAAACAGCATTTGATATTCATAATATTTGAACAGCATTTGATATTCATGGTATTGCACGTTTTGTGCAATTTCTTCTTTTGTCACAATGTTTTCAAAAAGCTGTCTGCTGCAGAGGCTTCAGAAAGTGTCTATATGAGGTAAAGGGTTATACTTATTTATTTTACTAAATAGGTACTCAATGCAGCATTGGCCGACATAACGAGAAGTGTGAAGGTTGTGATATATGCCAATGAGAAATTTAGGCGCTTTTAAACTAGATACATCGGTTATGCTGCGGAAGATAATAAAGAAAGAAGACCACTTGGTGGTTACAAGTAAGACATTGGTTATGCCGACACAAAATGTGGAAGTACTGCCAGAGCATGAAATGGCAGGAGTCCTTCTCATCAATCCTCCACCAGCACCAGTGATGCTACTGAAGGATGCATTGGCCTCCCCTCCAAAGACCAGGCTTTCCGTGCAAGGGAAGATTATACAAGTACAAATATCATATTTTTCACCCTTCATTTCATTTAAAGTGTTCATACAGAGCATCAAGTATTTGGTGGGTCCTGAAAAGACAAGCACATTTATTGAAGCTTAATAGGATGTTCCCTATGTTGTCCTTTTACAAAAAAATGTTCACAAAAAATATGGAAAACTTAAACTGCTGTTGCTTCAAAATGAGGAGGAAAAGCCATAGGTTATATCATCATTTGGTTCAGTAGTACTGACCTGCTAACAAGTATTGATAATTTGTAATACATGTCTGTCCGGGAGTGAGCTTTACTTTATACAGATGAAAGTAAGAAGCCTGTCTCAGAAATTACCATCTTGAAGATCCTATTAATTGGAAGCCTTTGTTGTAACTGACCTATTTCAACACATAAAAGACATTAATAAAAGCATAACTTATAATACATTTCTTACTTCAGGAAGATGAAACCTACACCGTAATGGTGAAAGCAGATTCAGTGTCAATTAAGAATATCTACTTGCAGGATGGGTCTTCACCCAAGGCAAAGGTCAGCCTTTGGAGGGACATGGCAAAAGCAACGACGTACCGGGTTGGGGATTATGTCAAGTTAACAGATGTCGTTGTCAATCTTTTTAGAAATGAAACCTCTTTCAACTCAACAGGGAAATCCACAATGGAAGTAAGATCCGTTTCATAACTTTCCTCAATATGTTAACCATTTTAATTATTATATAATAGTGAATTTAAGAATACATCCAAATGGCAAACCCTTTATAATAAAGTTGCAATGCAAAAATAACTGATAATTTCTTGCAAACATACAAAAAAATGGGAATTATGTCAAGTTGAAAGATGTAGTTGTTAACCTATTTAAAATGAAACGTAGTTTAATTCTACAGGAAATCCACAATAGAGGAAAGATCTTTTTTCATATTTTTCCTGAATATGTTAACCATTCATTTGTTTGTTATATAATAGTGAATCTAAAAGGCATCAAAATGGCATAGAAAAGTTACAATGCAAAAATAACTGATAAATTCTTGCAAACATACAATAAAAAGCATGGAATTCTAGAAACTATAGATGTGCTTTTGTAAAATTACTTGATGTAGACTCGGCAAAAGCATTACTTTTATATGTTTAATGAGGTATATCTGTTGAGTGGTCAGATTACACATATCCATGCATGCTTATTATTCAATGTTAATTGGAATGGGTATGACTGATTATTGATGTAAAACGTGTCCTTTGTGCAATTTGTAGCTGTGCGGCCCTTGTTAGTATGGATGTGCAGGAATTGATGATTAACAAAGCATATGATTAGATTCTTTTATTGTTAAATATAATATATTATATACTCAATGATAAAATATAGAGATTTCCCATCTTGAGAAAACCTATAACATGCTTTTTGTCTACTCACTACTTGATATAGCTCACTTGCGGGGTTTTCGAAACTACCTTTTTTTAATTTCTAATTTTATAAATAAACTTAAGCTTCGTTTTCACAACTTGACACTTTATTTCCATGATGAAGAGTTAAAATTGGCAGATTACGTCGTTCAAATCTGTCCGATAACTGAGCTGCACAGGGGTATTGTCGGTTTAAAAACGAAAATTATCGTCGAGTATAGAATATATAGTTTAATTGACATTGCTTTCATGATACAGTATATAAATCCCAAGTAGAAGAGATTCTTGCGTTATAGAAATGAGTGCGCCATTCACTTTAACATTGGTAGATACAGTTTATTCGAGAATGATCCAGAAATCTTCAAGAGTAATATATAACTATCATAGTTTAGAATGGAAATATAGGATAGATGACACATATAACTTAACATTCATATTCAATAGAACTGATCTAACTATTAAATAAGTTCAGTTGTCTATCTAATGTATGGTTTGAACTAAGGTCGGGTAATATAAACAATAATTTGAAGAAAACCACAAGTTCAAGATAGCATAAAATATTAAAGATGACAACATCTAATTCAAATAATACTAGTATCTGAACTAGGAAATGTGAATTGATATATAACAATATGCATTTTCTTATCCACAGAAAATTGATGTACCCTCTGAGATCAGAGGGAAGTGGTTGTTGTAATCGGCGCAGCAGTGGAGGACATGGAGATTATCCTCCTACTAAATGACGATTCAACTTTAGAAGTGCCAACAGACTTACTGTTACAAGCCTTTCCTACTGCCCCAAAAGAAGGAAAGGAAATTGAGAAGTTCCTCTTAGACAAGTGTGTAAATCCCATGCCTTTAATTGTTACCAGCAAAGGAGCTGATATTATCACATTAGAAATGCATGATCAGTAGTTTTCCTTTCCTTTAACCCTTTCCCACCTGCAGATGCAATATCAATATAAGACTTAAAAACAAAGTGTCCATATGTGAAATTGTTCATAGTGAGCATTTCCTACTTGGGCCTCAATGTTGTCAATCAACTTTATTAAACCATTAAGCTATTTTTTATTGACAATCTAAGGTTTTTGTCACTATGTTTTTTATGTCATCTACTGAAGATTTTATGTGCTAAAGGGCTTACACACTAATTTGTTTTCGTTTACATTATTTCGAGAAATTTTCATCTTCCCAAAATAATTGGATCTCGGAAATTTTTGAAACTTTATAAATCCTTTCTCACAAACACCAAATCAGCACAAGAATAGGCACTTAATTTTTTTTTTGTCCAGTGTCTGTCTGTCACACGAAGTTAAAATTTAAATTGCAAGATGCAGGTGGCACACATGCTTCATGGATTACTCCATTCTAGTTCATATTGATCTACCCATACCTTATTGCAAATGTATTAATGTTTCATACTTTGGTCTGACTGTATCAAATGCCATCTGCAGGAGTAAATCTGTATGTGGAAAACGGTTATTAATGCTGATTATAATTATTGTTTATGCAACAGTGAAAAATGCTAATTTATTGTACCAATTGTCACCAAAATGCTTTATCAGTACAGTAGTGACTTTTGCCTGAATATGCATCTTTATCTTTATTATGTTTTATGAAATTGCAATGTTGGGTTAAGTGAATACATTTTTCTAAGTATGCTTGTTGTGTATATATTTCATTAAGTGAATATATGATTCCTATTCAATTTGCCTAAGTATGCATTTTGAACATATATTTCACTTTGTTAAAAATGTGTTATATTGATATGAATGTTCTTAGTATGTACTTTTTTATAGTAAATGTGCTGAACTCCAGATTGTGATCAAAATTTCAAAATGATGAAACTTCTGCCAATATTGCTAATAGTGACAAATAAGTAGGTTCTAAGTAGTTTATAACTATTTTGCAGTTAGTGTTGAAAACGTGTCAATTTAAAGTCATGAAAATGTGTAAAAGTTGGCTTAACCAAGTAAAGATGAAGCATATAAATCAATATTTACAGGTACTGGAAAATGAAATTAATTCTCTGATTTTATCCTAGTAATATGATACAAGTATTTCAAGACATCTTTTGAACAGTTTTAAAACTTTGACTATTTTTTCAAGAATCTTGAGTTCAGCACCTTTACCTCTAACCAACATAAAGTAGTTTTATGATGCCTCGCTTACAGGTGACTTAGAAAATAGTGAATATCATCCATCCACTTGCCAAATTATTGTCTTATTCAAATATATATTTAATAATACTACTATCATTTATTAAGAAGTATAATATTTTAATTTAAATGGATAATATCTTTCCCTCATATAGATGCTTGCCAGAAAGGGACATTGCAGCAGACAGCTTTTTGAAAACATGACAACAAAATAAGAAATTTCCCAAACAAGCAATTTATACTTTTGTCACCAGATTTTCAACTATATACAATAATTGATCTTTTCAAATGTTATTAAAGTTGTTTGCTGCAAATTTGTTGTATATGGGAAGGGATTATAAAATATATCTTCAGTAGAATTTCTATATATGGGATAGTTTAAATAATGGCATTAATAAATGCTGATTAATCTTCTTTTCTGCTGGAGGCTATATTGGGAATTTTACATTCACCAATTTACACTACTATGTAATACTTAATTTAAAGATAAACAATATCTGAGAAAATGCGGAACAGGATCTGTAAAAGTAATGCATGTGCAAAAGCACGATTTAAGAAATAATCATATCTTATTAAAAATATTAATTTCCCTAAGGAAATCAAATAGAAGTTCAGGTTTGACAGACGCATACTTTGAGCCCTGAAAACTCTATCACGTATTGGAGCGAAATCAGCACATTTCAGAAGAATGTGCTGTACTGAAAGTTGTGTAAAACATGGAATACACTGAGGTGCTTCCTCAACCTTCAGTAAGTACGCATGAGTTAACCATGTGTGCCCAATGCGTAAACGAGCAAGGACAATTTCTTCTCGGCGACAGGATCTAAATGCCGGCAGCCACTCACCAAGTACTGACTTAGAACCATCTGTATAAATATGCTCAAAGTTATAATATGTATTTTTAATTTCCATATACTTGGATTTAAAAACAATAGGATCTGTGCAGGCCTTTTTATCAGTGGCAAAATCATAAATGAATGATGGACTATTTCGAGTCCAAGGTGGAGAATCTGAAATCTCCTGCCTCGAGATGTCCTCAAGATCAACATCAAGCTTAGCGACTTCGGGACCGTAACGGATACCAAAAGGCGGTATTACCCGTTCCTTCTTTAAAAATAATTCCTTGTATAAAGGTTTAAAAACAACTCTATGAGTGGGATTTGAAGGGTTAGACTTAAGTTTTAAAAGATACTGCATAGCCAGTTTTTGTCGACGTAAATATAAGGGTGGTTCATTGGCTTCTACATAGAGACTTTTGACGGGCGAAGTTCGAAAAGCGCCCAGGGCTAGCCGTAAACCCTGATGGTGAATGGAATCAAGTGATGCAATGTATGATTTTCGTGCTGAGCCATAAACAATACATGCGTAGTCTAATTTAGATCGTATTAACGACATGTAAAGTCTCAAGAGAACTTTACAGTCAGCTCCCCAGTCCATATGGGACACAACGCGCAACAGATTTAAAGCCTTCTGGCATTTATTTTTAAGGTAATTTATATGAAAAAAA
Organism: Serripes groenlandicus; assembly: GCA_031761405.1. NCBI lineage: Eukaryota > Metazoa > Mollusca > Bivalvia > Cardiida > Cardiidae > Serripes > Serripes groenlandicus. The sequence goes on along the minus strand of JASEVX010000068.1, from coordinate 336,928 downwards.
AAAGTCAGTTTCGGATCGAATAATAGACCAAGGAATTTAAATTCAGACACAACGTCAATACGAGTGCCATCTAGTGTTAAATCAGGATCTAGGTGGTGTTTACGAAGTTGACAAAAGTGCATACATTTGGTCTTACTTTTAGAGAATTTAAATCCATTTTCGTTTGACCATTTTTGCAAATTATTCAAAACTTGTTGCAGTTGTCTTTCAATTGTATGCATATGTTTTGATCTGTAGCAAATACAGAAATCATCAACATATAGAAAACATTCAACTCCAGGGTTAACAGATTTGATAATGTTATTAATCTTTAAACTAAAAAGTGTTACAGAAAGAATGCATCCCTGGGGAACACCCATTTCCTGTTCATGTGGATCAGACAAAGTATCACCAACACGAACTTTAAACTGACGTTCATTTAAAAAAGCAGAAATGAAAAGAGCAAGGCGACCTCTTATGCCATAATCATAGAGGTCATTCATAATACCATATTTCCAGGTAGGGATTTACCCTTAGTTGATGGGACAACAATGTGTAAAAACTTAGGCATAACAATTAAACCTTCAACTTTGTATGACTGTAATGAAAATGAAATATGTAACATTCCTGTAAAATTAAGTTGTTATTGGTCTAGTGGAATTGTACTTTGAAGCTTAAAGATAATATGTTCCCCTTTTGTGTAAAAATGGAAACTTGTGTATTTTTTTTAATTTTGCCCCTTTTCTGATGCAGCCTGTCCGCTATGTTTTTCAGGTTGGGTAGTATAGCTCTCACATTCTGTAAATAGTCTAGCTAAAAATGAATATTCCTTGATATTTGTCCAACAATTTGGGTTGTTATAGGTGGAATGGATTAGATAATGTTGCTTGAATATAAAAGTTTATGATGGACGCACATGGTTATCAGAATAGATCTCTTTGAGCCTTCTGCGGCCCAGGTGAACTTAAGCATTATAAGCAAACTAAGTGTATGTATTATTATATTGCAGTGTTATATGAAAATGTTGAAGGACTTCTCAAATTTAATAACTATCAACTGTATATGTGTTTATGTCAATGTTTAATATTAATAGCACATGCTGTTGTGAATACTCTTTCTTTACATATATATGTTAAGATGCAAGAGGAATTTTTTGTGATTTCCATGTGATGCAGGCATGGAAGAGGTGGCTTAACAGAAACAAAATGGAATTCAAGAGGAGAAAGAAACATTAGCAGCACTACGACAATTGAGAATGTCTGCAACAGTTACAGAGTTTAACAAACCTATCAGATTTGAAACATTCCACTTTATTGCAACAGTTACAGAGTTTAACAGAAACCTATCAGATTTGGAAAAATTACACTTTATTCCGTCCTATAAGAAGTTATTTGGAGAAAGTGTGGTTGCCATATATCATATGCTTTCATATTGCTTTTATGTTGAGTCCGTAGTTTGTGGAAAATTATGATTGATTGATTTGGGTTTTACGCTGTTTTCAACAACTTTGCAATAATATCACGGCAGCCTGTTCACTTACTCATGTGGGTCCTGGCTTCCCCACAAAACACACTTCCAAAGCAACTGGATGCCTTTCCATATAAGACTGTTTTGTCCATTGGTGGAAGACAAATGACGCTTGTTGCATTGACTATTACCAAATGCCAGAAAGAATGTTGGCCGAGCTAGGATTCAAACACACTAACCCTGGATTGACAGCTTGTGTCGCTTCCGACTGAGCTACAGAGACTCGGCCAAAATATATTAAATTATGAAGGAATTTGCATGTTTACTCGTAGTGCAGTGATGTACATGATTTCAGTACCTATATGAGTCTGTCGATGAGTTGTCAAATGCCAATTTAACACAATATCATAAGGAACTCCCTTGTAATCATTTATCATCATCAGAGCTCAAAATATGAAAATATAATTTTGCTATACAACATTTAATGTTTTGGTCCTGGACACCCTTACTTCAGTTTGACTCACCTTGTGACAGATTTTTTCGGGTTTGTGTGCAGGAGACTTTGGAAAAATATTCTGTCAAAAGAACCATAATTTGAAATTGACAAATGTCCTTCTTATTTCAAATTCATATGAATATAACTATATGGGGCTTTCTCAATTGGTAGAAGAATTTGTATCCCAAAAGTGTATCATTTTGTTCATCTGTTGAATTTAAATGTTATTTTTTTTTAATTAATATTTCAGACCTTTATGAGTGCAGCAGGCCCCAAGTCCAGAAAAAAGTCACAAAATTATACCTCAAGATAGCCATTTATTTAATCAGAAATAAATTTTAGTTGAATTGAACTGTCACTCTTAATCTTCAGCGCAAACCTATTTGTTACACAGAATTGTCAATTGACATGTTTTATTATGGTATCTGTTTATGGCACTGTATCCTAAACACTGATGCTATATTGGTTGTTTTAATGGGGTTTTACACCCCTTTCAACATTATATCACAGCAACAGTTCACTTATTCGTGATCTGTGGGTAAACAAACCAGTTCTAGACTAGAAAATGTGCATTGGGTTGATCGATTGATTGTTGTTTAACGTCAGAAAGCTTCTGTACCATGTGAGAAAGGGATTGATTGATTGATTGGGGCTTAACGCCGATTTCAACAATTTCTCAATCATATCACGGCGGCCAGTTCACCTTCTCATACGTTTCCTGGTATTCTTACACCAGTTCCCCACACACCATACTCTCCAAGCACCTTGCTGCTTTTCCACATAGACTGTTAGCCTATTGGTGAAAGACGAATGACGCTTGTCACAGTGACTCTTTGTCAAACACGGGAAGAATGTTGGCTAAGCTGGCGTTCAAACTCACAACCCGCCTCACTACCGGGGCTCGGCGCATTGTCGAAGTGCACTCAATTATAACTGTAGTGCCACAACTGGGGATCGAACCCTAGACACCGGTTTCAAATCCCTTATGCTAACCACTCGACCACACAACAGTGGATTCCTGATGCTGTATAGTAATCATCTTTTATATGTGTTTGTTAAATCTTTCTTAAGACAGAACAGATGAAATAGTTTTCATTGACACACAGGTACATAATGTTCATGAATTTTGGGGTCTCAAAGTCAACAGTCCATTTAAAATTTATTCAAACCTATTACTGCAAAAAGTTCAAAAAGCTTTCATATTACTGCTTTCTTATTTTGTTGCCTAATTGTAACTTTTATTGCATTTCCAGATGATAAAATAGACTCACAAGCTGAAATAGATAATCAAATAGACTAACAAGCTGTAATAGATGAGAATATAGGTAGGAAATATGTATATTAATAGACTACAATTAAAATTGCAATTAATGTGGTAGTGCAATCAATACAAACGTCCCCTACCAGAAGAGGACTGTACAGTGTGTATTGTATGTGCATGTTTGGACAAAATCAGCAAATCACTACTTACATTTTGGAGTCATATCAAACATTTCTCAATTAGACTCAGTATATGATATATTCAGAGAATTTTGGATATCATATGAAGTGCTTAGTTCTTGCGCATCATGTATGATAGCGTCCATTTCATAACCGAATGCAGAGCCTGAGTAGCTTAGGCGGTAGCAACGCAGACTGTCCATTGACATGGATATTGTATACTCTTGAAAAGTACGTTACACCTTGTGATCTTTGACAAAACAACTATACCGGGTAAAGTATCCTTACTACATCCGAATATTTATTATTCAGTGATATTAAACATCAAATCGCATTACGTAATGCTTTCTACCATCAAATCGACGAGGGCCATCATGGCCCTGGATCGCTCACCTGATTTTTTTTTCACTTTAGACATATAAGCCCCGCCCCCTGGCGGCCATAGTTTCCGACCAATCAACTTGGCTTGAAGGAATCTGATAGAGGGTCAGGTCAATCCAAGGAACATTTCTACAAAATTATTTGAAAATCTGCCTACCAGTTTGAGAGAAAAAGAACTTTGAAGTTTTTTTCATTTCGTTGGCATGGAAACCAGAATTCTGCGCATGGATGTGAAGTTACATCTCAATTGATCCACTGGTTACTTAGGAGAAGATGTTGACGCACGACGGACAAAAGGCGATCACAATAACTCACAACGAGTAAAGCAATGTACGAAGCTCCCTTGTTAAAACTCTGAAAACGGTCGATTAATGTCCTAGTTAAATGGGGGTTTAACACCGTTCTTAACAATCTTTCAGTCTGAAAAAGTCAAAACAGACAACAGTGTGAATGACTTTCATTTGCCAGGATAATGGGTGATAACCCATGATATTTATTGAGGTCAGAGCTGACGATGAACAGCATAGCTAGCTGGTAAGGGTTGTCTGAAAGCTCTACAAAAGTTAAACCCGAATGTCTACGGACGCCGACGACGATGTCAGGAATTGTTTCGAAGCCAACAACAATAATGAATGGCACACACTACATGTTACCTTTCTGCGATTCTACATGAAACGCATAAACAGCATTTAGGCAACATTTTATCAAATTTAGACTCATTGTCTGTTGCGAGATCTGTTGTGAGGTATTAATTTCGTTTACAGGTAATACACCGTCTACTCCCATATTCAAATTGTTTTGTTCATGTTAATTTGTTTCTTTATTATTTGTTATTCTTTTTTAATCATATATGTATAAAACAAACTAAAATGACTTACTTGTTCATTATGTACGTTTAGTTGCGTTCAGCATAATCCTGGTTGATGGTTTATTTAACACAACGAGGGTGTGACATTTGCATATTGAATATTTTTTATCTCTATTTAAGGAAAAGATAGCAGCTATGGGAGAGGAAAGAATGCGTGGGGTTCTCCTCGAGTTGGTTGAAGTCCAGCCGTCCCTCATAATGGACATTTTGGAGCCAGTAGAGAGACAACCTGGTGGCCATCACCCAGACAGCGAATCACCATATCCTGACTGGTGCGTTTGTCTTCATTGTAGCGAGATGCCAACAGAGAGGGAGGGGGTGTGCTGTGAAATGGCACCAGTTGACTGTTTATCTCTTCTGCCGGTAACGTACTTCTTAGAAATAATAGTTAATCAACATTTATCTAGCAGTACTGGTTCTTTTTGTGTGCGTCACTTATTGGCCTATTGGCAGGCAACAAATGTTACTATGAACACTCTTGTCTATTTTATGTAAACATGATCCTAACCTATCATGCTACATCTGGATCACTTTTCCGGACAATAACTAAGTAGTATATTACATAAACAAATGAGCCGTTCCACAAGAAAACCAACATTATTGACTGTGCGTTAAGTTTAAACCTGGATAAGCCGGCACAGTCCACGCATGCTTATCCGGGCCAACACTTTCTGCCTTCTGGTGATTTTATGTTCTTGATTCATTCCTCTTTACTTCCATGCCTAAGAGGCGGAAAATGTCTGGCTGATCTGAGTAGATACTTAACGCACAGTCAATTTAGTTTGTTTTCTCGTGGAACGGCTCAAATGTATTATGAAGGGAGGATAAATCATGTTTCCTAGTTGGAAATCATTCCCACCGGAAATTATCAGTTGGCATAATTATATGAAAAGCTGTCATATAAAACACACCGAAATATATGGACAGTTACTAGAATTAATATTCCTTTTCCTCAATTATCAGAGCAACTCATGAGATAATTTACCATTTCCTACTTGGCGACACATTATGACATATCTGAAGGAGAGGACATTTGAAGTAATTGTGAGAAAAGGATAATGAGCAATTTCTCCTTTTGTCACAGTGATTTTAACTCTATAAATAATCACATTAACCCACTTCAAATCACACCGATTTTTTTTTTCCTTTTACATTTACAGGACCTCCAGGTTTTGCTTCTGGATGAAGCAGTTCTGGCATTAGCGCGCTTCTTCAGGCAGGATGTTCTAGTTTTTTAAGAGGGGGCTGATATTGGGAAAGCCAACAGACATGCTGCCTATAGACAGTTTGTTCTTTGGAGCTATGGACGCCTTGGATCAGGGAACAGAGTTGTTATTCCGTCATGCAACAACCCTATCAATGCAGTTGCTTAGATTTATTGAATTGCAAATGTTTGTAAAACGGTATAGTGCATGCAATATACTCAACACTTAAGTGATATCTTAAGTTGGCATATGTTCAGTTTATATTATAATTACAGTTCCAGCTGAAATCTTGTCCGACAAACCAGATATGACAAAAGATACAACTGATGCAACAACAAATGAAAGCATACATGAAGGTTGTTCAATCTTTCTTATAATTTAATCAATACGGTTGTTTGGTTTTATTGAATTGCAAATGTGTGTAAAACGGTAATGTGCATGATATATACCCAACAATTAAGTATTTTCATAGGTTGGCATATGTTCAGGCTATATTAAATTTACGGTTCCAGATGAAATCTCGTCAAACAACAAACCAGTTCAGACAAAAGATGTAACCGCTAAAACAACAGATGAAAGCACACATGAAGATTATTTTGTTCTGTCTTTCTCGTGATTTATACATAACCGTTTAGCTATTATGTTGAGATTGCACCGTCTGTCAAAAATCATATTGCACTAAAATAAGTTTACAGTAGATTATAATTTACACTCCATTTTCAACATTATTTTGAACTTTTTCTCTGGTATTCATTATTCAATACCCCGTAAATGTCATTAAAGTTAACAACCATATCAATGTTAGTTTTATTGAATTGAAAATGTGTGTAAAACGGTAATGTGCATGCAATATACTCAACATTTAAGTGATATCTTAAGTTGGCATATGTTCAGTTTATATTATAATTACAGCTCCAGCTGAAATCTTGTCCGACAAACCAGATATGACAAAAGATACAACTGATGCAACAACAAATGAAAGCATACATGAAGGTTGTTCAATCTTTCTTATAATTTATACCTAACCTTTTATCAATTATGTTGAGATTGCATCGTTTGTCATTGACTCTTCATGTCAAATATTTTAAACCAACATTCACCTGTACTTAACACAGCACTCTCCACAGTGGTCTTCAACATTTAAAAAAAAAATGAAAGCAAAGAAAGAAAAGAGAACATTCTTTAAACAAAATATTCTGTTTAACTTTGCAAACTTCAATAGGTATGTTCAACTATGTTGCCTATGTTGTCATCTTTAAAAATAGTATCTAAACCACTTGATTTTGAGAATTGGACATAGTTGAATATTTTTTATATAAAATAAATAAACCATAAAAGGATAATAGCAGAAGAGCGCCAGGCACCTGCAGGCGTCACTCTTGTTTATATTGTGCATGTGTATATATATATTATTCATTTATTTTTGTAGGTGAGGTTATTGAGCAAAAAGCATGCAGGGAAAACTTAAAAGAGCTAAATAACCTCACCTACAGGCTTGATGATTCAAATGTTCTTCAGCAACTGAATACATCACTCAATGAAGTTTTAAACAATATTCAGGGCCATACACTTCCTAAAGTAATTCCATTGAGATGTAGAAAACTTTACCGTAAAAGATCCAGTGTTAAATTCATCAAGAAAAAGAAGATCAATAAAGGTAAAATTAGTGTTGCAATAAATCACCTTCAGCAAGTCATCCATGTCCTATCCACACATTTTAAGTTTAAGTTTATGTAAAAACTGGTGACTTCATAGTATCTATATGAAAACAAATAAATTCCCTACAATTCAATTTAAAAACATTTATTTTTAGTTTGCCTGATTCTCACTTTAAACAAATCTTGTTTGTGTTCACATAAGACGACCTTCATGGAAGTGATCATTTCCCTATAAGTATCACTGAAACTGGGCCATCTGTCCGAGACGATGGAAGTTCCACAAAGCGAACTGGAATTTATTCCAGATGCGATGTGAACGTTCCATTAATCCAGATGCTTTCTTGGAATGTGATGATCCTACACAACTATTTACTTCTTTAATGAATGTATCAGGCTGCTAAAGAGGCAATTCCCCAAACTTCAACAAATCCAAAGCACCCTCGCAAACCTTGGTTTGATGGGGATTGCAAAAAGGCTATAGGAACACGCAAATCGGCGCTAATGCAGTTTAACCTGAGGCCAACCCATCAAAATCATGTATACTTTAAAATAGCTAGAGCAAAAGCTCGTAAAACAATTAAGCACAGAAAACGTGCGTCTTGGAGACAGTATGTATCTAGATTAAATTCTAGATCATCTGTCAAAAAGACATGATAAGGAAAATAAAAGGAAAGAGCAGTTCGCTTAGTGTGAATCGTCTGAGCACCTCAGACGGTATGGTATCACCACCTCAAAGAAGGATATTGCCAACACGTTGGCAGATTCCTTAGCACAAAAGTCGTCCTCTTCAAACTATTCTCCAAAGTTTCAAAAATTTCAAAAGCAAAAGGTGAAACGGAAAATTAACTTTAAATCGAAAAATGAAGAGGCCTACAATAAAGCTTTTACGTTAAAGGAATTAAAATCGGCTCTCAAGAAGTGCCATGATACCGCTGCGGGTTCAGATGATATACACTATCAACTGATTAAACATTTACCTTTCCGGTCCCTTTCTTGTTTACTTGACGTCTATAATCAGGTTTGGCGAACGGGAAATTTCCCGAGATCTTGGAAAGAGGCCATCGTTATTCCAATTCCCAAACCTGGTAAAGATACAACTAATCCTGGGAATTATCGTCCTATAGCCTTAACTAGCTGTATATGTAAAACCATGGAAAGAATGGTGAACGACAGACTTATTACTACTTTCCAGTCTGGTTTTCGTAAACATATAGAAGCACAGTGGATCATTTGATCCGTTTTGAAACTTTTATCAGAGAAGCATTCATTAACAAGAATTGTCAGATGACAATGGAGCTCGCCTAGGGGTGCTGTTTATAAAGTGGTATTTAGATTTGTTCTCCATAAAAAAATGTATATGCAGGGTATTGAAAAGTCACAAGAGTAAATATTTTATATATATATATATATATATATATAAGGCACAGAATTCCATATTTTTTGCCTCAAAACAAAGTGTAACTAGGATGATCTTGACCTTGACCCCAGGGTCAGGACGAGTGTAGTGGTGTGCGTAGATGGATGACCAATAGTGCGTAAATGTATAAACTAAATATGAAACCAATCAATGTCATAATAGTGACTGCAGAGTGACACGTTAAACGCAAACCTTAAACCTTGTAACTGAACCAAGTAGAAATGACATTGACCTTGACCCAGGGTCAGGACGGGTGTAGTGGTGTGCGTAGATGGATGACCAATAGTTCGTAAATGTATAAACTAAATATGAAACCAATCAATGTCATAATAGTGACTGCAGAGTGACATGTTAAACGTTAAACCTTAAACCTTGTAACTGAACCAAGTAGAAATGACCTTGACCTTGACCCAGGGTCAGGACGGGTGTAGTGGTATGCGTAGATGGATGACCAATAGTTCCTAAATGTATAAACTGAATATGAAAGCAATCAATGTCATAATAGTGAATGCAGAGTGATATGTTAAACGTTAAACGCAAACCTTAAACCTTGTAACTGAACCAAGTAGAAATTACCTTGACTTTGACCCAGGGTCAGGACGGGTGTAGTGGTGTGCGTAGATAGATGACAAATGGTTCCTAAAGATATAAAATCCTTAAAACCCAAATGAAAACCTTAAACCTAGGTGTCTACGCCACCGCCGACGGTGCCGACGGTAACACATAAGCTCTCCTGTACTTCGTACTGGCGAGCTAAAAAGGAGCACGTTGTCTCCGTCTTCTTTGACTTAGAAAGTGCATATGACACTACCTGGAAATATGGTATTATGAATGACCTCTATGATTTTGGCATAAGAGGTCGCCTTGCTTATTTCATTTCTGCTTTTTTAAATGAACGTCAGTTCAAAATTCGTGTTGGTGATACTTTGTCTGATCCACATGAACAGAAAATTGGTGTCCCCGGGGATGCATTCTTTCTGTTACACTTTTTAGTGTGAAGATTAATAACATTATCAAATCTGTTAACCCTGGAGTTGAATGTTTATGTTGATAATTTCTGTATTTGCTACAGATCAAAACATATGCATACAATTGAAAGACAATTGCAACAAGTTTTGAATAATTTGCAAAAATGGTCAAACGAAAATGGCTTTAAATTCTCTAAAAGCAAGACCAAATGTATGCACTTTTGTCAACTTCGTAAACACCACCTAAATCCAGATTTAACACTAGATGGCACTCGTATTGAAGTTGTGCCTGAATTTAAATTCCTTGGTCTATTGTTTGAGCCAAAACTGACTTTTGTTCTTCATATTAAATATCCATTTCTCTTAATCGACTAGGAACATATATGCTTGGGCAAGGGTAAATATCCTTATCCGACAAGTAATGTAAGTACGGTTATAATAGTACTACTTTGATAGCCTTATATTTTGTACGTACTGTGTAAGCGTATTTATCAGAAAATAATCGACCTCTTCGCCACGTCAATACAATTAGAAATACTCTGAACAAACTATCAAGGCTAAGGAATTATTAAAATGTATATTATAATACTCGATGTGAACTTTTGTCAGTCCTCTGCCCTCTGCCCTAATCGTTGTAATACACGAAAACTATAAGAAAATTAATACGATTATACAGCACAGGAACTAGGTCACTTTATACTGAAGAATACGCTTAGGTGGCAGGGGACCCCTAAATTTGCAACATTTCAGCAGGTCCGCACCGATAAAATGTTATTTGAGAAATTCTCCGAGACAACATCCATCATAATGTTAAAACTATATCTCAATATATGGCATATAACAGTATTTCAAAATCATGTAACATTTTAGCAACTCGACAGAACTGATTCTTTTCACAGACCCTGTGTATTCTAGCCCACCTACCCAAAATACGGGCTAAAATGACACTATTTCGGCAGATTTTCTAATCATGTCCTTACTTCCTGGAAACATGCAGGAGAAAATTGAAGCACACGTACTTAATAATCAAGCAATGCATAACCAGGAAATGTATACAAAATACCATGTCATCAGTATTCTTCTAGTAGAAAATCTTATTTGAAATACCTGAATTTTCATTCCACAACATCTTCTGAAATGATGTTGAGATTGACCTCCCCTTGAAAAGCTCTTCAACATGATATGAGAGCTAGCATATACACATTTTCGTATTTTCTCCACATTTTGTATCCATCAATTGATAGATGTCAATAAAGAAATGTCTCGCTGTCCCCTGCTTTGACTATCAATGCAAGTGTAAAAGATAAAAAGTAAAATAACAAAACTTTAACTTTCAGCTAAACACAATGGCTTTTAAACAAGAAATTCAAAAAAATAATAATACAAAGTTAAAATATACAAGATATTAAAAAAAAAAAATGACCTAAACGTAAAGTTCAAAAATAATAGAAATTCAAAAAAAAATAACAAAATACAAACGTTTTACCCCGAAACCTGTTTGATATGTTGAAGTACTTTATTTATGAAATGTGTGTTCACAATTTGAAATTAATCCAACAAAATATGAAGTAGCCATGTCCAAAAATCAAGTGTTTTACCCAAAAAAAAGGTCACACTCAGCATCATCAGCATACAATGTTTTAACAGAACAAGAAGATTTTTTAAGATTTGGCAATTTTTCCCTTTTCTGATGCCGCAGCAACCAAAGTCAGGGTTTCCGCTGTAATTCGCCAAACACGCCAATGGCGAAAAAATAAAAACAAGAGGGCCATGATGGCCCTGGATCGCTCACCTTAATTATACAATGTACTGCAATGCAAAACACATCAAGACAATTATTCTGAATGTATGAATGAATGAATGAATGAATGGTGTTTTAAGGCCCGTCGACAACTAAGGTCATTTTGGGCGCTTAATAATTTACTTACTGTAAATTATGAAATGATTAAAATTGAAATATAACTAACCAGTTTATTAGACAAAACAATCAAACATGATGTACGCGATATTTAACATTAATATAAAACGACATGTAAAACAATGTAAAACAGAATTTAGGCAAAGAAGCCAAACACTACTATGTAATACTTAACATAAAGATAAACAATATCTGAGAAAATGCATGTGCAAAAGCACGATTGTGCAAAAGCACGATTTAAGAAATAATCATATTTTATTAAAAATATTAATTTCCCTAAGGAAATCAAATAGAAGTTCAGGTTTGACAGACTCAAAGAGCTGACGCATACTTTGAGCCCTGAAAAATCTATCACGTATTGGAGCGAAATCAGCACATTCCAGAAGAATGTGTTGTATTGAAAGTTGTGTAAAACATGGAATACACTGAGGTGCTTCCTCACCCTTCAGTAAGTACGCATGAGTTAACCATGTGTGCCCAATGCGTAAACGAGCAAGGACAATTTCTTCTCGGCGACAGGATCTATAAGCCGGCAGCCACTCACCAAGTACTGACTTGATCGAGTGCAGTTTATTATTTACTTGCTCATTCCAATCACTTTGCCACTTATCGTGATGTAAAACATTTATTAAAGGTTTAAAATCGGAATAAGGTATTTTAAAAGGTGAAATATCTTGTAAAAGAGCAGACTTTGCTGCCAAGTCAGCATGTTCATTACCGTGAATGCCCATATGACTGGGGATCCAGCAAAACACCACATGTGCTGTTGCACAAATACGCGATAACTTAGAAAGGAGGTTAACAACAATAGGGTTATCTATTTTGTCATTCTGAAGTGCCTGCATAGCAGATAATGAGTCAGTAAAAATAATATATCGCCAATAACCGTCGGATTCAATATGGTCCAAAGCCAAATGAATTGCCTTTAACTCGGCAGAAAATATAGAAGCATTATTTGGCAACCGAAATGTTATCACATCGCCATCATGAACTGCAGTGGCGGCAGCCTTTTTTCCGTCCTTAGAACCATCTGTATAAATATGCTCAAAGTTATAATATGTATTTTTAATTTCCATATACTTGGATTTAAAAACAATAGGATCTGTGCAGGCCTTTTTATCAGTCGCAAGATCATAAATGAATGATGGACTATTTCGAGTCCAAGGTGGAGAATCTGAAATCTCCTGCCTCGCGATGTCCTCAAGATCAACATCAAGCTTAGCGACTTCGGGACCGTAACGAATACCAAAAGGCGGTATTACCCGTTCCTTCTTTAAAAATAATTCCTTGTATAAAGGTTTAAAAACAACTCTATGAGTGGGATTTGAAGGGTTAGACTTAAGTTTTAAAAGATGGTTATGAAAGGGTTAATGTCTTTCTATAGAATGGCGTTAACCTGTCCCTCGCTGCATAAATTGATATATCTCCTCCTACTTTGAATATTAACCCATTCCCTGATACTAATACAAATGTTGATTTTTAGCTCTACTGGCCAAAGGCCAGAAGGGCTTATGTCGTGGCGATTTGTCCGTCGTGCGTGCGTGCGTGCGTCCGTCCGTAAACAATTTCTTGTTAACACGATACAGTCTTCATTGTATCTCAACCAAACTTATACAGTAGTTAGATATCCATGAGAGCTCGGTTCCTTTCGAAAACCAGATCCGCCCATGCATGACTGGATTATGGCCCTTGAAATGGTCAAACTTGCTATAAAAGAGCTTGTTAACACGATACAGTCTTCACTTTTGATTGTATCTCAACCAAACTTATACAGTAGTTAGATATTCATGAGTCCGGTTCCTTTCGAAAACCAGCCAGATCCGCCAATGCAAGACTGGATTATGGCCCATGAAATTGTAAAAATTACTATAATACAGCTTGTGAAAACAAAAGAGCCTCCATTTACTATCCGATCTTCACCATACATACATGCTCTGGATTGAAAATGACCAAAGAACCATACCAGTAGAGCATAGGCCCTCATGGGCCTCTTGTTTTTTCCTGTTAGACTGAAAGGCACTGCAATAAAGCTAACTTGTTCTGTTCTGTTTTGTTCTGTTCTGTTAGAAGTGTTTAAGCATGGTTTTTTGGGGACCATGGTCAAGCATGTTTGACCACGGTCATTAGGTGACTTTGGTACATGGATAATCATGGTCAGATTTTCATTCATGGTTGACCATGTCCAGATAGGCGGCAATATATATCACGGCATAAATCATGTTTGACCATGGTTCATCCATGGTCCACACACGGTCAATCCTGTTTTTTAAACATGGTTAATCATGTTTGAAACCATGGTTATTTCACAGGGGTGATAAATTAATGAATTAAAAAGTTGTGTAGGATTATCACAATCCAAAAAATCATTCGGTGTGATGGATTCCTCACATCGCACTGGAATAAATTCAAGTTTGCTTTGTGAAGCCTCCATCCAGTTTCAGTTATAATTAAAGGGAAATGATCACTTCCATGAAGGTCGTCTGAAACCTTCCATGAGAAATCAACAAATATATCAGGGCTACAAACAGCAATATCAAGTGATGAGTAAGAACCAGTAGCAGGGTGCAAGTATGAATATAGATTTTTCATTTAAAAGACAAAGATCTTGTTTAAAAATAAATTCATCTAACTTTCGACCCTTTATATTGGTGTCGTTACATCCCAACAATGTATTGTGGCAATTGAATTCCCCCATTAAAATGAAGGGTTTGGGGAGTTGATAGATCAGGCTGTTTAGTTTATCTATATCTAGTGGCATACTTGGTCGGAGATACAATGAACACAAAGTCACTGTTTTGTTAATGGATACCTGGTTCCATTTCAAGTGCTGGAGTGTATGCCATGGCACGCCCTCTCTCTCGACCGACTGGTAGGTCCGCGACTGCGTCATGCAGCAGCGTCAACTCATCCTGACGACTCCTTGGCGCTGGCATCACCGGTATTGTCACGGCCAGATCCGTGATGCTTTCCTCCGTTAGAGATGGCATTTTGGATCTGAGCGTAGCTGTTGCTACCCTGTACGTGTGTTCAAAAAGATTACACCACTCGTCTGCCATTGTTTGTATTGTTCTTCCGTTTCTTCTTCTTCTATTGCTAATTCTTCCACATCTCATTCTTCCTCCAAGTGTTCTCCTTCTATGTTCGATAATGCATCCATAACTAATTCCAAAATAAATAAAGTGGAGCAACATACTGCTGGTAAAGTTGTTGAGGTTGTTACAACTCCTTATCCAAATTATTTTTATTAAATATCATAGAATCACGATCAAAATGCTTGTTAACAAAATATAAAACAAATGTCGCCGTGTTAAAGAGTTAATGTATTATAACTAGCCTCTCACGAAACAAGATATATATGATCGTCCTAAATCGCTTGGATATGAAGCATTTAATAAAACACTCATACCATGATACCTATAAAGTGTATTCGGTGTTAAACTGATGTTAAAAAAGTATCAATTCAGCAACTTTTATGATGAATTACCCAATAATGTATTAAGGAACTTATGGCCAAATTCGGGCCGACACCTCATTGAGAAGTCATGTAATGGAAATTCATGGAAACAATTCAAGTAATTTTATCAAAATTGATATAAGAATATTGTGGTTTGAGATCAAAATTGTATGATTATTCCTGTGAAGGTAAAGAAGATAAACGTGCAAAGGGTGTAGCAAAAGTTGTAGTTAAAAACGAATTAACATTAGAAGATTTTAAAAACACATTGTTTGATGAATCTTCAATGAAGGTAACAATGAATTTATTGCGAAGTCATGATCATCAAATATATTGTGAGAGTATTAATAAGATTTCATTATGTAGTTTTGATGATATCTGTTAGAAGATGGAATTAGTTCGCTGGCTTATGGTCATTATAAAATAAAACAAGCTTAACATTGAATGTTCTTTACTAGTTTTGAATATAAATTAAAATGAATTAAAATAAAATGAAATCAGTTTTCCAATGTTGGTGTTGTTGTTGTATTCACCTGAAACAGTAAAAAAAAAAAAACGTCACTACTATATCTTGCTGTTGTATAAACATATTAGGAAAAGGAGCGATATTCACTTAGAAAACATAAATATATGAAGCGGTGATATATGATATTTCAATATTGATGTCATTACAAAGATATAGAAACGAAGATAACTCACCGGGATAGCGAAGAAAACTTCTTCGTCTCCAACAAAATCGTTGACGTTCTATAAAATAATAAAATATAAGAAATTAAGAATAATTATATATATAATATACATTTCTGGATGTATATATTAAATAATTCTTATATACAATAAAATGAATATTCATAGATGGCAAGAACTTGATTCATGATATATTTATAGTTGATAAACTTTGAGAACATTGTGATAAATAGAGAAGACGTTTTCAACATCATTTATATATTTAAGAATTAATCAATGAAAATTACTTACCAGCTGTAATTGATCTGGGGAGAACAGTTGGGTTTGGGCTTGACTAAATGATCTAATTGGTGAGATCTGAAGACAATTAATATCATTGTTATTATATATAAAATATTATCAAAGTGTTAAACATATATTTATGAAACAATAATGTCAGCAAAGTTCTTAGATACATATTGGATCTAATATATATCTGAAGAAGAACTTTTGCCATTTTTATATATCCAATATTTATATGACAATCGAATTAAAAAGAAACAAAAGAGAGGAGAAACCCGAAGGAATGAAAAAGAAATAGATTACTTATTAAAATTTGATTATACTATTTCAAATTATGATTTATGGAAACGACGAAAACTATATTTATTATTATCTTTATAGTTACAGCAACATACCTCTGTTGGTTGACTTTTGAACAACGAATCCTATCTCTCGTTGTTACTTCCCTAACATTAAATGAAATTGATTTCATTTTACTAAAATCGAACTTCCCTTCTATGAAACAATGTTTAGCATCCGTAGGATGAACATAAGTTGCGCCATTAAATGGCGTAAAGCAAACTTCTTTATTTTTCCTAAATATATTTAGGACTTGAAACCTTGCATTTATTCTTTATATCTTTTCAATTGTCATAAAATAATTATATTGGTTATCTAAAGTAAATCCTAAAACAATTTTTTCTCAAAGATAATAAACATGATTAGTATTAAAAGGAACAGATCTATCAATATCCTGACAATATCATGACGAAAATACTGCAAATATATCTCGCTACAAGAAATCAAATCCATACTAATTTCACTTTCACAAAACAGCCTAACCATAAAGAAAGGCAAGTGAGTGAATCGCCAGCAAGGAAATGTATCATAGGGAATAAATCTCAACAGTAGTCACCTCTATAATAACTAGAGGTAAAGTTCTTGATAAATGCTGCAAAGGTTATCTATCCTGATTTCTTGGAAAATCTTGTTTATATCCAAATGTCATGCTTGTCACATATAGACAGACTATTACTGACACAGTGAAGTGTACACATTAACAATCAAACCACATTTCGAAGCAAGAAAGTGAATAATCAATGATACAATTCTTCAAAAAGCATGAGCATGATGACACGACTGAAATGCATCATCTTTTAAGAGGTTTAATTTAATAAATATTAATTTACTTGACATATTATTGATATGTACCCTTACATAAACATTCAAATAATAATATTCAATACAATTCTGATTAATTACTTACAGGAGAAGATGTTGGCAGATGACGCACGCCAGACAAAAGGCGATCACAATAAATCAACGAGATAAAAACAATAGTTCCACTTTTTTATCAAACCTACAATTTCTTACAAATTCTCTGCAATTATAAACAAAAGCATTCATAAATCTTGTAAAAATCTACTTGCTTCAAGTTCTGCTGGTCTTAATAACTCTTTGTTGTCTCCGCATTCACCAAAACCCCAAGACATTGAAGATCATTTTCTTCAAATATTGTTGATTGTATATGATGCAGGAAAAGATTCAGGGAACTTGTTACACTGATTTTGTTTGTATGAAGCAGGTATTGTATCTTCTGCCGGTTTCTGGTAGCTTTCTGGATACTAAATAATAAATAGTAAAATAATAATTTATAATTGAAATCACAATGATCATGAAAGCGCACTTTTAAAACATTATAAAGATAACCTAGAAACCTATTTTGTTCATCACTGATACCAAATTTACATTCAACACAAAGATGCAAAAAATAAAATTTCATCATAGTTCCACAGTTGGTTGGTTGGTAACAATGTTATGTTCACAAAACAGTGGACAGCAGACAAAAATGTTATCTGCAGGGCTTGTACAAAAAAAAAACATCCACTTGTCTTGTTATCATGCTCACTTGTCCCACTTTTCTGCTTGTATTTGATTTCCTTAGGGAAATTAATATTTTTAATAAGATATGATTATTTCTTAAATCGTGCTTTTGCACATGCATTACTTTTACAGATCCTGTTCCACATTTTCTCAGATATTGTTTATCTTTATGTTAAGTATTACATAGCAGTGTTTGGCTTGTTTGCCAAAATTCTGTTTTACATTGGCTTACATGTCATTTTATATTAATGTTAAGTATCGCAAACATCATGTTTGATTGTTTTGTCTAAACTGGTTAGTTATATTTCAATTTTAATTATTTAATCATTTACATTGAGTAAATTATTAAGCGCCCAAAATGACCTTAATTGTCGACGGGCCTTAAAACACCATTCATTCATTCCCACTTTTCTGCACACAAAGTTTAACATGCTGTCCGCATATATATGTTAACAATTGGTACCACAAATAACTCAGTTGTGTTACTTGTGTAATTACGCTCCATACTGAGTGATGATAACAGTGTCTGAATTTTTTTAGAATTGTGGAATTTAGAAGCTGGTAAGCTGGTAGTCCGAATTATCGTTGTTTCTTGAGTAATTTAATTGTTTTTAGTGGGGATTTTTCTACTTCTGTATAAAGATAATATTAAGAGCACACAATGTACATGATTTAAGGAACCAATTCAAAAAACATTATTGCAAAATACCTTCATTAAATGTATGTATTCTATTCAAATTTCCAAAAAGATTAGAAAGCTATTGACAGAAATGTTTAAACTTGATACCACATAATCAAATAATGAAATAGATCTCTTCAAATTGAAGATAACAACATAAAAAGGTCACCGACTTAGGTCCCTCATTGAAACACTGGGCATACAATACGAATATCAGTTTTACAAAAAAAGACAAATAAAATAAGATTCAATTTTATTAACCAAAAGTCAAATTTATCAGGTTCAATGTAGTTATTAAATAAAAAATATATTGTCAAAAACAATGACAGACAACAAAACGTTAAATTTTTTCATGTGTTGAGTTATTACTCGCAACATAGCTACCATTTTGATGATTTGGCAATGATAATCATGATTCCCTTCTTTGAGAATTAGAAATCGGTAATCAGTGTTAAATGAATACATCGGTCGTGAACGACATTCACGCAATTTCTGCTGTAGAGGCATCAATATGTAGGAAAGTGTTACAAGATTGAGTAGTTATGCCCATGATCCAATGTTTAATTTGTATTCCTCTCAGTTGTGGGTTCGAAGTTTACTTGTGGAAAATCAGTATAAACAAAAGTGTAATTATTGAATAGAGTTGAAAACAATGTGACAAAAGGAAAATTAATCAATATGATCAATTTCTCCTTTTGCCACAATGTTTTCAATGTCATGAATATGCGTCTGCTGTAGAGGCCTCTATATGTGGGAAAGGTTTAAAACATTTAGTGCATGTTATGTAGAATGGTCCAGTGTTTTCAGGGTCACTGCAATCAAGTTACCCATTTCCCATATACAGGCACCTCTGCAGCAGACGACTTTTGAAAAGAGAAATTGTTCATTATGAATTTCTCCTTTTGCCACAATGTTTTCAACTCTATATTTTGTTTTCAGATAAATAAATAGAATATGAAATCAAAATGTAAATTCAAATAAATTTCTTTCTTTCAGAAAAATAGGATAGTATTATTGGCATGAAAGACATTATAAAACTTCATTTATAGCAATACATAGTTGTTTTCATTGATGATTAAGTCACTGTAGGAAGAAAGCACATTTATATTTATAAAAGATGCACATATTAATAATTTAAATCATCAGAAAACACATGAAAGAGGTAGACAATTGAGAAAATGTCACATTGTTAACCCTTTCCCTCATATAGATGCATGTTGACGCCTGTGCAGCAAACAACATTTAGAAACTTTGTGACAAAAAGAGAAATTCCTCTGATGAAAATATTTTCCTTTTCCTTTTGTCACAATGTTTTCAACTCGATTCAATAGTAAGACATTAGTTGAATGGCACAACAGAATCACACATATTAGTAAGTGCACAACACATGCACTATCTTGTCCAGTGATAGCATTTTATCTTCATTCTTTTGAAGGTAGTCATGTGGGAGAGGGTTAATGTGCTTATGAAGTAATAAAAGAAGTTATACATTCAGTATACAGTCTCGATTGAACATGTCCACCAAAACATTATTGGCAAATAACTTGACAGCTTTCTCTTCTTCAGCAATTGGTCCCGATAGGGATATTGCATAATGTAGCATAGTAATTTCCATCTTGTTAAGTGATAGTTGTCTTATGAACAGAATAATTGTTTCATTACTTTGCCTCTTTGGAGGGTAGACAAAATGTATTGGGAAGTTATCACTTTTGAAACAGAACTTTTCCATGTCACCATATTTAGCGTTACACATTGGGGACAGTTGATAGAAATCACCCACTAATACAATCTGTATACCGCCAAATTTTATGTCTACATTCTTTAAACAACACACGTGTTCTAGTTTGTTAAATAAACACATGCTAAGCATTGAAACTTCATCAATAATGATAACATCGGTGGTGAAAAGTCGGTCCCTTGCATCTGGATACTTTTCATCATGGGTTAGAAGAGCTGATAACTTCGCGCCACTGAATCTACCATCACCAATGCCACTCCATGTATGAATTGTAATAGCATTCAAACCCTGTAAATTATACAACATAATTGTGTTTACTTTATAATGCAACAAAATATACAAACGTTTGTAATTAACTCTTTCGCAAATACACAAAATCTCCAGCAGAAGACTTTTAAAAATGTTAGGCATATATAAGGAAAAGCTCTATAAATAAATGTATAATTACTGACAAAAGTTGAAAACATTGTTGCAAAAGTGGAATTGTTCAATGTTGCAAAACTAGCAAAGTATTCTTTTATCACAATGTTTTAAAAAGCACTGCTGAAAAGTTGTCAGAATGCTTCTACATATTATGTAATAAGCTAAACCCTTACCTACATGGATAAAGTTCTGTCTGTTGATATACTTATCCAGTTTTTGCTGTAAATTGAAATCCATTGTCAACAAATAAGATAAACCACGATGTTATTGTTTTCTTCAGCGATGAAGGTGTGTCCCAATTACATTCAGCGATTGGCCAACAGGGAGATTTAACGACCAATGACATTTTAGATAACACCAAGACATCAATGCTTTGAAGTCACATTTACTGCAGCTATTTCAAACCAACATGGCAGCGCTCTGACAGAAAGGGTCTCGTACGCTCGAAATTGACGTTTTATAAAGTGTGTGTACATTTAGTAATTGTGATTTGTGTGCAATTGATGGACAATTAGTATATTAAAAGAGACACTCACCGTTTTATATGCGTATTCCATCCAGAAACGTTTCCACCAGTGTTAAGTTGTGAAAATCAAGGGGACAGGTTTAGCTCGATTTTGAGAAAAACGTTTGTATTTGTGAATTTTAAACGTTTGTGAATGCCGATAAGTGTGTAAAGAGGTAGGAAAGTTAGGTTTTTTTGTGTCACCTGCGTAGCATGGTAGGCACTTAGGCATTACTTTTTTTTTTATCCGGCGTCTGTCTGTCCGTCCGTCACACTTTTTCGTCACGTCACGTCACACTTTCAAATTTTCAAATAACTTTTTTTCTACTCAAAGGATTAGATTGAAACTTCTGACAAATGTTTATATCACTGTGTGTGATTGGTTCACAAAAGGGGGATAATCCAAATATTTTTATATCGGAGTTATTGCCCCTTTTCTGTCAAAAATTTAAATTTTCAAATAACTTTTTTTCTACTCAAAGGATTGGATTGAAACTTCTGACAAATCTTTATATCAATGTGTATGATGGGTTCACACAAGGGGGATAATCCAAATCTTTTTATATCAGAGTTATTGCTCCTTTTCTGGCAAATATTCAAATTACTTTGTTTAATTTTTTTTCTACTCAAAGGATTGTATTGAAACTTCTGACAAATGTTTATATCAATGTGTGTGATTGGTTCACAAAAGGGGGATAATCCAAATATTTTTATGTCAGAGTTATTGCCCCTTTTCTTAAAAAACTTAAATTTTCAAATAATTTTTTTTTCTACTCAAAGGATTGGATTGAAACTTCTGACAAATGTTTATACCAATGTGTATGATGGGTTCACATGAGGGGGATAATCCAAATATTTTTATATCAGAGTTATTGCCCCTTTTCTGTCAAAAATTTAATTTTTCAAATAACTTTTTTTCTACTCAAAGGATTGGATTGAAACTTCTGACAAATGTTTATATCAATGTGTATGATGGGTTCACATGAGGGGGATAATCCAAATATTTTTATATCAGAGTTATTGCCCCTTTTCTGTCAAATATTCAAATTACTTTTTTTCTGCTCAAAGGATTGGATTGAAACTTCTGACACATGTTTATATCAATCTTTGTGATGGGTTCACAAAAGGGGGATAATCCAATTATTTTTATATCAGAGTTATTGCCCCTTTTCTGTCAAATATTCAAATTACTTTTTTTCTGCTCAAAGGATTGGATTGAAACTTCTGACAAATGTTTATATCAATCTTTGTGATGGGTTCACAAAAGAGGGATAATCCAAATATTTTTATATCAAGAGTTATTGCCCCTTTTCTGTCAAAAATTAAAATTTTCTGACAAGGCGCCGGCAGGTGACACACGTGCTCCGGGGAGCACCTCCATTCTAGTATGAAGAATAATTAGTTGAGTTGATATACACTCAATTCGTGAACATATCGGGGTGTTTTTGTATTTTCTTAGTTGATTTACTGAGATGGTGTGGTGTGTGCTTTGCAGCCTTGTTGCAGACCTTCTCTTTATATATGGTTTCTCTATGGGGGGTATTACACATCATGAACCTGTGTGGAAGGGGACCCCGACATTTGCAACGGTAAGGCTATCCGCACCAATAAATGTAATTTGGTGAATTCTCAAGAACAACAACATTCATCATGGCAGAAATAAAGTCATAGTTTATTATCGAGTCGGTTAAAACTAAGGTCACTCGTGGCCAACACATGTCTATTATTTTCTGATGAATTCTGTCATCACCAATAATATAATATTGAACAGTTCCAATTTACTCCCACATACCCATGTCATCACATAATGCATTTTGCCAGTGACCATTGCTTTCAATTGAATAAATGAATGACACATTACTGTTTATTTTATATGGTATATTCCTGGCAATTTGTTGTTTCTTTAAATCAGATAATGGCAGTCTTACAACCTCTTGTGTTTTAATTCCTTCATTTAAGGTCTTGTATACAGAAAGAAGTCTATCATTATCATAACAGTTTTCGAAAACCGTTTCAAATGGTTCGGATGGTGATGGCTCAGTCTTTACATTGGC
Source organism: Serripes groenlandicus (assembly GCA_031761405.1). NCBI lineage: Eukaryota > Metazoa > Mollusca > Bivalvia > Cardiida > Cardiidae > Serripes > Serripes groenlandicus. The sequence continues at coordinate 313,446 of JASEVX010000068.1, read as the reverse complement.
GATCTGGTTAATTAAAGCGTTTTCATTGCTGACCTCCTCATCACTGGTAATGCAAACAACATCTTCGTTGTTGTTCTCTTCATATATCAGATGTAATTCCTATAACTTCCTCATTCTCTTTTCGTGCGATGATGTTGAACTCCAGTTTTCGTCTGCATAATCTACTTCTTCTCTCACTATGTAATCTACGTAAGTATAACAATATTGATAATTTACTCAACAATTAAGTAATAGATGTAAAATAAAACACCCTCAAATAGTAAGAATTGTGTTGCAACATATATTCGCATGGTTGACAAGTTTGTGCATCTGATTGTCGTCATGGGCAAATCCTTCAAATGTTTCTCTGCAAACTGTAACAGAAAGAACCATACCACTGGATATTTCACTAATAACAAGCTTAACCCATAATTATATATCTCGTCAGCCACCGCTTTGACCATTAATGCAGGGAAAATGACAAAGAATACATATGTGTAAAAGGGCAAGAAATGAAAACTTATATAGCCAATTCCGAAGATTCAAAAAATGAATGTTCATTTTCAAAATATAAATAGGTAACGCTCATCATTTACAGAATACAACATAATGAAGGGCATAAGATGATACTATGATGTAAATTTTAAAAAAGTATAGAGGAAAGGGAATGAACCTCTGCAATATGACCTTCACATAAAATATCTGCTGCCTCACAACTACACATGAAGTTAGTAGTTTGTATAGTTTTTGTTTTACAGTGAATCATAAGAAGGTCACAACAAGGTGACCTGACCTATCACACATCGACCTCCATACTATTAAATTACCATGAGGCAATAAACACCACAGTTATAGCTAGCTTCTTGCTGTGTATGTGGTTTTGTAGTGATTACCCATTGCTTGCTTGGGAATGACAATATCATTCATTACTGTTTGGTGTTTGGAGATGTATGACCTACAATGAAATTAAAATTGCAAGCTTATTTTGATGCTAGATATATTTGCTTTTTTTTTCTTATTAGAAATATACAAAAAACACAACCGATTCCTTCTAATTGTTTGCATATTTAAATGTATTATGTACATACATATTAAATCCTTATTTACATTGAAATCTTACAATGCTCAAATTGTCACAAAATGATTTTAATCTTATACTGGTGACATAAATTGGGTGAGGGATTTGAAAACAGATATTAATAGAAAGACAATAGACATTGGAACAATATACTGATAAGTGTTCTTTATAAATTGTTTGATTGATTTTATCTGATGGGAGATATTTAACATACAGAAATATCTCATTGAAAGCTTACCTCAATGATGACAATATCGGTTGAATTGCAACTTCGCCCTCGTCAATAGGGTTGTAAAAAAATAGTGTTCCAGAGGTTCATCCACAACCTTTCAGAAATATATTGATACTGAGGGAACATTTATTGAAGGACACAAGTCTTCTAAACAGATTTTCATTTGTATAGGTACATCTGTTTGAAATAGTTATTCGAGGAATAAAAACAAAGGGCAAACACAATATATCAATGTCACTGTCAACATCAAGCAAGTTGACATTCTCCAAGTAATAATAACACAGGGAATAGTATGTTTGTATTACTGCATAGTACACATCTCTCCAGAGTCTCTCTATTCTAGTGTTGTGATAGACTTTCCAGCAATAAAACTACCGCTCTGTGGTCCTCTTTTGTCTTCCATACACTGAGCTATGGCAACGTTCTCACTTACTCGCTGAGGAATCGAATACGTTCCAACAGCTTCAATAAACCAAGTTAATACTGTATTTGCAGTATTGCTGTTCGAACATTTCACATACACTATCATTCACCTCCATGTGTAGCGATTTTCCAGCGAATCAACGCCCGATGACCATCTACGTGCCAGGAAAAAAGGCCCCGGTACAATATACGTCCAGCGAATTGCAGTTAACCCCCATCTCACAACAGAACTTGCAGGATCACTTTCTCTTAACAATCTTCTAACACGTCACAGTGATAAGAAATATACTTTAATTGAACTTTTCTTGTCCGGACCATACTTGTGTCATGCATAGAGATATTTTCAAATAACTTGGCCCAAATATGAACTATATCAATATGATGTGTCACATGCAAAACTTTTGTCTGTAGCTTCAAGGTCAAGGTCACAGTGACAACAAATAGACATCAGTTGAACTTTTCTTGTCCGGACAATAACTTTTTCATCCATAGAGATATTTTCAACACCATATCAAGATGCTGTCATATGCACAATTTATGTGTTTAGCTTCCAGGTCAAGGTCTTTAGCTTCCAGGTCAAGGTCACAGTGACAGAAAATATACTTTACTTGAACTTTTTTTGTTCAGACCATAACTTTACCATGCATATAGATATGATTATTCATCAATAGAAATATTCCCTGTTACTTGAATTACTAGCTTTTATTAACTATTAACAGAAAGATTTGACAGATCTGTTAATTCTTAATCAAACACCTTCCATTATAGAAAACCTGGTTTCATGGAATTTCCATGTCTTGTTACATGTTTTCCACATCTGGTGCACTGTGTCTGTGGAAACATGTCCAGCAGTGCCTTGCTAACACTCTACATACTACATTTTGCGTCCGATCTTCATCTCCATGAACTTTTGGACAAGTATGAAACTTGAAAGGAAATCTTGTAAACACTCTTAAGGCAACATTTTTAAGTTGGGCAGGTTGAAACTTTATCAAAATGTTTGTCTTGATGATATGTAGGACAAGTTCTAAAATGGGCCATGTCTTGTTAAAAGGTAGCTCAAAAGTTCAATTTGAAGGAAACTCTTGTTAACACTGTAGAGTCCGCAATTTTGGCTTCAGCAATTTGAAATTTAGTCAGAATGTTTCTCTAAATGATGTCTAGGCAAAACGAAACTTGGACTAGATATCATCAAGACAAACGTTTTGCAAAATTTCAAGCTGCTCAAGTCAAGAATTTGTTTACAGCATTGTTTTACAATTTGGGCTAGTAATCAAGTGTTTGACCTGCCCTAAAAGTTTCAACATGATCAATTCGAAAATGCACCTTCCAGCGTGTTAACAAATTTATTCTTTAATTTGGCCTAGTGACTTAGCTTTTGACCTGATATTATCCATATTCGAACTTGGCCTACATTTTATCAAAACAGACTTTGCTGACAAGGTTTAAGCTAATTGAATCCATGTTTACTGAGTATTCAATATTTAAGTTTGGCACATTATTGAGTTTTCTTCGCCGTAAAAAAACCACACAAACACAGTTATAGCTTATGTCACAAAACATGCCGACACACTGCTATATAGGACGATATCTGAAAGAAATCAAAGCACTGAAAGTGCTGTGGGACGGTACCCATTGTATGATGGGGGAAAAGATGGTCAACTGTTCCATTTTTTGGAAAGTTACAACACAAGTCACATAATTTAAAACAAGAGGGCCATGATGGCCCTTGAATCGCTCACCTGATTTTTTTTTTTCACTTTAGCTATATAAGCCCTGGCGGCCATAGTTTCCGACGAATCAACTTGGCTTGAAGGAATCTGATAGAGGGTCACCCTAGGAACATTTCTACAAAATTATTTGAAAATCGGCCTGACACTTATGGAGGAGAAGATTTTTTAAGTTTTCACTATAGCCATAAAAGGCAAAATAGCCCCGCCCCCTGGCGGCCATGTTTTTTGACCAATCAACATGGCTTGAAGGAATCTGATAGAGGATCACCCAAGGAACATTTCTACAAAATTATTTGAAAATCGGCCTGACTCTTTTGGAGAAGAAGATTTTTTAAGTTTGCACTATAGCCATATAAGGCAAAATAGCCCCGACCCCCTGGCGGCCATGTTTTTCGACCAATCAACATGGCTTGAAGGAATCTGATAGAGGGTCACCCAAGGAACATTTCTACAAAATTATTTGAAAATCGGCCTGACACTTTCGGAGAAGAAGATTTTTTAAGTTTTCACTATAGCCATATAAGGCAAAATAGCCCCGCCCCCCTGGCGGCCATGTTTTTCGACCAATCAACATGGCTTGAAGGAATCTGATAGAGGGTCATCCAAGGAACATTTCTACAAAATTATTTTAAAATCTGCCAACCAGTTTGGGAGAAGAAGAATTTTGAAGTTTTTTCGGTTTCGTTGCCATGGAAACCAGAATTTTGCATGGATCCCAAAAAATTGAAGGAGTTCTGGTGAGGTCATTGAGAGGATGAATTATGTGAAGTTTCATCCAAATTGACCCACTGGTTACTGAGGAGAAGAAGTTGACGCACGACGGACGCCGGACAAAAGGCGATCACAATAACTCACCTTGAGCAAAGCTCAGGTGAGCTAAAAAATGTAAACAAAAAAGCAGAAATGCATACAGTTCAAACATTTATTTATGACAGGGTTAACCTTATTTCCAGAGATCTATAATTAAACTCTTGAACTGTAGACAGTAGATACAGTTAGATAAACAAACACATTTGTGATAGATAATTTATCACATGGATAAACTCTACAGCAGATGATTTGAAAATGTTTAACTAAAGATACTGGTAAATCTGTATTGATGAAACTAAAAGTGAATAAAACATTGAGAAAACTGTCAAAATTTCTCATACCATCCATCTGTTGAAGATTAGACAACATGTGTCTGTAGTGTAGAAAGGGTAAAATAGTACCTATGGCAAAGCTATTTATTATCTATAGTATCTAAAGAATCAACTTAATATTAACACTCTTAGTAAAGAGTCACGCAAGGAACATTTGAGAGAAATGTGGTGAGTAGAGTGTTTACAAAATAGTTCTCAATATTGGCCTAGTGACCTAGTTTTTAGCCAGACCATATTCGAAGTTAGCCTAAATATCATCAAGATAAACATTCTGGTAAAGTTTCATCATGCTCGAGTTAAAAACATGGCTTCCAGATCATTAACAAGATTTTTCTTAAATTTGATCAAGGGACCTAATTTTTGACTCAACATGGCCAATAGTCTAAATTGGCTTGTATATCATTAAGAAAAACTGTCTGACAAAGTTTCAAGCCGCTAAAGTCAAAATTGTGGTCTCTTAAGTGTTAAATCAAGATTGTCCTACAATTTGGCATAGTGACCTAATTTTTTAACAAACATTACCCATATTCAAAATAAATATAATAAAAACAATCATTCTGACAAAGTTTCAGCATGCTCAAGCTAAAAGTGCCGCTTCCAGAGTCTTAACCCTTTTCCTCATACGACAATTCTGCAGCAGACGACTTTGAACATATTTTGTCAAATGATACAAAACCTCTATAATTGAATGGATAACCTATGAGTTAAAGTGGAAAACATTGTGGCAAAAGGAGAAATTGCTCGTTTTGAGCAATTTCTTCTTTTGTCTCTATGTTTTTAAAAAGCCATCTGCTGCAGAACGCCTCTATAATATGAGGGAAAGGGTTAACAAGATTTTCCTCCAACTTGGCTTAGTGCCCTAATGTTTTTATCCAAAATAACCAATATTTGAAATTGGCCTATCATCAAGACAAACTTTCTGACAAAGTTTCAAAATGCTCAATACAAAAATGCAGTGTCTATAGCGTTTGGCTAAGTGACCTAGTTCTTTACTGGATCTGACACATATTCGAACTGAGGCTAGATATCATACAAGCAAATATTCTGAGAAAGTTTCAACATGCTCAAGTAAAAAATGCGGCTTCCAGAGTGTTAACTAGATTTTCCTACAATTTGAGCAGTCCTGCGAGCAAAACAACATTGTGGACTCTGCGTAAAGTATCGATCCGTATCAGCCTAAGCATGCCACACAGGCTTACAAGGATAGACAAATTTCACCTGTGGATTTTCTGTCAAATTGACCTGTAACTTAACCAACAATGTCCAATTTTCCAATACAACCAAAACACATCAAAATTGATACTTTTTACCCCAAAACATAGGCTACACTATAGTATACAATGAGAAGAAGGGTATTAGATGAACAAAATAGTTTGAATGATTAATTGGGGTTTAACACCATTTTCATCAATCTTTCAGTCATATCACGGCAGCCAGTTCAACTACTCATATGTTTCTTGGCTTTCTCATACCAGTACTTCACACAACATACTTTCCAAGCAACTGGCTGCTTTTCCACATAGTCTGAAAGCCCATTGGTGGTAGTCATGTCAAATGTCGGAAGGAATGTAGGCCAAGCTGGTGTTCGAACTCCCAACCCCTGGATTAACAGCCTGTGTCTCTACTGACTGAGCTACGGTAAACTGAGTAATAAAATAGGAAACATGCTGTACCAAAGTGAGCTTGCAAAGATATTTTCAAAGTTGTCTGCTGTAGATTGGTTAAATTTGGGTAAAGTTTTTTAAAAAGAGCCTTGATATTGTTTCCGTTCAAAAATTTCTTCCAATCCTTGAATTTGCAAAAAAAATCAACAGGTCAAAATGTACAGTTGTGTTAAAAATGTCAAACTTTTCTTCCCATTACTATGTTCAACAATTGAAAAATTGGGGACATATTTTGTACATGTAAATTCTGTTGCATGATGAGTACATATCAACTTGAATATACATATAAAAAAATAGTAAACTGACCTTTGAATGTATATAGGCTGTAGACAATAATTATGCAATAGAAAATCTTTAAACTTTATGTCAGAAGTTAAATCTCATAATGTGCTTTTTCCTTTTGTGATCAATAATTTGATTGTGAAATTAATTCTTCTTATGAACATGTACCAGTACTCTCTGGAATCTAGACAGAGAAAGCTTTGATCAGATTTAAAAAACAAGAGGCCCAAGAGGGCCAGTATTGCTCCACGGCCATTAGGCAACAATTAAATCTTCAAACAGCCCCCCACCCCCTGATGGCCATGTTTTTGACCAATCAACATTGTTGAAGGAATCTGATAGAGGACCATCCTAGGAACATTTCTACAAAATTATTTGAAAATCAGCCTGAAACTTTCGGAGGAAAATATTTTTTAAGTTTTCACTATAGCCATATAAGGCAAAATAGCCCCGCCCCCTGGCAGCCATAGTTTTCGACCAATCAACTTGGCTTGAAGGAATCTGATAGAGGGTCACCCAAGGAACATATCTACAAAATTATTTGAAAATCAGCCGGACACTTTCGGAGGAGAAGATTTTTTAAGTTTCCACTATAGCCATATACGGCAAAATAGCCCCCCACCCTCTGACTGCCATGTTTTTCGACTAATCAACATAGCTTGAAGGATCTGATAGAGGGTCTCCCAAGGAACATTTCTACAAAATTATTTGAAAATTTGTCTGAAACTTTCGGAGGAGAAGATTTTTTAAGTTTTCACTATAGCCATATACGGCAAAATAGTCCCACCCTCTGACTGCCATGTTTTTCGACTGATCAACATGGCTTGAAAGATCTGATAGAGGGTCTCCCTAGGAACATTTCTACAAAATTATTTGAAAATTTGTCTGAAACTTTCGGAGGAGAAGATTTTTTAAGTTTTCACTATAGCCATATAAGGCAAAAGAGCCCCGCCCCCTGGCAGCCATAGTTTTCGATAAATCAACATGGCTTGAACAAATCTGATAGAGGACCCTAGGAACATTTCTACAGAGGAGAAGCTTTTTTAAGTTTTCCCTACTTTTTTAATTTGGTTGCCATGGAAACCAGAATTTTGCATGGATCCAAAAAAATTGAATGAATTTAGAAGAGGACAATAAGAGGATGCTTCCTAGGAAGTTTCATCTTAATTGGCAAAGTGGTTAAGTAGGAGAAGTCGTTTGAAGCAAAAAGTTAACGCATGCACGACGGACAATTCGCCATGACATAAGCTCGACCAGCTTTCAGCCAGAGCAGCTAATTATAATATTTCAATCACCCTTTCCCTCAAATAGACACTTTCTGACGCCTCTGCAGCAGACGGCTTTTTGAAAACATGGAGGCAGAGGAAGAAATTGCTCCATACGAGCAATTTCTCCTTTTGTCACAATGCTTTTTACCCATGCCTCTTACTGTTGACAAATGCTAGTAAACTTACAGTTTTACTTTTAAATTTTACATCTTGGGTCATTTAACAAACCTTTTACATCTTGGGTCATTTAACAAAACAAATGATCTGCCTGATCAAAATTATCAACAGGTTCACCCTGTGTGACACAATATGTAGTTCAAAATGATCTACTTAATGTTAGTTATCATGTACAAGTGTCTTCCTGGAAGGCTGTGTTATAGCTCAAAATGATTTACTTGAATGTCTTGTTCATAGTAATTAGTTAATTACACAGTTATCTTCCTGTATTATAGTAAACAAAAACAGATCACATTGTGCATCCTTGATTCGTATTTGTGTCGTTTATATCTCCTAGATACTTGTCCTTCCATTCCGTTATTGTTTTCCGAGTTACCTTTACAGAATAAACACTTTCATTCAGAATACTTGTCACAACGACTCGCTGCTGTTACCAGATTTGAAGAATGTCATTAACGTCGTTTTGTTTTTGTTTTCTACCCGTTTTGTTGCGTTCAGGACTTGCCATGTTCACCCTGTGTGACACAATATGTAGTTCAAAATGATCTACTTAATGTTAGTTAATATCATGTACAAGTGTCTTCCTGGAAGGCTGTGTTATAGCTCAAAATGATTTACTTAAATGTCTTGTTCATAGTAATTAGTTAATTACACAGTTATCTTCCTGTATTATAGTAAACAAAAACAGATCACATTGTGCATCCTTGATTCGTATTTGTGTCGTTTATATCTTCTAGATACTTGTCCTTCCATTCCCTTATTGTTTTCCGAGTTACCTTTACAGAATAAACACTTTCATTCAGAATACTTATCACAACGACTCGCTGCTGTTACCAGCTTTGAAGAATGTCATTAACGTCGTTTTGTTTTTTGTTTTCTACCCGTTTTGTTGCATCCAGGACTTCACAAGTAATGTTGCGTATTGTGCATTTCCATCAACATTTCCATGATCTGAAACGAAACAAAAATACATACAGTTACTGATTGCACAATAAAAATAAAATCAAGATGTGTATACATGTCTGCACAAAACCATTTTTTATCAATATATATGTATGCTATGATTTGAATAATAAAATAGTCTGTTTATAATAGATACTTTGCAATTATTGATCTGCATTAAGTTATTTGGGGTTATAATGCATATGTATCCAGTGAAGACTCAGAGGAGCCTATGTATCATATTATGCAGTCTCACCAGTCTTAACTGACCATTTACATGTAATTTAGACCTAGAAACGGCGTAGCATCACTACTTTTATGTCAATATAACTTTATAAATGACGTCAAGGCAAAGTGTCAGTTAGACATGGATTCACTAGACAATTTATAACATAACGTACACAAATATACATATGTGTTTGTGCGTTAATTGAATAACATTTTTGGCAAAGCATCATGCATATACTCCATCTAAGTAAAGACAAAATCTGAAAAATTAATTTATCAATATACATTGTATTTCTTCATTCTTTTCAATTACAAACTTGTATACATAATATCATCAAATACCTAATTAGGTCTTTGATATCATCAATACAAATAATTGTACACACTTAAGTTTGAAAGCAGTTTTCACATCACTTAACCACTTTTGTCTCCTAAGTCCTCAAATGAGCCTAAATAGTGTATACATACAGTAACAATGATATACTTGTACAATATATGTACGACGTGTCCGAAGTCCTTCACTTATTAGATCACCAGAGCCGAAGGCTCAGGTGAGCTATTCCTATCACTTTTTGTCCGTCGTCCGTCGTCTGTCGTCCGTCCGGCGTTAACTTTTAGCTTTAAACATCATCTCCTCCCAAACTCCAAGGACAATTTCCGTGAAACATCACATGACTGTTCCTCTGGTTGGCCTCTTTCAAAGTTGTTCAAAGATTTAAGTTTGGTTGAGATACAATAAAAAAAGAAGACTGTATTGTGTTAACAAGCTCTTTTATAGCAATTTTGACCATTTCAAGGGCCATAATCCAGTCATGCATGGGCAGATCTGGCTGGTTTTTGAAAGGAACAGAGCTCTTATGGATATCTGACTACTGTATAAGTTTGGTTTAGAGACAATCAAAAGTGAAGACTGTATCGTGTTAACAAGCTCTTTTATAGCAATTTTGACCATTTCAAGGGCCATAATCCAGTCATGCATGGGCGGATCTTGCTGGTTTTCGAAAGGAACAGAGCTCTCATAGATATCTAACTACTGTATAAGTTTAGTTGAGATACAATCAAAAGTGAAGACTGTATCGTGTTAACAAGAAATTGTTTACGGACGCACGCACGCACGCACACACGGACGACGGACAAATCGCCACGACATAAGCCCTTCTGGCCTTTGGCCAGTAGAGCTAAAAACTTCTCAAAGCAATCTGCATCTGTTTAACTCTTTCCCTCTCCTCTTATCACAATTCTGTAACAGACATGAAAACAGTGGCAAAAATTCTTTTGCCATTGAGTTTCATGTCTGTTAAATAATTGACATTAATCATTATAGATTCAACTAAAGAGATGTTTGATGTTTCAACTACCAACATTTTAACTACTTCTACAAAAACTACTGCTGATTCTACTAACACTATACCAGCTAATATGATTACTACAACTACTTCTACAAAAACTACTAATACCATGTCTACTAATATGACTGCTACAACTACTTCTACAAAAACTACTACTACAACCGATTTAACTGATGGAACTGATTCAACCATTTGATTAAGTTCAACCACTGATAATGAAACTTCTATCTTAACCTTTAAAACTTCGGCTTTTCCTATCATAAATACAAATTTTGATAATGAAGGTAAAACTAATTTATACGTTGTTATTATAATGTTCTGTTTATTAATTGTGTTTTGTGTTTGTTTACTAATATATAGAATTCTTAACAATAGAATAACATACACACCTTTGATAGTAAATGAGTTGGAAATGGAAGAAATTGGATGAAACCATTCATGTAATTCTTTAATTGAACTAGAAAATTTTGTTATTTTCCTTATCCATAAATAATTCATCCATGAATTACTAACAATAATGTTTTCAAATGAATACCTCTTCTTAAAATTTATCACATTAATAGCAAACAATATTTGAAAACAATTTAGAAAAAGTTGAAAACAATTTGAAAACATTTTTTGAAAGGAAAGGTATGAACAATTTATGCTATGCAATGCATGAAACTCATATGGGTTTTTTCTTTCTTTTTTAGATATCGCAATTTATATCAGTGTTCCGGTATTTTTTCTGGTAGTAATTATTGTTGTGCTTGTGTGTTGGCAAAACAGAAGAAGAAATGTACAGAGACATCTTCCAAGTTTTAATATTGAGACAACACGTGTGGAGTCCCTTGAACTTTTTAACATCGCAACAATAGAAAAGAAATCAATGTAATTTATTTTCAAAACCCCATGATTTATTAACCTTTTTTCTCATATAACAATTCTGCAGCAACTAATTATATATTTTTAACAAATCATGGACAATCTCTATAATTGAATAATTACTCAATGATTAAAAGTGGAAAACATTGTGTCAAAAGTAGAATTGCATAGAATGTGTAATTTCTTCTTTGATAAGCTTGGTACTGCAGTGATATAAGAAAGCATCTATTTAAGGAAATGGATTAATTCTTCATTTCAAAATAATTGGTGGAAACTATTACTTATTATAATATATTTTTAACAAATCATGGAAAATCTCTATAATTGAATAATTACTCAATGATTAAAAGTGGAAAACATTGTGTCAAAGAAGAAATTACACATTCTATGCAATTCTACCTTTGATACAATGTTTTCAAAAAGCTTGGTACTGCAGTGACATAAGAAAGCATCTATTTAAGGAAATGGATTAATTCTTCATTTCAAAATAATTGGTGGAAACTATTACTTATTATAATATATTTTTAACAAATCATGAAAAAATCTCTATAATTGAATAATTACTCAATGATTAAAAGTGGAAAACATTGTGTCAAAAGAAGAATGTGTAATTTCTTCTTTGATACAATGTTTTCCAAAAGCTTGGTACTGCAGTGACATAAGAAAGCATCTATTTAAGGAAATGGATTAATTCTTCATTTCAAAATAATTGGTGGAAACTATTACTTATTATATTATCCTTTTACAGCTATATTTCTTACTGCGACGATTGTGATATTCATGGTGATTATCAAGATAATACAAAGACAAGGTCGAAGAAGACGAAGAATGATTATAAATTATATATATAGAATTCTTTACGCTAGACACCCAATGATGATAATGATGACTTTTGACACTTTGTTTAGAATGTACCGTCAAAGGATAAATATAATAAGAAACAATTTCCATCAAACATTCTTCCGTAGGTATCCACGCAGGAATCGAAGAGAACCAATCAGATTAAGATACTATTGCTGGAATCCTTTCCATTTATTCACTGTAGTGTTAATTGAATAGAGTTGAATACATTCCTATTGTCACAATATTTTCAACTCTGATCAATAACTTAAATGATTGGATCTCTTCTACAATGTTGTTTAATATATTTCCTTTATAGAGTTTTCAACTCTTTAAAGGAAAGATCCTAATAGTTTTTCTCTCATTGTCATAATGTTTTCAACTCTTTAAAGGAAAGATCCTAATAGTTTTTCTCTCATTGTCATAATGTTTTCAACTCTATAAAGAAAAGACATTTTTAAACACCTACCATTTTCCTGATATTAACATATCTATATCCATCGAAATCCATCGAAATTCTTACTGTTTTCAACAAATCAATATGTTTCCGTTTGTTAATTTCCAAATATTCTTTGCATTTAATGAATTTAACACGTGTAATTTTCATTCTAACACAAATTCGTTTGATGTGTTTACAATAACACTTATGGATATTTAAATTCTGTATTAACATTTTCTCTTTTTGATCTTTTAAAGTTTTGCTGAGAGAAGACATTTCTTCCTCTAAAAGCTTCAAATTACTTAAAAATCTATTATAATCTATCGAATATACAATTTCAGATAAAGACATATTTCAAAGACAATTGAATCAATGAATGCATTGTTTTAATTTTCCCATGTATATATACTAGTGGTTTGTGATTAAAATCTCTGACATATGACATAATTGGTACCAGTTTTTTATCTTATTAAAGATCGAAAACAGAGGGCAAAATATGTTATTTGTCAGAGAATTTTAAATAAAAAACCCTTTATTTGCATCTGAGGGTTGAGCAATGTATGAAATGTTATGTTATTGTCATTGCTCAATGATAAATGTTCAATTCAGTTAATTCATATAATTCCAGAGTAGATTAAATTCATATTTAAGTTTTTATATAACATGCAGGTGAAATATTATTCGTTTAGGATAAACCGAACAATGTTTCAATTAAAAATTTAAATCAAGTTGTATGAATGTATAACATGATATAGATTTATTCTAAACTGTAGATTGGATATATGCATACAGAAGGTTTCTTAATGATGTAAATATGTGATGAAAAAAGTTATTTTTTATAAAGTATATTTAAGAAATTATTATATTTTTAATGTTTAAGGTGAAAACATGTGTGAAATGTTATTTAAAATTCTCAGGAAAACATTGCTCAATTTCATATAATTCCAGAGTAGATTAAATTCATATTTAAGAAATTATTATATTTTTAATGTTTAAGGTGAAAACATGTGTGAAATGTTATTTAAAATTCTCAGGAAAACATTGCTCAATTTCATATAGTTCCAGAGTAGATTAAATTCATATTTAAGTTTTTATATATAACATGCAGGCGAAATATTATTCGTTTAGGATAAACCGAACAATGTTTCAATTAAAAATTTAAATCAAGTTGTATGAATGTATAACATGATATAGATTTATTCTAAACTGTAGATTGGATATATGCATACAGAAGGTTTTTTAATGATGTAAATATGTGATGAAAAAAAGTTATTTTTATAAATTATATTTAAGAAATTATTATATTTTTAATGTTTAAGGTGAAAACATGTGTGAAGTGTTATTTAAAATTCTCAGGAAAACATTGCTCAATTTCATATAATTCCAGAGTAGATTAAATTCATATTTAAGTTTTTATATAACATGCAGGCGAAATATTATTCGTTAAGGATTAGAGGAATAATGTTTTTATTAAAATTTAAATCAAGTTGTATGAATGTTTAACATGATATAGATTTAAATTTATGTATATAGATGACTTTATATGATGTATGTATGTGATAAAAGTTATTTTTTTAAAAAAAATATATTTAAGAAAATATTATATTTTGGTGATTAAAATGATATAAAACAAGGTTCTGAACAAATGAAAGTAAAATTGAAAAAAAAATTAACCACAATGTTTTTTCAGAAGTCTATGGTTTTGAATATATTTTATTTTATGGTGCTAAAAAGATTTTTTTTTTTTTTTTTTATATATAAAATGTATATAACTTATAATATTTAAGTCATTCTCAAAATAAGCTATTGAATAAATATACAATGAACAACTATCAATTTTCTATCAGATTTGATTTCTCCCCTACATTAGACACCTCTGCAGTAGATAACTCTTGTTACTATGTTTTCAAATAAGCCGTCTGCTGCAGAGATGTCTAATGTGGGGAAGAATACATATATGATAGAGATTCCAATGTTCTTTCATTTGTTTTTAATGGAAACAGTTGCTTCCATCAAAGCAACTAGAAAATTGAGAATATTGTTGGAATATTCTTTATATTGTTTTTTTCCCACAATATTTCGAAAGTCTATAGCTCTTTAGAGTTGTAGACTTTCGAAACATTGTGGAAAAAGGTTTAAACAAAAGCATGTATATTTTTGTTTTTATAGTTCATAATGGTTGTGTTTGTTTTAATAAGATACAATAATCCTTTTTATGATATCAGTGTGAGTGATGTGTTTAATGTATGTTATTAAAATGATATGAGACTTATTTTGGGTTTTGTTTATTATTTGAATGGTTGTGAAAGGGTTAGGAATTAACATTGTCAACTGATAGATGTAGCTATTCAATAATTAAAGATAACATCTTTAAATAGTTTACGGTTCAAAACCATTTTGTGTTAGTGTCAACATTATTGATGGTCTATGATTTGCATCAATTCAATATACTACAATAATGTTTACACCTTGCTGAATGAAAAACAAAATAGTATCATCTCACAAATCGAACAATAACAAATCTTTATTTGAATAACTATGACACTTACGAGTCACTGACCAGCACCACAGAACCACCCTAAAAAGTGTTACTATTGCATTTACGGGTCAATGATTAGCACCACGGAACCACTTTAAAAAGTGTACCCCCAAAAACCTACTACTCTCTCTCTTCCTGACTTTCCCCCTATATTACCATTTAGTGGTATTGTTGTGAAAGTAGATGTGTATCCTTATGGGACATTGCATTGCATTGGGTTCTGTTGACTGTTGCATGATGGGAGTTTCATGACGTCATCGCTGAGTCCACCATATTCGATCTCTTCTCTCCAGTACTTGGTACAGGACAGTCGCGTTTCCGAGAAACAGCAAAGAAAGCATTCTGTGGCAACTAAACCAGACAACAACCGAACGTACTATCGATAACCCATAATAATAACGACTCCATTCGACGTATACTGAGGAATAACCACCTGACAACTACTACTGACCGGTGAGTGACACTTTAGTATGTTTCATTATTGTGTATATCTGTCCTGTTTTGGCTAAGATTAAAAGCCAACGCTCATTTAAAGTATAAACTATCATTCTATCTCTGTTGTCGTGTTGTATCCCAAAATCGAACCTGCCTTGACGGTTACACTTGTACTATATGTACTTTGATAACGGGTTATTGTTCATGTGCAAAGATTATGGACGCTACCTTCATCATTGAACTTTTATTAATCTTTAGAGTATTATAATAATACCATTCGTAACAATTGTGTGTGTTAAAGCGCTAAACAGTGGTCAAACGCTTCGAGGTATACACACAATATAATTAAATCCGTTATCTAGAATTCTTCGATTTTGAACGTACTGTTTAAGCGTATTTATCCGAAAATAATCGACCTCTTGGCCACGTCAGTACAATTTGAAATACTCTGAACATTTATATAAAGGCAAAGGAAATAGTAAATGTTTGTTATAACACTCGACGTATACTTTCATCATGCCTGTCATTTAATGTGTCGGCTTTATCCTGCATTAATCGTTGTTAATACACAACAATCCTCCGAACGCTTCTTACATTTGATACTACTACTATTTTGGTTTTATTTACCCTCGCCATGCAGAATTAACTATTTGGCGAGCAGCTATTGTCTTTGTTTTATCCATATTTTATATCAAAGTACTGAAGTACTAGTAACGAATTATTTTGAACATTTGTAAAATCTAATTTATGAATGCAATTGATCATGCTATTGCACAATTTAGTCTATTTTATTATTATTAATATTTTTGTCCAGAGATTTTTTTTTATCAGTTGACAGTTTAAGTAAATGTAGCATTTCAACGGCGATGCGAGCGTTTAACATGCACACTAACTCTTTCACTGAGATCTGCGTAAAGTCTGTCAAAACACCCATGGCATATTTGTGAGATTTGCATTGTTAGTTCGATTTGTCTCGTCACCAGGGGCGGATCCAGGATTTCGGCTTATATTATAACTATGTTTCATGTGAGTGAATTAATTATTATAAATCTATAATGTTTAACAAATCGCATAAAATAAGAATTTAAAAAAAAAAAAAGAACAGTTCCTATTAGGACTCGGAACTCGCGTCCATAAGTAGTCCATGATTAGTAGTTCTACAAGCTCTCCATTGCACCACGGTACTTTGATACAACTTTGAGCGTTACTTTCGTATATATATTAAGCTAACTGAATGCGCGCGTATGTAAACCATGATCTATAATTAGAAAGCCTCTTTGATCATCGTTATCATGTTGGAAAAAGGAGAAACAACGGCGATGCGAGCGTTTAAAATGCACACTGACTATTTCACTGAGCTCTGCGTAGTGGCATATTTGTGAGATTAACATTGTTAACATTAACAATTTGTTTTGTTATGATGTTATGTCTGTATCCTCAGTTTGATATATCGAACAAGACGTTCAAGATGGCGATGATTTGATGTTATGATGTTATGTCTGTATCCTCAGTTTGATATATCGAGTTCAAGATGGCGATGATTTAGTCGGTAGCAACGGAGACTGTCCAATGTTCTAGATATTTGACCATTGACCTGGATATAGTATAACCTTAAAAAGTACATCGAATAACTTAGTCGGTAGCAACGGAGACTGACCACTGTCCTGGATATCTGACCATTGATCTGGATATTGTATAATCTTGAAAAGTACATTACACCCTTGTGATCTTTGTTAAAACAACTATATCAAGTAAAATATCCTTATTACAACATTATTCTAACATTAAATCGACATCAAGTCTTAGGATGGGGATCCTCAGTCTTAACAATCTAAAATGATTCAGTCTTAACAATCTAAAATGATAATCAAAAAGATTTATATATATAGTTATCAATCAAATTTATTTCTCATTCGTAAGAAGTTCGAGTGTAAATGTGGTATCATAATTTATTATTTCGTGGCGTATAATATGAATAAGGATGCTATACTTAAAAAGAGTACTATTTTAATCCTAAAAATCCCGGTGCTTTTACTGGAGCAGAAACTTTATCAAAAATACTTAAAAAGAAGTATCCAGGTGTTTTTACACTTACATACATCTCTCAGTGGCTTAGTCGTCAAGATGCATATGCTTTACAAAAACCTGTTCGTCATCGCTTCAAAACGGCTAATGTACGAGTCACATACATCAATGAACAATGGGATATTGATTTACTATCTATGATGAATTTAACAGAGGACAACGATGGCATTCGATATTTACTTTTTGCTATTGCCATTTTGAGTAGGAAAATCCGAGTAAAACCGTTAAAAAACAAAACAGCAAAATCCGTTTTAGAAGCAATGAAAAGCGTTTTAAAAGAGGCAAAACCGAAGAAAATACGTGCTGATAAAGGTTCTGAATTTGTAAACCAATGGTTTAAAAAGTTAATGAAAGAAGAAGATATTTACTTTTTTACTACACAAAATCCGGCTAAAGCAAACTATGTCGAACGTGTGCAACGTACAGTAAAGACGATGTTATATCGCTACATGAGACACAACGGAACCTATCGATATATTGATAAACTGGATGGTATCGTTTCAAATTACAATAATAGATCACATCGAAGTCTGAGTGGCTTAACACCGAATGATGTAAACAAGGACAACGAAGCTGATGTATGGGCCTCAGTGTATTTGAAGAAACGTCCGAGAGTGAAGTCCAAACCAAAATATTCGTATGAACTAGGTAATTTAGTACGCATTAGTTTCACGAAGGTACCATTTCGCAGAGCATATCAAGAACAGTATACCAGCGAAGTATTTCGAGTGTCTGGAAGGCTGTTGAAACAAGGAATTCCTATGTACCGACTGAAAGATTTAAAGGATGAAAATATTAAGGGTTTGTTTTATACGAATGAATTACAAAAGGTGGAAAAAGATGAAAACAGTCTTTGGTTTATTGAGAGAATAGTGAAACGAAGAAAGAAAAACAAAAAAATAGAGTACTTTGTAAAGTGGCAAGGTTTTCCAGACTCATTTAACAGTTGGATAGATTCGAATGATGTTAAAGATATGAAAAACCTTGATAAGTAAAGATGGATCGTTATATTTACGTGCAGAGCAATGAGAGTAATGCAGTTTTTGAAGATAACCAAACGACAAAATTCAGAGTGCAATTAAAGTCACCACTTTATTTAACAGGAGTATGGAAAATAGCGTTAATCGAATTTCACGCAACGGAGAAATCAAAAACAAAGATAACGGCAGATGAAGGTTTATATATTTACAGCGATTTGTGTAAAGAGAGTATTATAAGAGGAGAAGAACGATCGCTACTCAGACGTCTTGAAAATAACTCAAAATCCAAATGGGATTATATTTTCGATACTCCATTTTATTTGAAAGTGGCAAAACACGAAGTCAGAGAATTTAATATATATATAACAGCTGAAAATGACTCGAAACCATTAAACTTAATAACACCAGTGCGATTAACACTTCATCTGAAACGATATCCGTTTATATAAAAATGAAACTCTACGTTCCCAACCCGCAGATGTGGGTCGATTTTTTTAATAGTGTGAGTACTGGAAAAGCAATTTTAAACCAAACAGGTGCTGGAAGAAGATCTCGAATTATCACCGTTAACCAATTAAAACCATTAGAAGATAAGCAGTTGTCTATTAAAGCAGTGTTGCCCGCAGAACAAATTGTAGCTCAAGCTAAGTCGGAACTAGAAAGGGAGGATATAAATCCGAAGACAGTCGAAAATATGTTTCAATCACGCGTCAGACGTTCGAAAAAACGCAAGTTAAAATCAAGTTCTTCAAGAAAAAACAAACGACGAAGAGTTAATAAAACAAATCAAACGGGAGGACGCGTAAAAAGTTTAACAGGAGTATGGAATATAGCGTTAATCGAATTTCACGTAACGGAGAAATCAAAAACAAAGATAACGGCAGATGAAGGTTTATATATTTACAGTGATTTGTGTAAAGAGAGTATTATAAGAGGAGAAGAACGATCGCTACTCAGACGTCTTGAAAATAACTCAAAATCCAAATGGGATTATATTTTCGATACTCCATTTTATTTGAATGTGGCAAAACACGAAGTCAGAGAATTTAATATATATATAACAGCTGAAAATGACTCGAAACCATTAAACTTAATAACACCAGTGCGATTAACACTTCATTTGAAACGATATCCGTTTATATAAAAATGAAACTACGTTCCCAACCCGCAGATGTGGGTCGATTTTTTTAATAGTGTGAGTACTGGAAAAGGAATTTTAAACCAAACAGGTGCTGGAAGAAGATCTCGAATTATCACCGTTAACCAATCAAAACCATTAGAAGATAAGCAGTTGTCTATTAAAGCAGTGTTGCCCGCAGAACAAATTGTAGCTCAAGCTAAGTCGGAACTAGAAAGGGAGGATATAAATCCGAAGACAGTCGAAAATATGTTTCAATCACGCGTCAGACGTTCGAAAAAACGCAAGTTAAAATCAAGTTCTTCAAGAAAAAAAAAAACGACGAAGAGTTAATAAAACAAATCAAACGGGAGGACGCGTAAAAAGTAATAAAAAACATCAACATAAGAAACGTTCTTATAAAAGGAGTAACAAACAACGTGATATATTCGAACTTCAGTAATCATGTCTATTTTAAATGAAGAGCAGTTTAAAGAAGGACTTGTATCGGAACTGAATTTGTACGATTTACCGAGTACTCAAACTAGTGTGAAAGATGTTCATTTCGAGGAGATTCGACCACTATCTCAAGTGTCAGATGATGGACCATTCGATTTTCGTATCAATGGGCAAACCTCTCTCGATTACCTAGACTTACGAAATACTCAGCTGTATGTAAAACTTAAAATAGAAAAGACAGATGGTACTGCCCTAACGACTGAGAAAGTGGGACCTGCTAACTTGTTTTTACAAGCGTTGTTTTCGAATAGCGAAGTGACATTGCAAAACAAAGCGAGTATCACTTGCAATTACAATCCTTATAGGGCTTACATTCACACATTGTTAAATTATGGACAAGATGCATTGTCGAGTCAAGTTATAACTCAAGGATGGTATATAGACGATAGTGACGCACCAGATGTGACAGATCCGAGTTCTAATAACCAGGGATTATATGAAAGAGCAACATGGATCGCAAAGTCTAAAACGTTAGATTTACAGGGGCCTAAATTTCACGACTTGTTTTCAATGGATCGTTATCTTTTGAATCAAGTGATATACTTTAAAATCGTTATCGGAGACATTTATATACTAGCTAAAAAGATCAGAGTTAATCCAGCTGTCATTTATGGACATTCTAAAATCCTAGAGAAACAAAATGCTCTTTATCCGTATAACAAAGTGGAAATTCGTTCACAGAGTATTCCATCAGGTGCTACCTCTTTCAACTGGGAAAATATGTTCCAAGGAAGAAGACCCAACAAAATCATTATCGGATTCATTAAAAGCAAGACCTTGAACGGTGACTATACAACAAACCCATTCAATTTCGAGCATTGTAATATCAACCACATCGTCATATATGTCGATGGACTACCAGTTGGTGGTAATCCAATCAAAACTGAATTTTCCGTAACAGAAGATACTGCTATTACCAGGGCTTATACAAATCTGTTACAAGCGGGTGGTAAATGGAGACATAACGAGGGAAACGCTTTGGATAGAAAACATTTTATAAGTGGCAGCACCCTATTTGTTTTCCAATTGGAACCCAACTTCAACCATCGTGGCGAGTACTTAACACTTTTGAAGAATGGAAACGTGCGTTTAGATATTCAGTTCAAAACAGCATTGACAGGTAAGAACAACGTCTTTATTATTTGCATGTACTAATGGATTGTTATTTCTTATAAAGAACCTTAGTTGAATGTAATCACTTTGAAATTGAAATAACGTTTTTGATTATATCGAGTTTGATTCGTAATACTTTTAAAAACATAATCATCATCACTTTGGAATTATCATGATATAACTGAAATCATATCAAAGACGTAAATATTCTATTTCTCTTTCTTCTTTTTTTACAGAACCCATGAGTTGTATGGTTTATTCGGAAGGTCCAGGTTATTTCGAAATCAACCAAGAACGAGATATCATTTTTCAGTCATGAACACGTCTCAATTAGAATGCTGTGTTAGATGTGATAACGTTCTGAAATATCATGTATTAGGAGTGTTTGCCTCTGATCTTCTTCCGACTCAACGGCTTCATCAACCATATGGTGTAATTGTTAATACGGATATACATTCACAACCGGGAACTCACTGGTGTGCTATATATGACAACGGTCAAGGTCATATAGACTTTTTAGATTCATATGGTAGATCACCAGAACAAAATAGTGCTTATTAAATGCGTTGGATTAACAATCGAGCTCATAGCTTGAACTATAACAGACGACTATTGCAGAGTCATTATTCTTCTGTTTGCGGACTTTATTGTATTTTGTTTTTACATCAAAGACTACAGGGGATGTCTTATGATAGCTTCATAACATCATTTGATTCAGATCCTGAAACAAATGACATACATGTGGTAGATAGTGTGTCATTGGCATTTACAGAATGTGTGTCAGATGAATTCGTATATAATCAGAAATGTATCCCTTTTACCGTTACTATATAGAATAATGTATTGGAATTGTAAATAAATAAATAAAGTCACGATGGAAAAGTACATGTTTTATTTAATTTTATATTACATTATTTCAGTATATAGAATATAAATCTGAATTTTTTTTTTTTTTTTAATTACAAGGTGTTATTTTAAAATCATTAACCATGAAATTTGATCTTCCATCAATTGAACTAATGAGTTGTCTTGAGTCACACGTTTAACTAATGGATTTTCAATCACCCGATCAGATGTTTCCATTTGCTGTATCATAGACATGTCATATATATCATCATTGCGATTGATTTTATAATGTGAATAAGCATAACTTTCTACGCTATTCAACAGATATCGTTTATCATCAAAAGCTGATAAACCGGTTTTCTGCACAGTTTCACAAAATAACTCATGACGATGACTTCTGAGACAATTCATAGATGCAATAGCACTCGTTTCATTGAAAAGAGTGTTTCTATAATGTTCATGTTTGAGCACCTTTTTCACTACAACTTTACTGATACCTTTTGCTCGTTTTTCCTCCTTTTCATCACACAGAAAGCTATACATTTTCGAACGAAGTCCTACAAACTCCGATATTGCTAAAGAATTTGTCTCGTCTTTCATCTTTCCTAAAACTTTTTTATTGTGATTGCTATGAAGAGGATGATTTGAAGGATAATCTGAAGTATCGAATAGTTCGAAAGACTGAAACATATCAAAATAAATGTCATCTGTTTCTCAATAGAATAAAAGACTATCTGTATCAGTCATCTGCAGCTGAGCTTTATTTCCATAGCGTTTTTTAATATGGTTATACCAAAAGTCATACATCAGGTACTTCGATAAATCTGAAAGTAAATAATATTATAAGAACTTTTAATATATATCAGATATGATACTACTATTTTTTTTTTTTTTTTTTTTTCTTCTTTTAATTATGTTTTAAAGAACAATTACCTAAAATACACATTCCGCAATAACTTGGTTTGAACAGTTTCACTTTTGATCGTAGAAGTTCCACTGCGACCAAATCCTCTTTGAAGATTGTAGCATGTTTGTAAGTGGGTTTGGCGGACAGCTTTTGTAATCGTTCCTCTCGATGAATGAGTTGAATGTTTTTATGTTTACGAACATTTTGCATGGTCTGTAAATAGAAAGACATATTTTTCATGTATATACATACTTTTTCTAAAATTAATTCACTAATAAAAAAAAAAAAAAATCAATAAATAAAATAATAATAACTTAAGGATTTATACAATAGAAAATAATTTAAAAGTAAAAAGCGAGAAAAAAAAATTACCTTTCCAAATACAGAGACATTCATGAGTTTGTAGAAGTTCTTCTCAAATGTTGACTTTGCCATTTTCCTCATTTCTGTATTAAAGTCTATATATGGTTTCATCCAAGTCTTTTGTTGAAACTGTAAAACTCGATGAATGGTCTTAAGTTCCATACCAAGTTGTAGATATAGTTGTAAATTTCTATAATGAATAACATAATGGTCTTTATCACCTAAGGTAGCCAGTAGTTTTTCGACTTTACCACGAGAAGGTAGGGGTTCATTTTCATCAACCCCATGTAGTTTTCGTAAAAGTTGTATAGCATAAGGCGATAACTGTTCTGCCGAAATCATCTTTTGTTCCGGTGCCAGTGGAAGACAATTATGAAGATCATGTAAATGATTTGGATAGCTAAGTGAGACTTCCAGTATGTAACCTAACTCTCCATCTTCCGGAATAGTCATTATATCAAAACTGCTGAGATCATGTAAAAACCGGAAATCACCTACCGGAAGTGGTTGTATCATTGCCCAACCGTAAAGATTATTTGCATCTAAGTCCATTAAATAACTAGGGTTTTGTGTAACGTCATAGTCTTTGAGATATATATTGTTTGCCTTCTTGTAACGATTGGAGATTTGAGAAAGTCCTCCACGAATTCCTGCTTCGACCATTAGCATTTGATCTATGTCTTGAATAAGTTCAAGTTGAACGCCTGTCATTTTTAACAGACTCGTCCAAGATAAATTTGGACTAGTATAGAAATGACATGGATCTAACTTATACTGATTAAGACACACTCGTCTAAAACTTTCAAAGATATCCACCAACAACAAAACATCGGTCCTCACATAGAGCTGATAATAATCTTTTAAATTGATCATTTCAAACTCTCGAAACAATCTTTGCGCATGAATATAATCGTTTTCTGTAATGTGTTCTCTCTTGATAGACGAGTAGAATGCTTCTATAGGTGGTAGGTGTGACTCATCAAATTTTGCAAAAGAATCGAAGTATTCATAAGGATAAACACCTTTGCGAGTGAGTAATTCTGCTTGTTGACGATTGCTGTATTCAGAATGCAAATGGTAAAAAGCATCTAACCCATCTTGTTTCAAGTTTTCAGTTAGTGTTTCCAAAGAGCTTGGAAGGAATTGAAAACTGTCTATAAACCTTAGACTTCCCAATGAAAAGCTAATATAACGTTCCGAATTGTGTGGAATACACGTTAATTTGTGGTTTTTGAACTGTCCTAAAGTTTCACAGAGAATATGTGCATCGAAATTTTTCAAGTTGTGGAATATTACGCAAGTAAACTTAGCCTGTTTACAGTTCAAATTGCATGCATTACAAGCGGCTCCGATAATCTTTCCCGTTAGATGATTGTGATGAGTGACTATTTTCTTATAGCTTATATCATACAAAGTAAACGTTTTCTCACATAAACAACATTGTTGTGCGTTTTCAATCAACCCTTCGTGATCGGGTATGGGTTCAATATGCGATAAAATTTCTTGAATCTGTTCTTGCTCTTGTAATAAACATTCTATAAGTTTTCTACCAGCATCTGCTCCATGATATACGACACTTGACTTTGTGTAACGTTCTTCCTCGCAAACCACTTTGTAACTAAAACCGCAAACTTCCAATTTCGTAGTAGGTGTTATCGCTGAGTGTTTTGGATTCGGCATACACGTTTGGAGTGGGACATTTATCGTTTCAAAGTCTGCATAGATCACACATGGAATGGAAATATCTAGTTCCTCTTCAAATGGACGATATATTTCAACAAAGTCTGGGGAAATGTCTTGAGGATGTAAAGAGGCTAGTATACAGTAAAGGAAGCATTTATCGTCTTCATTATGAATATTTAATATACTATTGCTTTTCAAAATTGACTTTGGTAACGGAATATACGTCGAACCTGATATGGGTCTATATACAACTGTGTGAATATCCAGCTTAATAACTTTAGATATAAACCAACCGCTACCTTCGCGCATGAACTTCTCTAAATTAGCATACATTTTCTGAAAAGCTTCATTCAGATCATGTTCTTCCGTTATTGAAAGAGATGTATATGTCCTGCTTCGAAAAAATGGGGAAGTTATTGGTGTTTCATTTCCATCCTCTCTTTTCATTTCAACTTGCACACACAAATTCCATTTGATACCACGTAGTTGACGTGTTCTAGAGCTCAGAAAATCTATGATATCATTTCTAGTATTTGCAAAAAACGTTAAAACATCATATCTTTCACCCTCTCTCGGGAAAATGCTTCTGTTTTGCACATTGTTATTTAAAGCAGACTCGTCTGTATTAAAATGCGCCGCTTCTGATGAGCTATCTTTTATATTCTGACGGTTCAAATTACTCTGCTCTGGTAAATCATTAAATGTTTCATTTGAAGTATCACCCCCCTTCTTTTCATATAATGATTTAGACTTCAATTGTTTTCTCCCTCCCTGCTGATTCAAAGGATGGTCTTGTTCCACGTGTTCAGCCAAAGTTCGATAATTATCAAAATGCTCATGACAGTGCCGACAGGTAAAACTGGTTTCAGTTCTCTGTTGATGTATCGTGATAATATGATGATCCAAATGATATTTTCGAATGTATGACTTTCGACATATATTACATGTGAAAAGTGATCGATGTGATTCTTGTTGATGAACAATCCTTTCGTGTCTCTTTAGACTAGAGCGAAAACTAAATAGTTGACCGCAGTTTGAACATTTATGTTTAGGTTTATGTTTTTCCATGTGTTGATTGAGACATTTTCGTGTAGTAAAACGTTTGAAACAAACTATACATTCAAAGTCTTCGTCATGACTAACTAATGATTGTGTGTGTTGTCTCTTCATCTTGTAAGTGTAATGTTTACATTCTAGTTATAAATAGATATATTATAACATATATTACACAATCACAACTAAACACAGTTTAAAGTATATAATTCCTCAAGTTAACTAAATGTTAGATGTACACTCCATAATTTACACTAAAATGAACGTAACGTTCGGATTACTCCGGTTTTAAAGTGTGGAGATTATCAAATGCCTTCTCCACCCTTTCTTTTGTTTGATTTTCCATATGGTCTTTACTCTGAAGACCATACTTCGCGTAGTCCATATTAAAGTCAGATTGAACGTTAGCTTTTGGTTTCGGTCCACGACTTGTGATAGGTTTTAACCACCACTCTAAATACTCATCAGCATAGTTTTGAGAAACTAATATTCTTCCTCGACGAGATATATAAGCTGTTGTTTTATTGGTTTCCATTTTTTTTTTTTCAAATGTAAGGAGATGAAAGCTTTATATCTTTTCCAACGCATGCGCAGTTCGGTAATTTAAGATAACATGTAAAACTGCTGACCTCAGCACATTTTTACGGCTTATCACTTCTAATGGAAAATTACAATGTACACACCGTGATGTTAGCATATTTTTATGTTCTGATGGAAAATTACCTAGTATTCATCATATCATTAGCTCTTTTTTTTACGTTGTTGCTCTTCTTATCGAAAATTATAATGTATACATTCTGATTCTAACACATTTTTATAGTTTTCTCTTCTAATGAAAAACAACCACTCACATGTAAACCTGCTGACCTCAGCACATTTTGTGGCTTATCGCTTCTAATGGAAAACAACCACTCACATGTAAACCTGCTGACCTCGGCACATTTTTGTGGCTTATCGCTTCTAATGGAAAACAACCACTCACATGTAAACCTGCTGACCTCGGTACATTTTTGTGGCTTATCGCTTCTAATGGAAAATTATAATGTACACACGGTGGTGTCAACATAGTTATATGTTCTGATGGAAAATTACCTTGTATTCATCTTATCATCAGCGCATTTTTACGTTGTTGCTTTTCTTATAGAAAATTATAATGTATACATCCTAATTCCAGCGCATTTTTATAGTTTTGTCGTAAACCTGCTGACCTCAGCACATGTTTGTGGCTTATTGCTTCTAATGGAAAATTATAATGTATACACGGTGATGTCAACATAGTTATATGTTCTGATGGAAAATTACCTTGTATTCATCTTATCATTAGTGCATTTTTACGTTGTTGCTTTTCTTGTAGAAAATTATAATGTATACATCCTAATTTCAACACATTTTTATAGTTTTGTCTTCTAATGAAAAACACCATTAATAAATCATTTTTCTGCATCATTTTAAGACAATTTACATAGTCTATATTGCATTTACTTACCATGTGGTAGTATAGTTAATCCATCGACGTTTGATAGCTTTTCTATTACGTTTTTCTGACTTCTGCTGTCGTAGAAATTGCATTTTAGATAACGGTTTTTCTACATAAAAGGATGGTTTCTCATCAGATTCAAGAATCGGTTCTTTTTTTTTCTTCCTCTTGCACGGTTCCCTTTGTTGCAAACGTTTTATCTGCGAGATCAACCTCTTTAATTGGTGTTTCCTGAGCAGTTTCCTGACCGCCTATTTGCTCGTTTTTGCTCGGTTTAACTTGCTTCAATACATAATCGTACTTCGACTTTGCAATCAGAACATATTCTTGAGCCATCTTTTTAAGTTAATTCTGCTCTTACAACGTTTAAAATAGTTATAAAATGTTTTGAATACTTTATCAAAAGTCGTTTTCTTTCTTTATTTGATAGTGTCTTACTAACAAAACGTCGTATCATCGTTTTATGTTTCTTTAATACTTTAACGTCTTGTATTGATATATCACGAGTACCCATTAGCACATTATATACAATTTCAACGATAGTTTGTAACTGTGATGTTTGTATTGTCTTTAAAAGCGCAGTTCTTTGATTTTCAGAAGTACTCAAAAAAAGTCGTAAAAAGTCTCCTTCTTTCTTCTTTAAGATATTCATATTTCTTTTTTCGATAGATAGACAACGATTGTTTGATTAGGAATAATATGAGTACGCAAGTTATATCTCGGATCTGAATGAGGAGAAAGATCTACAAGCAGGTACCCATACTTTTCGTCTGTCGCTTTTTTATACGCATCCATGAAATAATTTAGCTGTCTAGGGAAAATTTGTCGACCAAGGGTCTGTATTTGTAATTCATCACGTCTGTTTTTAAAAAGTATGAAATAATGAGTGTTTAAACTTATCGTACGGAATTCTTTTCCCGGACTGAAAGCATTTTGAGAAACAAGGATACAAAAGAAGTTATAGTGGTGAGCACATTTACAGTAAATATTAACAACATCTTTGCTCATACTAGCTTCTATCATGAGATCATCGAGAATTATTAATTTATGATTCGGTTCATCCGCATACCACGAATCAAGGTCTTGTTTAGACGGTATACCTTCAAAAAAGACTATATCTGGTATTTTCAATCTCATTTTATTGTATAGAGGTTGATCAACGCTATAACAAAAATAGGTTTTCTTTATAGGAGATTTGAACATGCCATTTTGATGTTTCAATATTTCAAATAGCAATCGCGTCTTTCCAGAATTACTTGGACCTGAAACAAAAGACACAGTGTTTAAAATTCAAGAACCGATTTCATACATTTTAATCATTTCGAGTAAAAATGTAAAAATATATCACATACCTATAATTTGTGCAGTAGAAGCTGCTTCTAATAAAACTGCACTTTCCATAACAAAAAAAAATATATGATGTGATATGTCAGAAACGTGTTCTTCTTTTAAAGACTATCGAATAAATGGAGTGGTAATATAAATAATATGTTTTTGTTTATGTAATTTATTTCATACACAAATAAAATCTGAATATAATATGTATTTCATATAACATATGGATACTTGAAATTTAAAAAAGAGTTCCACAACAGACCATTTTCCCACAGTATGAATAATATAATATGATAAACTACTAAGAAAGTTGTATTATACACATTACACCTTACTGATTATTATTTTGTTTTTAAGACAGTTATATAACTGCTTAACACATAATATAAAATATTCTCATTATACAACGAAACAGTTTCATTTAATTTAAGAAAACCTTTTTTCTAAACGTAATAATGTTATAATCAGATTGATGATACGAATTCTCCATTTATCCGTTTTCATATCAGTCTCTCTCCAGTCTTGACACTCAAGTTTCAGTTTGTAGAGATCCACCACTGTCAGAGGAATATAGTCCATCATATATACAGCACCATACCATTTTTCTATAATATTAATTTCATTAATTTGTTCTAAAATATAGTCCCAATATAGTAAAAGCTGTTCTTTCGTAGATAGTAAACACGTATGTTCGAGTTGAGATAAATATCCATTTTTACAACCACCGCATTTACTTTTGAACACGTTAGTCATAACGTTCATGAATTCCTTTGCATAACAAAAGTCAAAGTATGCGTTCAATAGAGAAACATATTGCTTATCCATTACCAAAGCGATTTAAAATTTAGTCCACACTGTTCCTCTATGAAAGAAGGTAACACAAAGGATTCTTGTAGGTTGAATGTCGATTTCTCACCGTATCCTATCATTTTTAAAAGATAGAAACAGTCCTTTGACCACTTTTTGTGCTCTATGAGAGGATCATCACTAGATCCCCATTGTGATAAAAGTACTCCACATGAAAAACATTCACATAAGTCTCCTTCTTTCTTATAAAAGAATCCAGCCGCTGCTAATGTGTACTTATCTTGACACATTTGTTTCGGCCATTTCTGATAGGTATTTAGTCTATTCGGACAGAGCAAGTATCCCGAGTGTTTATGTTGATAGTTTGTTGAAGTACTATCATCCATGGTGATGTTAATGATACTAGCTTTATAATTAAACTAAACTATTTACCACTGTTCATAGTCTTTATACGTTTGTTGGATTACAAAGATGGCACTTATAAAAGGACATTTGATTGTCATGAATTTCCTCACATGGAGACTCGGGAAATTTACCACTTAATAAACTTAAAGGAAAATCATTCATTTCAAATCCATCTCGCGCGTTTTCGTTTACATTTGACTCGAATAAAGATACGCTTTCTGATGAAGGTTCAGAACCGCTTTCGATGATTTGAGAATAATAATTTCCATCATAATCCATTACTTCTAACTGGTTTTGTGGATAGTGAAAGAGTTCAAGAGTATAAGCAAGTTCATGTTCTGATTTGAAAGACGATTGATCAAACAAATCGGGGGATCTAGTAGAATCATCACTATGAATCTGAGGAAAATTTTCATTTAACGTATCACCTTCAATAACGTAGTCTTCACAGTCTTGTTCTGTTTTTTTCCTTTCAATGGATTTTTCATTCAATGTTGAAGTTATATCAGAAGAGCTAGCTTCTACCGCGTCTTTACGCTTATTTTTCGGTCGTATTTGTTTATTTAATTTCACGATTGGTTGTGTTTTCAAACGGTTTTCGTGTTTAGAGCTATTCAAGTGACAGCTAAGATAGAATTATGTTAACCAAGCATCGCATAATGAACAGTATAAATGTTTCATTGTTTGTTTTTTCTTCGTAAGAGATAATTAATTCTACGCATTTATCCATCTTTATTGATGTTTTAACATTGAACATAAATACTGAACTCCCACCTGTGAATCACAAATAAAATTAAAAACATCCTCATTCAATGTTACAAATTTAGAAGCGTTTCTTATCATTATAGTTATATCGTTTTTAGTTTTCTTTAATTTTAATGAAACTGTTCCATTGATATCACATTTTACTACTTTTTTGCTAGAAATGTATTGAATTTGAAGAAAATCACCCTTTTGATATTGTAATCTCGCATGATCTATAGCAGCTTGAGTCATACTGATAAATTTCTACATTTACAGTTAAAACATCTACCACTTCTTATTTATATGGTTGGTAACGTGTTGCTGTGTATTTTCCCTTATCGTTGTTTGTATACATCGTAGATGAAGTTGTAGTTGTAGTTGGTCCTCCTGTTGAATAGGAAAGCCTATTCAACTCCACCACATTCGATGGTAGTGGAGTAAATTTTTCCTGTAGAGATATTTCAGCTTCTGTTTCCTTCTGATAACGTGTTGCTGTATATTTTCCCTTGTCGTTGTGTGCGTATGTCATAGACGAGGTTGTAGTTGGTCCTCCTGTTGAATGGGAAAGTCTATTCAACTCCACCTCATTCGATAATAGTGGAGTAAAACCATCCTGCATGGATATTTCAGTTACTGATTCCTCCCCGCGCAATGGAGTATCGGGTATACCTGATTGCTGAAAATAGAAATATGTATATTTTTGCGTTATATCAAACTATAATAAAAATCCAATTAGAACGATTTAAATATATATCAATATCATTTTGTTTAAGATGCAAAAGTCTACATCTTACCTGTTCACCTTCAATCTGTTTCGCAGGTGGTTCTAGTTGTAAGAGTATATCTTTAAGTACGACAGCGTCAGTCCATTTAAAAGACAAACTTTTAGACTTTGTCTTATCAAATGATCTTGATTCCCAACATTTACAGTTATCATTTAAATGTACAAAAATTGTATCGTTCCACTTTGTTAGTGCTACACTTTTGGAGTATCCGAATTTCCCACGTACTGACAAAAGAAATCCCTGTTCATCATATTTAAATTCCATTTTTTTTCTTTTTCTGTTCTTAGTTATATGCAGTCACTGATGCTGTTTTTCGATGAAAGCATCCATTTTATAACGAAATGAAACGTTTTGATTGGTTATCATATTTTTACGTGTAAGGATGTCATTGGTTGATGTATTTCTCGTTTGGAATCATGAACGAATAAACATGTCAGATAAAACGTGATAGATGACTTAGTTTATTAGACATACCTGCGTGTCGGTACATTTTTGGGTGTTCTCTCTATACAATAAAGACGTATTTGATAATGTTTGTCAGATAAGAACATGATGAAAGGGTTTTGTTTATAAAACACCCTTGTATGTGAACACATATTTGAGGTTTTCTATTGGCGGCTGACTGTCTGAAACCTTTATACAACAAAAGAAAATAACACTTATCAGATAAAAACATGATGAATGGGTTTGTTTATAAGACACACCTGTGTTAATATATTAGGTCATGATCAACCCTGGATTTATTTTGACAGGAAAGAAAAACAATTCAAAAACGTAAGATATTAAATAAAAAGACAGTTGTAAACTTTTGTTATAGACATTTTCATGTAAAATATAAATCAAGTAACTTATATTCGAGGTGATAACACAAATATTCATCATGTAGATGCAATAGCCCATCAGACAAATTGTCTAACGGTTCGTGCACATAGACTATCTGCTACTATGAACCGCAAATATCCTTGGGCTGATATCTACTCTAGAAGAACACCTATAGGTAATAGAAATTTGGCTACGATTGAAACAAGAGGAATACAGGGTACTGTTGAAATATTTGCAGATGGCTTTGGTTTCCACGTTGTTTACATGATGGCTCAATGGAAATATGGACGACTCTTTCAATCATGTAGGGGTCCTATTGGTGTATACATTGACTCTTATGATCAAAGGATTCGACGGTTTTTGAAGTGTTTAGATGAATTGGGAGAACGTAATGATTTCCAGATTATTGCGTTTCCAGAAGGTATCGGTTGTGGTCTCTCAGGTGGTAACTGGCTATTGTATAGAAGGCTCATATCAGACTTTGCCGCCAAATTCGATAGACAAGTGATTATTGTATCTTTCAATAATAACGTTTAATTCAACAACAACAACAAAATCGATGTACAACATTATAGAACAATAATATATCACTCTTAAAAATGATGGAAACGAATATGTGTCATTCATAATGTTACACTAAAGCGCACTAAAAGGACTTTATAAAACTATTTTATGTTATATAATATTGATATACAACATATGAAACAATAACATCTCATCGCTATACAGTAGAAGGACTTATTAACTTCATTTTATGTTATTGAAAATCGATGTATAACATATGGAACAATAATATATCACTCCAAAACTGTTAAAAACCAATACACTTCATTTACCAAACGGTTAAAACAAAATAACATTGGTTTATGAGGAACACTAATAGAGTGCACTATCACGTGGAGATCAAAGTACGTCGTGTTTTGTTTTCGTTTGCTGTGAGAAGAAACATGGATACTCTACAGATAGCTCTATTTATAGAATTAATCAACACCTTCAAAACTTCATTTTGTGAGCAATATGATCTTAAACATGTATGCAAAGACATTGAATTTGAGTCGTCTGTGGAGTGTGTGTATAACACTGCCGGTATGTACATCGCAGATAATGTATATGCGAACGTAAACACGATAACTTTTGATAGATTCATCGACTCAACATTAATTTTAGGAGGAAAATTACCCAACCTGATTCACTTCTACGTGGAAAACGATCTATATATGGACAGTGATATGTGCGAAATGTTTTCAGAGACCAAACCAAATACACATATATCAGTGAAAGTTGGAAGGCACAATTCATCGATTTGCAAGGTAAGTTTGATTGTACTGTATATGATTATATGTTTTAATTCTTTTCAATTATTTATAATAGCAATTGATTGATTAATTGATTGGGGTTTAACGCCGTTTTAAACAATTTCTCAGTTATATCACGACGATCAGTTCATCTACTCATGCATTTCCTGGTTTTCTCACACCAGTACTCCAAACAACAATCTACCAAAGTAACTGGCTGTTTTTTTTTTTTTTTTCCACATAGACTTAGCCCATTGATGGAAGACGAATGACGTATCTCGCATTGACGTTTATCAATCGTCGGAAAGAAAGTTATCCGAGTCGGGATTCGAACTCACACAATAAATATTTTACCTGAATTTATTAATGAAAGTAATTTATTGCAGAAACAGATCAAACCGATCAATATCTAGACTTTATATATATGTGTGTGTGTAAATCTATATTGATAGTCAGTAATATAACATCTTAGTGTATGACTAAGAACCATTAAGTGAAAATAAGTTATATTTATATATATATATATTTTTTTTTTTCCCCCTCAGTTTGACGCAAGTGATGCTGTAACATTATCATTAACAACTGTAGTGCCAACAACAAGTGATGCTGTAACATTAATGACTGCAGTACCAACTTTCAAAGATGATACAGATGATACAAGAGGAATTACTAAAGATGATACAAGTTCACCATCTTCTGAAGACAGATCACACAGAAACAACATACATATTTCAACACAGCATAGCACTGTTTTCAAACCCTCAACAACTGCACATACATATGCACGTCTTTTTAACATAAGCACACAACCCATATTACCTAGCACACAACCCATATTACCTAGCACTGATATACACTTAACAAGTGAAAACATCACCAATGCAACCACTCACATTACTTCTGATAATCAGCTGATAAACGAATCATTAAATAGAACAGGTATTAACCTTTTTATTTATTTCCTATTATTTACTTCGTTAACAACAAATATTTTGTTTATAGCAGTCTTCTTGCGAACAAGGTTTAATGCTGTTTTTATAAGAAATATTTCACTAAAACAAGAAAAAGGTTACTACCAGCTAAATCAGATTTAAATCTTACTCCTATATATCGACCAATATATTCAAATCAAAGTTCTTACTCAGTGGATGATAATCATATCTATGATATTCCAAGTAGTGTTGATAATTTATATGAAGAACCAATTTCTCTTACTACTGTTTGAATTTCTTTATAAGACATTTAATGAAATGCAACTTTTCAATGGAACAATTCTGCAGCAGACACCTTTTGAACACTTCTAGGTAAGAATATGGAAAATCTCTATAAATGAAGGTATGATCATTGAATAGAGTTGAAAACTTTATAGCAAATGGGGAAATTGTTTCCAAAAGTCGTCTGCTCCACATGTGTCAAAATGCATCTAGGTAAGAAAGGGTATCAAATATGTATTTTGCTTTGTCACATTGTACATCTTATATTTTCAGTCATTGCTTTGAGTGTAGTCATCTCATTATGTGCGTGTATATTTATTGGAAAAATAGTATATCACACCATCATCCAAAGAAGAAGAATAAGACAGTTAAATCTTTCAAGAGACATGAGTTTTATTGAAACACCACCAATGACTTTAACAATAGAAGAGAGTGAAAGAGAAACCAGTTTTAACAATATTCCAATGTCGTTTATTTTAAACGAAGAAGAAGAAGAAGAAGAAGAAGAAGAAGTTATCTTCTCAATCATACCTCCACATAATCATCTTACTAGATTCCAAAAGAACAAGCAGATTATCACATAGATGTTTTCAAAAGTTGTAATTATATAGATGTTTTCAAAGTTATAATTATGTATCAGAGCTCTAGATAAGGAGAGGAGTTTTATATGTTTTAATATACTTATTTCTTCATCTTACTCTAGTTGTGTGTACTTAAAAGAATCATCTCAATGAGATGATTGTTTTGATACCCTTAACATTAGAGTTTGCTTGGGTGATAACAAAGAAAAGAGATTTCTCTTTATATATTTATCTTTGGTGTTTCTCATTTTAAATTATACAATGTTTGAAACCATGTCTTGTGAAAACAAAACATATTTCTCAATATGTATATTTTATTACTTTAAAAATCAAAACAAAACTACAACATATATAAGTTTATAAATTTTATTCAAAGTATTAAGACTATTGTCATTTTCAGCTTTATGTTATTATTAAAGTATTCCTAGACAAATTCATTCCAATATTAATGAAAATGTTACAATTGATAGATAAAATTGCTGGTTTTAAAAAGAAAAACAGTATTATCTTTTACTGTAACCTTTAAATCCTTTCTTACATATACAACTTTGAGTGTTATCTGCTTCAAAACATCTAGTATTTAACCTATGATAAATAAGCAATTTGGTATACAGTAGAATACATTGTGAGAAAATGTGACATTGCTTGTATTGCATAATGATATATGTTCTCGGAATGTTTTCAAAATCCGTTCATAATAGGTGTTGAATGATATCTGCATATAGGAAAAAAAAAGGTTATAAATAGTTAACAGTAGCAAATGATAAATAAGGAGTGTAACTAAAAGGTTGTGAAAATATATGTGTAAAAATACATATCAACTATTATATACATTATTTCAATAATTTTGATTTATAGAATTTGTTCACAGCTTTACATGAATATAACATCTCAGGTTTTTTATAGACTAGTAGATGATTTTGGGAAAGGTAAAAATTCTCTTTGATAAACAGTTAAACTGTTTGTCAAAAGTCTATGAGGAAAAAAAAAAAAAAAAAGGCGTCTTTAACCCATTACTTCACACAGACGACATTTGTCACCTGCTGTTGCAGACGACTGTTGCAGACGACTTTTGAAAATATTATATTAAAAGGTGAAACACCTTTTATTTTCAATATTTCCAACTCTTTATCAATATAGTTCTTTCAGTTTCTAGATTGTTAAAATTGGTTGTCTGATGATTATAAAACAGACAACTTTGAAAAGTTATGTGAAGTTATGGGTTAAAATACATTGTGGAAAATATTAGTGAACAATTTCATTATCTCTCATAATGTCTTTAGTTTTATATAAAAAATTCACTGATAACTGAGAAATACCATGATTTTCTGATAGTAGAAGCAGATCTTTTTTAATTTATAACCAAAGATCTACCTCATAATTTTTAACTACCTCAGTATAGATTTAAACCAAGAATCTACCTCATAATTTTTAACTACCTCAGTATAGATTTAAACCAAGAAGGATCTACCTCATAATTTGTAACTATCTCAGTATAGATTTAAACCTCATTTCAGACTACTAACTGCAAAACACTTTTTGATTTTTAGAAAATAGAAATTGTATAGACTAAGGGAGATAATTCACCCTTTTCATTACAATTTTTTTTTCTTATTTTACAAATGGTTATTTCCCTTGTATTGTTACTTTGAATACTTTGTTTTAACTCCTTTCACTTTCAACTGTGAATGTCTTTATTTGGTTATTCATATTCAAACAAACCACCAAGGTGGAAAAGATATTTGTTAATCCAAATGTTCAAGATTTTGAAAGATATTTGTTAAAATAAATGACTGAATATTTCCATTCATGAATGCTTGTTTGAGAGTTAAAAAAGCATTGCATCCATTTTGTAAGTTTTAAAAACATAATTTATGAAAGCACTATGCTTGAACAATTTGCATATGACTTTTAACTTACAAAAAGGATATTTTAAAATTAAAAAAGAAATTACAATGTTTTGTAATTTTTAACATAAGTAATATTTACTTTATGTTTCCATGTTATAAATAATATCAAACAGATGTTTTGCAGTTTTTAACATAAGTAATATTTACTTCATGTTTCAATGTTATAATTAATATCAAACAGAATTAGATGAGATAAATATGTTATCTAATCATGATTAACATTAATTATAACATATATGTTTATCAAACCTATGTACATGTATAATGATATGTTATTGATTGTTTTTAAGTTCTATAAATCTAGCTAAGTGCTGTGATATATATATTTAAGTTCTTTTATGTGTCAAAGGTAAGCACAGATATTACATAAAGCTTTTTCATAATCAACCGTAATACTTTTTCTACTTCTATACATTTGGAATATATGACAGTATTATATACTTGAAACCAAAATCTGTTTAATGCTTAGAAGTATTAAAATTTAATAATTCATACACTCTGGAGTTATTATAACATATATGTTTATCAAACCTATGTACATGTATAATGATATGTTATTGATTGTTTTTTAGTTCTATAAATCTAGCTAAGTGCTGTGATATATATATTTAAGTTCTTTTATGTGTCAAAGGTAAGCACAGATATTACATAAAGCTTTTTTCATAATCAACCGTAATACTTTTTCTACTTCTATACATTTGGAATATATGACAGTATTATATATAATGCTTAGAAGTATTAAAATTTAATAATTCATACACTCTGGAGTTGTTGTTTTTTTATCATAAGATCAACATCCTTTTCTAATAAAGTGTATTTAAATTCTTCCAATCAAATATAGCTTTATTCGCTGAGGACGTATATGATAGTACTATCATCATTATGATCGGAATCATCATCATTTGATATTGTCTCATATATGTTAAAACCATGTGAAGTGCTTGCTTTTTGCTCGTCATGTAAAGACGGTTGTTCAGATGATACAATTTGATCAGTTAATGTGGGTTTTTTCAATTTTTTGTTGCTCTTAATAAGAGATTCAAAAATATTTGTTCTTTTCAAAAGAACCTTTTCCTGCATTTTTATAAACCCATTCTTTAAATCTAAACCGTTTACTATATTTTTTAAATTTTCAAGTAGTGATTTTAATTCATCATTTTCAAATTCGAATCTATCTAATTTTGTTCTTATCGAATTACAAATTTCATTTTGCATACAAAGCCTTTCTTTCAAAGCAGTCTTGAAGAGTTTAATTTACTAAAAAAACAATCAGACGCAACCAAACTCTTCAAGACTGGAGTTTATCTGTTTATCCAAAGCAGCATTATTGCTCTTTAGCTCGTTAATCGTGTGTATAAATCCTGGTTTATCTCCCCTGGCTATATTCAAATCCAGCTCTAATATTTCAACCTTTGAATTTAAAATATTTCTTTCGTCGTTCAAACTGGTTATTTCCTGGTTAAGTCCAACTACTTCATTTGTAAGTGCTGCGATCTTCATCTAAAAAACAAAAAAACAAAAAAATCAAAACCTAGAGATTAGTACATTAATCGACTGTTTTCAGACTTTAAATAAGAGAGCTCCATGTATTGTAAAAGTGTCTTATCAGAGAAAGTGCAAAAGAATTTACCATAATCGTATGCATCTACTATTATTATATCAAACATTATAGTTTAACTATTCAATTGCGAGTTGTATAAACTACTACTTCTGTTTTTAATAATATTACTCAATCATTAATAGAACTTGCATTATATCGACACATGATTAATTAAAAAACTATCTTACCTCATATTGCGTGTTAGAATCTTTTAATTTACTCGACACAGACATTAACTGACTCGACACAGACATTAACTGTTCACTTGAATCCATGGTGTTATTCTTTTGATTTCAGATAAATCGTACTTGAATTTGAAGTGTGTTATAGAGCGTATAATTTACGTTCTCCTTTTATAGGACTTGTTTTCGTAATGTTTAAGAATGCCACGTTTACAAACCGCGTCAAGTATACTCGGGACAACATTTCCGCTTGTTACAAGTTTCGAACACAACAACAATATGTATGTTTTTATTTTTTGTTTTTTGTTACTTATTACATAGTAAAGAAACTAAAATACACGAATAATAAAGTAGGTATTTGATAGGGACACATCGCTGCTTATATTGCTTCTACTTAACGATATAACTAAAAGAGTTTAATTTTCTTGTAACATGTAAAAGATGCTAATGTTTAAGGTATGTAGGGTGTGATGCTAAGTCATCATTTTTGTTGGTTGACCTTTATGGGTCCTCACGCTGTTTTACTCATTCATGAAACAAACGACTTTCTTATACTCATCGTATAAATAGTTTTTCAAATAAATATAACATCTCTTATTTACAGAATATTTGATATTATCAACGCGTTAAACAAAATCGACTTGATGTCGATTTAATGTTAGAATAATGTTGTAATAAGGATATTTTACTTGATATAGTTGTTTTAACAAAGATCACAAGGATGTAATGTACTTTTCAAGATTATACAATATCCAGATCAATGGTCAGATATCCAGGACATTGGTCAGTCTCCGTTGCTACCGACTAAGTTATTCGATGTACTTTTTAAGGTTATACTATATCCAGGTCAATGGTCAAATATCTAGAACATTGGACAGTCTCCGTTGCTACCGACTAAATCATCGCCATCTTGAACTCGATATATCAAACTGAGGATACAGACATAACATAATAACATCAAATCATCGCCATCTTGAACGTCTTGTTCGATATATCAAACTGAGGATACAGACATAACATCATAACAAAACAAATTGTTATGATGTTATGACTGTATCCTCTGTTTGACTACTACTAATGGATTATTATCCAAAGTAAGAGGAAACTTTGGCAGAAGTTTGCTTCACTCTATACAACAAGAGTGTATTGTCATATATCAGATAAATCGAAAGCTTTCGTCGGAGGAATGTTCGATGTATCAATATGTAAGAGCATAACCCTAGGGGAAGATGAGGTATTCCTTTTAAAATCAATGCTTGGTTACGACCAATACAGCACAAGACAAAAGTTAGTACAACAACGACCTCAACATGTAAGTATTAGCTTTGTTTTAGTTGTAGATAACTTATTATCATCCAAACAACATATTGATAATTATTGATTATAAACATGATTATATTTCAGATGATGCGAGCACCTGAAACAAGTACTCCAATAGTCGAGCCTTGTTTGATAATATGCATGCTTGGAAACAACCGCAACCGACCCTGACAGTGATATAAGTGAAGATGATGACACTGACTGGGATGCCTATGCACACATCACTCTAGTGAAATGAATTAACTTATTGTATATATAATTTCTTATTCTTGGACTTTTTTTTCTGTGCGGGGTTCTAAACTATTACAGTATTATTTTTATTTTTATTTGTTTACTTTTTTTACCAAGTAAAATTTAAATAATGGCAAGTGGATTTATCGAAGTATACGATTCTAGAAGCAATATGCTTTCAAAAGTAAGAGCAAATGTTGGGAGAGGAAAGGAGATTTGTCTCACGCTTCACAATAACAGGGTGTATTGTCATTTAATGGACAAATCTAAAGCGTTTACAAATGGGAAATTGGACATTTCCAAGTGTAAAAGTGTCACCTTGGGGGAGGATGAGGTGGGTTTTTTAAAATCACTACTGGGTTATTTGTTAATAATATGCGTTAAAATTGAAGTCAGATCATCATTCACCACAACACGTTAGTAATGATTTAAATTTATATGTAATTAAATGGTTAATATTTACACACGTTTTTAAATGATATACTATTACAAATTTGATCACATTTCAGTATGTTCCTGTTGCTGGTATGAACATTGCTGGCACGCAATTCAAAAATCAACCGGAAGATACTAGACAATCTTTTATAAGAATATCATTATATAACGTTTTTACATTATTAGAAACTATGAAAAAACAAACATTCAATTTCATAGTTAGCATTTCACACATCTTATTGCAGACGATTTTTGCTGCTTCGTGGTTTTGTATGTTACACGGTCTTGCTTCCTTTTCCGTACCCGTTTTTACTTTACAGGGCCATGCTTTTCAATCCGCATTATGAACGTTGACCAGTTTCTCAGCACCCTGCTGTATTCCGATTCTGCAAATAGCAGTTATTTTCGTCGACTTGTTTTGTCACTACCGGATATTGTATTGTTTCGTATTCTTTCATTCAATTCCATCTGCATTTTGGTATTATCATTATTCAATGTCTGCATCCTTGCTTCCTTTTTCTGTGCTGATATTTTGTAAACATCAAAATGTTCTGGCTTCAGGTTAAACTTGGCTGCAACTTGCTCTCCAAGCTCACAACAGGCTGTCTCCCGTCCTCCTGTTAATGACCAACTCTATGTAATTGCTCCTTCCAGGAATGATTTTTGAACTCCTTGTCGACGTAGCTTAGAGCTTCCTCATTCCAAAAGCGATACCATTTTTGTTTCATAGGCATTTCATTCTCAATGAAGCTGTCAGATCTTTTTTTAAATCCAATCTTCTTGAGTTCTGCATATCGATCATCAAAGACACTAGTAGACTGTCGAGATTGTAACAGTTGGTATACGGTCAGCTGTGCACCTTTAGACATTTGAAGTGTCGTTGACGGCTTCCCCTGAAAATAAATAAAGATCTATTTTGCACTATTTTAAAAATGTTTTTAATACAAGAAACACACTGCCCCATGGCAGACACATTCAAGAAGAACAAAAGTTATGGTTTGGTTGAAAAATAAAATACTAGAATTGCCGCAGTGTGACGACTGATGGAATGCAGTCAGTTATAGCATTTTCAGTATGGCAAGGGGCGGGGCACAACATTGTTAGAAATAATAAAGTACCATTCATTTCAATAGTTACAATAATTTGTGCCGGGTTGGGGGAGCAGTGCCTCTCCATGCCCCCTTTTTCCTACAAACCTGTTATCTCAGTGGATGGGGGTGCATGCTCAACTAGAATCGGCTGGCACTGACAGTGGTATATTGCCAATTATAATCTGTTATAGAATTTAATTTTGCACTACATATAACATTCATTCATTTAATACCTTAATACTTCCAGTTCTTACAGAAAGTCTAGACAACAGTATTTCAATGCTATTGGATTAAATGGCTCTACTATATGTAGATTTAAAATCTACCAAATACACAGATTTGCTATGGTTCGCCCTTGCATGTCTTACAAATTCACCAACTGTATTGACAAATCGGATGCCCTGTAGGTGGTCAGTGGATCTGCTATTGGATATATTAAGTTGGTAGATGTTGAGCCAGATCATGAGATGTTTACATTTCTGCCCTCCCTGGGGAAGAGCCTCCAACTGGAACCAAGAGGACTCTTGCACAGGCATTACTATCACATGTGCGTAGTATAGTCCAAGCGAAAATAGATAAGGTATGTTGAAGTTTAAATGTTTTAAATTTTAATCCTTTGTTACATTTAACACATCCGCTGCAATTACATTGAAAACAATACCAAAACTCTGAAAAAATGAAAGTTATATCATTGTATATGATTAAAACACAATCCGACAATAGGATTTTTTTTTAAACTTGACATGTTTTCAAAAATCATTTACTACAATAACTCATAAAACATCTGCATATGGTAAAGCCTTTATAAATAATTATGATTTTCATCATTATACAAACCATAAATTGGTGTATCTTTAGCTTTGTTATTTAAATTCAAATACTATTTTGTATAATAAGGAGACATGTTTTTAATATGTTTTGTAGTTGCTTTTGATATATTTTATTTTAACTTTTTCTCAGATATACAATACAACAAAGGTACATCAGAAGACTGAAATAATTCGGAGAAAACTATGAAAAGATCACCTTAATTACCTATTAAGTTCTGAAATAGAATTTTCCGATTATGAGTGATTGATTGTTTGGGATTTAACGCCGTTTTTAACAATTTCTCAGCTATA
Organism: Serripes groenlandicus; assembly: GCA_031761405.1. NCBI lineage: Eukaryota > Metazoa > Mollusca > Bivalvia > Cardiida > Cardiidae > Serripes > Serripes groenlandicus. Next base: position 269,811 of record JASEVX010000068.1, on the reverse strand, counting down.
TCACGGCGGACAGTTCACCTACTCATGCATTGCCTGGTTTTATCACACCAGTACTCCACACAACAATCTTCCCAAGCAACTGGCCACCACTAGATGATCTACATATCAAAGGCCTGGGCACTCTACTTTTAGAAAAGAGTTTTTCTATATAAGCCTATGTAAAACAATAGACCCCAGGGGAGGGGTCATTTTTTACCCAAGGGCTATAATTTGAACAATCTTGGTAGAGGTCCACTAGATGATGCTACATACCATACTCTTAGACAAGAAGATTTTTAAAGTGTTTTCCCTATATGAGTATGAAAAACAAGTGACACCCGGGGAGGGGTCTTTTTTGACCCCAGGGCTATAATTTGAACAATCTTGGTAGAGGTTCACTAGGTGATGCTACATACCAAATATCAAAGGCATGAGCCTTCTACTTTCAGACAAGAAGATATAAGTTTTTAAGTTTTGGTTAATTTCCTCTTTTTTTTGCCGTGGCAACCAAAGTTCTGCATGGAATAGAATTCTTTGAACATGATTGAAAGAGATCCACCCAAGGAACATTCCTGAAAATTTATTTTGAATTTGGTTAATTGGTTTAGGAGGACAAATCGTTTGTAGTCAGATGTGAACGGACGGACGATGACGACGACGACGGACGGTGAGCGATCACAGAAGCTCAACTTGCACTTTGTGATATTTAACTTCAATTTCCTATTGAAAACATAAGAAATAGTGAATATATTTAATTTAATATTGATCAATTGAATACTTTCTGTTTCATGTAGAAACCAGGGAGCCAGCTCCGGGTCCTTTAGGCACAACTGATGGTAGTTTGTCGAAGACCATTGTGTTGGAGAACTGTGTTATAAAGTGATACCATGAATACCAGGTCAAGCCACCTATTACAGATCCGCCTACTAAACTTAGGGTGGACTGTGAATACACTTAAATTGTAGACCAAGAGGCATGTATTGTGTGGTTACCAGACTTGAGGCAATGTGGTAAATCTGGTATACTAACCTTAGATGCACCAGTCAATTATGGTTATAAGTGACGATGCTTGTTGGTTAGTCGATTATACGTCCAGATTGTGTTCCGTCATAAAATGTACGTCTGTCATTAACACTACTAGAAACCAGAAGCCCTGGTTCCTCCGAGTTCCCAGAATCCCCGGCAGTAAAGCCGGGAACCATTTCTATATAAAGAAATTAACCCTACCCTCCTGCGGTTATGTTGTTCAATGCTTTGGGATACCAACTTGGTAGAGATTTACCAAAGGAACATTTATGTAAAACAATTACTTCATCCAAAATCCGTTGGTTGAATAGAATGGAATTATATAATTGTTGAGTCAAATTAGACTCACAATGATAAAGCTAAACCCTCTCTTTAAATACAGAATTTAACAATATATATATGACGGTCCTGAATCGATTGGATATGAAGCGTTGAACGAAATACTATCTATAATTGAAAACGGAAATGGCTTCTTTCTCAAGACTTCACTGGTGTCAAAGATACCAATAGACAATTTAGAAAAAGTTGAAAACAATTTGAAAACATTTTTTGAAAAGAGGTATGAACAATTTATGCTATGCAATGCATGAAACTCATATGGGTTTTTTCTTTCTTTTTTAGATATCGCAATTTATATCAGTGTTCCGGTATTTTTTCTGGTAGTAATTATTGTTGTGCTTGTGTGTTGGCAAAAAAGAAGAAGAAATGTACAGAGACATCTTCCAAGTTTTAATATTGAGACAACAAGTGTGGAGTCCCTTGAACTTTTTAACATCGCAACAATAGAAAAGAAATCAATGTAATTTATTTTCAAAACCCCATGATTTATTAACCTTTTTTCTCATATAACAATTCTGCAGCAAATAATTATATATTTTTAACAAATCATGGAAAATCTCTATAATTGAATAATTACTCAATGATTAAAAGTGGAAAACATTGTGTCAAAAGTAGAATTGCATAGAATGTGTAATTTCTTCTTTGATACAATGTTTTCAAAAAGCTTGGTACTGCAGTGACATAAGAAAGCATCTATTTAAGGAAATGGATTAATTCTTCATTTCAAAATAATTGGTGGAAACTATTACTTATTATAATATATTTTTAACAAATCATGGAAAATCTCTATAATTGAATAATTACTCAATGATTAAAAGTGGAAAACATTGTGTCAAAAGTAGAATTGCATAGAATGTGTAATTTCTTCTTTGATACAATGTTTTCAAAAAGCTTGGTACTGCAGTGACATAAGAAAGCATCTATTTAAGGAAATGGATTAATTCTTCATTTCAAAATAATTGGTGGAAACTATTACTTATTATAATATATTTTTAACAAATCATGCAAAATCTCTATAATTGAATAATTACTCAATGATTAAAAGTGGAAAACATTGTGTCAAAAGTAGAATTGCATAGAATGTGTAATTTCTTCTATGATACAATGTTTTCAAAAAGCTTGGTACTTCAGTGACATAAGAAAGCATCTATTTAAGGAAATGGATTAATTCTTCATTTCAAAATAATTGGTGGAAACTATTACTTATTATATTATCCTTTTACAGCTATATTTCTTACTGCGACGATTGTGATATTCATGGTGATTATCAAGATAATACAAAGACAAGGTCTTAGAAGACGAAGAATGATTATAAATTATATATATAGAATTCTTTACGCTAGACACCCAATGATAATGATGACTTTTGACACTTTGTTTAGAATGTACCGTCAAAGGATGAATATAATAAGAAACAATTTCCATCAAACATTCTTCCGTAGGTATCCACGCAGGAATTGAAGAGCACCAATCAGATTACGATACTATCGATGGAATCCTTTCCATTGATTCACTGTAGTGTTAATTGAATAGAGTTGAATACATTCCTATTGTCACAATGTTTTCAACTCTGATCAATAACTTAAATGATTGGATCTCTTCTACAATGTTGATTAAGATATTTCCTTTATAGAGTTTTCAACTCTTTAAAGGAAAGATCCTAATAGTTTTTCTCTCATTGTCATAATGTTTTCAACTCTATAAAGAAAAGACATTTTTAAACACCTACCATTTTCCTGATATTAACATATCTATATCCATCAAAATCCATCGAAATTCTTACTGTTTTCAACAAATCAATGTTTCCGTTTGTTAATTTCCATATCTTCTTTGCATTTAATGAATTTAACACGTGTAATTTTCATTCTAACACAAATTCGTTTGATGTGTTTACAATAACACTTATGGATATTTAAATTCTGTATTAACATTTTCTCTTTTTGATCTATTAAAGTTACTAAAGTTTTGCTGAGAGAAGACACTTCAAATTACTTAAAAATCTATTATAATCCATCGAATATACAATTTCAGATAAAGACATATTTCAAAGACAATTGAATCAATGAATGCATTGTTTTATGTATATATACTAGTGGTTTGTGATTAAAATCTCTGACATATGACATAATTTGTTCCAGTTTTTAGCTCTACTGGCCAAAGGCCAGAAGGGCTTATGTCGTGGCGATGTGTCCGTCGTCCGTGCGTGCGTCCGTGCGCTCCAACATTTCAGGTTGAAGAGTTTTTTTCTTTGTCTAAAACGGGTTAATGTGGACATCATGGTTTAGGGGATTAATCCCATAAACTTTTGTCCAACTTTAACTGTCCATTGCTTACACGCTAATTGACCGTTTAAACACGTATTTAAAAAATCTCATTAACCACGGACAGACACTCCTGTCCATATCATGGACACAGTTTTCTGTGTTGCCTCCCTTGCATTTCCGAAAGGAGTTATTATTTGTATACACTGTATATACGCAATGGTTCCCGGTTTCATCCGCTTTATCAAAAGCCGCACACCGCGCTACGAAAACCAGTCCGAGAATTGTGGGTACCGGAAATCATATACGGCATGGTCGATCGGGAAGAAAAGCAGGCAGACTAAATCAAATTTGGTTTTAACGTAAGTAGGTAAGTGTTGCTTTCGATTTTATTTTATTTTCAACATTTTTTAAACCTGTCAGAAAATATGTTCTTCTCTTTTTGGGGTGTAGAACCTAGCTATTTGATCGTTTTCTCTTATAATTTCAAACTGCAAAAATCAAGTGTGAAGTCTTATCATGTCACATTTTCATGACTGAGTAGCATTCATAAAACGATTATGCTAGGTATGTCAAGTGTTTGTTTATCAACTATACATTTATCTTGACCCATAATTAAGACTTGAGACCGTTTATCCTCGTACAATGTACGTATTTTGGTCACTTCTGAAACAGAAAGTAGCTGGATCCAAGATGGCGGCGATCGTTTATATCCTCCATGACCCAGTTACCTGTGGTTTTAATGAAAACGATCTGTGTAAAGTTGAGAAATCATTTTTCATTTGCTTTAATGCAAGTTTTTAGTACATAAGCATTTTCACAACATCATCTGATAATCAAAACTGAAGTTTATTCAATCTGTCATTTGCAGATTTAGCCTCGATTGACATGTATACAAAAAAAATGCTAGACGCCATTTAATCCATTTTGTACCAGTTACCGGTGCATATATAAAAATCTACTCTATATAAATTAAGTTTTCACAGCTAAATTACTTCAGGTAAATTGTCTTTAAGATTAATGGGGCAAAAATAATTAAATAATTGCAACAAACAAACAGTCTTAAATCCATTTCAATAATAACATGGTTAGCAAATAAAGCTTCCAAATAAATAATTCTAACAAAGTTTGGCTTTTCAAAACATAGGTTTTATTCAGTTAAATAAATGTAGCAGAATCACAGTGGGGGCAAATGAACTATGATTCTCTGCACTGACGTTCCATCTTCTTTCAATGCTTTGTATGCCAAACCAATTTGATCTGCGTCGTAATTTCACTTCTTAGGTTGCCAATGATGGGAAACTGAAAAAAAAGAGATTTTTTTTTAAATTCTAAAAACACGAAAAGAAACTTTCCATTTGACTAATTATTTGGGGTGAATTTTACCCTACCAGCGACGGCAAGTTGCTTAGCAGATGACAAAAGTGTGAATTCAAAAGTTTTGAAGAAAAAAAGGGTATTTTCATTGGAATTTGAATGATACCAGTAATGTTTCATTAACTTACCTTGAAAAAAAACCTCATACTGGCACTTTTCTGATTGACTGTGAGGTGTTGACAGCGTACGGCAAATTATGACAGCTCAAAACGAAAACATCCGGTATGCAAATCAATTGGGTCACAAGATATTTGGATTTCTTGGAATACACCGGTGACTAGTTTACACCGGTAACTGGGTCATTGAGCATAAATCAAAACGTATCGAGAGATGAAATAAGGCATAGGGTAGATCTACAGTGCTTTTTCAACTTTAGGGGAATGGTGTCCATAGGAGGTGAAAGCTGTGAGGGAAAAATATGCAATATTTTAGAAATAATGGAAATAAGTTTAGAACAGTTTGCAGTACTTACACCTTGATTCCCATACACTTTTTAAATCTGTCTACTGCCACCCTTAAAAGGTTAAACACTTGTTCTGAGTGAATAGACACATGCCATTATCGATTTTTCCTTCAGTGCTGGCTGTTTATGCTGGGTTATGTAAACACGGCTTAAAGTGAGGGCTGTGAGTGAATATTGCAGTTTTGTGTCACTAATCTAATCAAATGGATACAATTAACAGATTGATGGATTGAAAGCGGCTATATGATAGACACAAGGAAGGGGTACCCCCTCACATAACCTCCCCCTATCCCTTTTTTTTTTATTTCTGTGGAGAAGCCTGGAACTGATTCTAATTGTTTTATATGCCCTTCTCCTGTATCGCCATTCTCCTAAGCAAGTTATCAGCCAATAAAATTGAGAATTTGGTCTTTATGTGGGAATGTCGACAATTATTTTTCCATGTCCGGTCCATCACATAATTATTTCACAGGAGTTAAAAAAAGATTTTGTGACTGAAGTGTCTTGTTTGATTTTAGTCAGATTTCACAGGAATTATCATATGTTACTTTACTTGTATGATGAAACTTAATGAGGGCAGACCATTGATTGTCCATTCCTTCGGTGCGTCCATTCCTTATGTGGTCAATTGAAAAAGAGGCCAACAGGAAGTCGGCCATGTTGGAAGCATGGAAGATGTTCAGACTGTAGTTGTTTGTTTTTACTAGTAATGTTTGGAGTGCTAGTTGCAGTCATCACTAAATTTGTGGATTAGGATCAATTTTGAAGCTCAGGAGAGAAATTTAAGATGATTTGCAGATTTACATTGAAATTGTTTGTTACTAGAGCATGCCATGTCAAGTTCATGATACAGGTTATGAAAAGAGATTTGAAATCTGGGAATTGCCATCTTCATGAATATGGCAATGGTTACTTAGTTTGTTTTGAAAGGTTAGGATCATGGATACTTCACAAAATTTGTTTGGAAAGAAGGAGAATCTTCTTTTTGGCATTCTAAAAGTTGGTATTAAAACATTGAGATAAGGCCTTGTTAACATGATCATGAGTACATGTTAATCACAGTGACAGAGAAACACATCCGCCATGGGCATAGTCAAATAGAAAATACAAAAGTCACATTTATTTCTTAAATGAGTGAGCCAATGTGTTATACTAAATGTTCATAAATGAACACAAATTGCAATATAGAATAAATTTTACCAGTGTTTTCAAATGTTTATTAAACGAAGAAGCAGTTACATGTGCAATTCATTTTGCCATCTTTAGTGACGGAAATGCAGTTGTGATGCATGAATCGGAATGTCTTTGTTTTTTAAAGCTCGTCTGTTTTTCCAAGAAAAGAAGTCGATTTATTGTGATACCCTTGGGGGCGGCGTCGGCGTCACAAAACTTCAACCTTACCTCATAACAGAAAAAAACATTCAATATTTCCAAATGAAACTTGGTACACATGTTCCTTTGATCAATTTACTTGTCTATACCAAGTCACATAACTCGGGCTTAAATAATTAATCAGTTATGCCCCTTTTTGGATTTGGAAAATCGTCACAAAACTTTAACCTTAGCTTATAACTCAAAAACCAAATTGTTTTTGTCCTGTCTGTGTGTGTGTGTGTCTGTCACAAACTTTAACCTTTGCAATAACGTTTGACCTAGTAGGGATAGATACTTCATATTTGGCATGCATATTTATCACAACAATCTGAAAATTTTGAGTGCTCACATGTCAAGGTCAAAACTCTAACCTGTTACATCGGGCATAACTTTTGAACTAGTAGAAAAATAGAGTTCATATTTCGCATGCATATGTATCTTGGGAAACTGAACATATATTTGAGTGGTCACAATGTCATGTCAAGGTCAAATTTCTTGGTGGCATAGTGTTTTACAAATACATTTTGTTTTATAAATTATTATTCCTAAGACTTGTCATTCTATGTGCATAAAAACCATTTCATCAATTTTTAAATGCCATGATGCAGTAAACCTTTCAGTTTCACAACTAATGAGTTGTACTATTGTGTTTGCTTTTCCGTGCAGTTTTCGCAGTTTGTGTTTTTATACCCCCAAAAAACAAAGTTTTGGGGGGGTATATATGAGTCACTCGGTCGGTCGGAAGCCATATTTTGTCCGGCCTATTTCTTACAAACTACTTGGTGGAATTCAATAACATTTTACATGAAGCTTCTATACCAAGAGTAGATGTGCCCTAAAGGTCTTACAATTTCATGTTATTTTTACAGAGTTATGGCCCTTTTACGTCCGTCTGTCTGTCTGTTTGTCCCACCTAACCTTGTCCGGTCCGCATCTTAACCATGCATGATATGATTTGAAAGAAACTTGACACAAACGTTCACCATGATGAGGCGGCGTGTCGCGCACAAGACCCAGGCCTGTACCTCAAATGTCAAGGTCACACTTAGAGGTCAAAGTTCAAAATGAGTACTATTTGATAAAACTACCTTGTCCGGCCTGCATTTCAACCATGCATCATAGGATTTCAAAGAAACTTTGCACAAACGTTCACCATGATGAGGCGGCGTGTCACGCACAAGATCCAGGCCTGTACCTCAAATGTCAAGGTCACACTTACATGTCAAAGGTTGAAATGAGTACTATTTGAAAGGACTGTACCTTGTCCGGCCCACATTTCAACCATGTTTCATATGATTTCAAAGAAACTTGGCACAAATGTTCACCATGATGAGGTGGCGTGTCGCGCACAAGACTCGAGTCTGTACCTCAAAGGTCAAGGTCACACTTAGAGGTCAATCATCAAAATGAGTACTGTTTGATAGGACTACCTTGTCCGGCCTGCATCTCAACCATGCATCTTAGGATTCTCAAGTTACTTGACACACATGTTCACCATGATGAGGTGACTTGTACCTCAAAGGTGAAGGTCACACTCAGAGGTCAAAGGTCAAAAGAGTACTGTTTGATAGGACTACCTTGTCCGGCCCGCATCTCAACCATGCATTTTAGGATTCTCAAGTTACTGGACACACATGGTCACCATGATGAGGTGGCTTGTACATCAAAGGTCAAGGTCACACTCAGATGTCAAAGGTCAAAAAAGTGTTCGATAGGACTACCTTGTCCGGCCCGCATCTCAACCATGCATCTTAGGATTCTCAAGTTACTGGACACACATGGTCACCATGATGAGGTGGCTTGTACCTCAAAGGTCAAGGTCACACTCAGAGGTCAAAGGTCAAAATGAGTACTGTTTGATAGAACTGTACCTTGTCCGGCCTGCATTTCAACCATGCCATATTTTGAGTCAAGGTGCTGTATCATCTTCAGTGATAGTTCTAGTTTAACGTGCTTCTGAGGGATTCATTTCTCTCAAAATTTATGAAACTCACAGCTGTGAATATTAAGTGCTTGTGTGGAAAGTCTCCCCATACTTCATCTAGGTTCTAGGGATCACTTGGCAATAGTGTCCACAAGATAAAATTTACATTATTTTTCAGAAAATGGAGCTATCACTGTTTTGGTCCTCTCTGCCGGGGATACCAAAAAACATGAAATGGCCCATCCAGGTAGTGGAATGGACACGGAAGCCATTGGTGTACTGTAAAGCAGATAATGCTTAGTAAGTATATTCCCATTTAATAAAAGATGATATTGTTAGTCATGTAAAGATATAAAATATCTCTCAGGCCTAAATTAAAAAAACATCTTTGTTTGCCCTTTACCTACCCTGACTTTTAGAGATGGGTTGTTAGGTAGGAATATTGTTTTTAAAGAATTTTACAATCAGAATTACACTGTATTCTGCAATATTGTAGTACATGTATGTAGTTTTTTCCGGTACAGGGCTCCAGATAAGAGGCGTAAATTAAATATTTTTTTCTCAATATTTCTTCTTTTTATCAACCAATCCGTATGTTGTGACCCTTGTTAGAATCGTCTCATTGTCTTCATATTCATACAAACTCTGACACAAAATATTTAATAGTTTAAAACAGAAAAAGAATATTTCATAACCTCTATGTCTACTATGTCTGGAAAACTTTGAAAATCTATGAAATGAATGGTCCAATTTGCATATAATACCTCATTGAGTTTCTTTAAAAGAAGCATAAAACAGTTGGCTAAACTCATGACTGCTATTAAGGATGATTGTATCCAGGTGAGCAATTCAGGGGCATCATGGTCCTCTTGTTTAATTTAGGAAAATACCTGTAATACAATGTAATATTTTATAGGGGAGAAAATTTATCCCGATTTTGACATGTTTACTGTATGAAGGAATTTTACTATTTGATAATCCATTAAATAATATTATTCAAATTCTCTGCAGCTTCAATGTTCATTCGGAGCAGTTAATTCCATTCCCTAGTCCTGAAAAGTACACAGATCTAGGAATAGGTACAGAATATTTTTAACCATGGGATAAACATCTGGGTGTGTGCAATTATAACCTTAATTAATAATAACAGCTTTAGAGCAAATACATTTTTGTTAGCTCAGCTTTGAACACATTTCTTAAATATTTGTGTGTATGTCTTCTATCATGTCTGATATTTTACTTGGTAATTTGCATGTACAATACAGCACTAAGCTGTATGATCATAAAGTAGGACTTTTGGACCATGATTTGAAATATGTTTAATTTAATTAAAGTAGATTAAGCTAACTGTTGTTTATCTTCTTTACAAATACTTTCTAAGAAAAAAAGGCATTTACATTTTCCCAGATGTTTATCCAAGGTTAGAATGGATTCAGTTCAAGTTCTGATTTATATTTCAGTTGAAGTTTTGGGCTGGTATCCTGAGGCATCTTAGCAAAATGTTCTACTTAGCTCAAGAAATATCTTAAAATTGGAAATTTTCATAACTTAATACAGTATATAGTTATCAAATTTTGATTTTTTTTTTTATTCTACAAAGTGTGGGTTACAGTATGCAAAAAATAATGGTGAAAGTTTTTGCTAAGATGCTTTCAGGATATGAACCTTGTTTTATTTTTCAGTTCAAGTTCTGTTGTATATTTCATGTTTTAAAATTCATGGTGCACTTGTTCACAACCATAAGACAATTTCTGTCACACCCTGGGCCAAAGTCCTTGGCTGGTAGATTAAGTTCACACTGAGAGCTTAGATTTTAAAATCTGGTACTTACACCTTGACTGAGCTGTCACTTTGTGATGCATTGAAGAGTTTTAAAATAATTTTGTACAGCTTAAGAAGACATCATGTTTGTGTGCAAGAACTATGCTGCTTCCTGAAAGGTCAAGGTTACACATAAGAGGTTGACCTTCAAAACTGAATGTGTGGATCTGGAATGCTTTCAGCTTGACTGTTCTAAGAATTGGGATAGCTTACTTAGTATTTGTTTCTCTTAGTATATAATATTTTGTCCACACTTTAAGAGCTCTTTTATTGTCCAGTTTTGTGTGTTTCTGTCCATCATTATGTGGTTTTTAGCTTGACTATTTGAAGAATATGGAGAACTATTACAGTCGGCGTTGCCAGCTTGGTTCAAGTTTTACATGAAATGTGTTTTCTCAGTAACCATATATATGATATTACTTTGAAACTTCACACACTTATCCGAGTTCATCACATGACCTTGCAGGACAAGTTCCATAACTCTAGATTGGATTTTGAATGAATTATTCCCCTTTTTGGATTTAGAAAATTTGGTTAAAGTTTTGCGTGCAAGGCCTTTTCTCAGAAACCATATATGCTATTGCATTAAAACTTTGCGCATGCATCCAATTTCATCACATTACCTATTAGGACAAGTCCCATAACTGTATATTGGATTTTGAGTGAATTATTCCCCCTTTATTGGACTAAGAGAATTTGGTCAAAGTTTTGCGTGCAAGGCCTTTTCTCAGAAACCATATATGCTATTGCATTAAAACTTTGCACATATATCCGAGGTCATCACATGACCTAGTAGGACAAGTCCCATAAGTCTATATTGGATTTTGAGTGAATTATTCCCCCTCTTTGGAGTAGAGAATTTGGTTAAAGTTTTGCGTGCAAGGCCTTTTCTCAGAAACCATATATGCTATTGCATTGAAACTTCGCACATGTATCTGAGGTCATCACATGATCTAGTAGGACAAGTCCCATAACTCGAGATTGGATTTTGAGTAAATTATTCCCCTTTTTGAATTTTGAGAATTTGGTTAAAGTTTTGCGTGAAAGACCTTTTCTTAGAAACCATGAGAAGCTATTGCATTGAAACTTCACACATGTATCTGAGGTCATCACATGATCTAGTAAGACAAATCCCATAACTCAGATTGGATTTTGAGTAAATTATTCCCCCTTTTTGGACCTAGAGAATTTGGTTAAAGTTTTGCATGCAAGGCCTTTTCTCAAAAACCATATATGCTATTGCATTGAAACTTCACACATGTATCTGAGGTCATCACATGACCTAGTAGGACAAGTCCCATAACTCTAGATTGGATATTGGCTGAATTATTCCCCTTTTTTAGCTTTAAAACATGGTTATTTTTTGCATCCAATCAAGGTTATATATATCTGAAACCACTACATACAAGAGTGTCAAATGATGAAATAGTCCAGCTTGCTGTCTTACGGACAGCTCTTTTTGCAGATGGAATATTCTGAAGGGTTTGTTTCTCTTAGTACATGTATATAATATTTTGTCCACACTTTAAGAGCTTTATCATTGTCCAGTTTTGTGTGTTTTTGTCCATCATTGTGGGTTTTTTTGCAGAAAGAATATACCGAAGGGTTTGTTTCTCTTAGTACATGTATTATAGTATATAATATTTTGTCCACACTTTAAGAGCTTTATCATTGTCCAGTTTTGTGTGTTTTTGTCCATCATTATGTGGTTTTTGCAGAAATAACTCATTTCAGAGATTGTTTCTTTTAGTATATTTTGTCCACACTTTAAGAGCTATATCATTGTCCAGTTTTGTGTGTTTTTGTCCATCATTATGTGGTTTTTGCAGCAAGAACTGACTTTTCTTTTAGTTTATCTTGTCCACACTTTAAGAGCTATATGCATTGTCTAGTTTTGTGTGTTTTTGTCCATCATTGTGGGGTTTTTTCAGAAAGAATATACCGAAGGGTTTGTTTCTCTTCGTATATGTTCAGTACAGCCTAAGCATTTTTGTCAAAATCCTCTTGTCTCTGTGATTTTTGTCTTGCGCGACTAGCCTTAAATCAGCCACGGCGTCTAGAGCCTAATATCTTGTCAGGGGGGACACATAGAGTTTTTTCCACCGCATGTGCTGGGGTTTTAACTCTCTTTTTGAATTTTGAGAATTTGGTTAAAGTTTTGCGTGAAAGGCCTTTTCTTAGAAACCATAAGAAGCTATTGCATTGAAACTTCACACATGTATCTGAGGTCATCACATGATCTAGTAAGACAAGTCCCATAACTCTAGATTGGATTTTGAGTAAATTATTCCCCCTTTTTGGACTTAGAGAATTTGGTTAAAGTTTTGCATGCAAGGCCTTTTCTCAAAAACCATATATGCTATTGCATTGAAACTTCACACATGTATCTGAGGTCATCACATGACCTAGTAGGACAAGTCCCATAACTCTAGATTGGATATTGGCTGAATTATTCCCCTTTTTTAGCTTTAAAAAATGGTTATTTTTTGCATGCAATATGCAATCAAGGTTATATATATCTGGAACCACTACATACAAGAGTGTCAAATGATGAAATAGTCCAGCTTGCTGTCTTACGGACAGCTCTTTTTGCAGATGGAATATTCTGAAGGGTTTGTTTCTCTTAGTACATGTATATAATATTTTGTCCACACTTTAAGAGCTTTATCATTGTCCAGTTTTGTGTGTTTCTGTCCATCATTGTGGTTTTTTTTGCAGAAAGAATATACCGAAAGGTTTGTTTCTCTTAGTACATGTATTTTAGTATATAATATTTTGTCCACACTTTAAGAGCTTTATCATTGTCCAGTTTTGTGTGTTTTTGTCCATCATTATGTGGTTTTTGCAGAAAGAACTCGTTTCAGAGATTGTTTCTTTTAGTATATTTTGTCCACACTTTAAGAGCTATATCATTGTCCAGTTTTGTGTGTTTATGTCCATCATTATGTGGTTTTTGCAGCAAGAACTGACTTTTCTTTTAGTGTATCTTGTCCACACTTTAAGAGCTATATGCATTGTCTAGTTTTGTGTGTTTTTGTCCATCATTGTGGGTTTTTTTGCAGAAAGAATATACCGAAGGGTTTGTTTCTCTTCGTATATGTTCAGTACAGCCTAAGCATTTTTGTCAAAATCCTCTTGTCTCTGTGATTTTTGTCTTGCGCGACTAGCCTTAAATCAGCCACGGCGTCTAGAGCCTAATATCTTGTCAGGAGGGACACATAGAGTTTTTTCCACCGCATGTGCTGGGGTTTTAACTCTCATTAAGAGTGTAATGTATATTTGATCATCCACAGTCAGCGGGACGAATATTTGGTCAGGCGAACTTCAAATTTTAGAAAATCTTTTAATTTCAAAATAGATCTATGTGTAAACCCAAAGTGTGATACTTTGGGAATAGATCTAGGTGATTTATCACTAAATATACAGATGTCAGCAAAAATCGACAGAATAAGCTCCTCCGCCCACCATAGTTCTGTTGCTAAACACCCCAAGTTTCCACACCACCGATCTCTTTAAAGCTAATTGACGCTTTATTTTATAAGTCGGAGAATTTGATCAGAACTGATCTAAGACAATAAATCCTAAACATTTACATTCAATAAACATATTTCTTTGGAGGGAAATATTTAAAAACAGTAAAATTACAAGCGAAATGCTGGAAATTCTGCTGCAGAAAAAGATGGAAATCATACATGTTTGCAAATTAAATCACATGCCGGATGATGTCACGCACAGTGAGCCAATCGTGCATCACTTGCCGCCCCAGCAGACACATGCAGAATGTAAACACATCAACAATTAGAATGAATTACGGCAAAGAAGCTGTTTTCAATAAAAAATAATCTGTAGCAATGGAAAGAATAAAGATCACTCATAACAGGTTAGGCGAAAATTTGATGCATTACAAACTAATAAATACAAAAACTCGATTCGACACATCAAACTTTACCAAGTTTGCTGTTGGTTTGCATCGAAAGAACCGGACCCTACAATACATGTTTGTCAAGCAGCATACACCTTGATGATGAACATTTCCTCAGTTCACGAGAGAAGATCATTGTGCAGGCTGTACGTGGACTCTACGTGCAGAGATCAGATGCGGCTAGTAGATTTTTACCATGCCGCGTATCGCACTGATTAGGTGATATGAGTCGTAGACTCCGCGGATAATTCAGCTCTCTTGAGACTCAGACTTTACTCTAGAACTGGGGATAGGAATAATGCCGATATTCTTGCAAAATGAATTCTTGCCGCTTAGAGCGAGAGGAATAAGCAAAAATCATGTAAGCTGTACTGTATAGAATGTTTTGTCCACACTTCAAGAGCTTTATAGTTGTCCGTTTGTGTGTGCTTTTGTCCATCATTATGTGGTTTTTGCAGAAAGAACATATTTCAGAGATTGTTTCTTTTAGTATATTTTGTCCACACTTTAAGAGCTATATCATTGTCCAGTTTTGTGTGTTTTTGTCCATCATTATGTGGTTTTTGCAGAAAGAACTTACTTTTCTTTTAGTGTATTTTGTCCACACTTTAAGAGCTATATGCATTGTCCAGTTTTGTGTGTTTTATGTCCATCATTGTGGGTTTTTTTGCAGAAAGAATATACCGAAGGGTTTGTTTCTCTTAGTACATGACTGTATATAATATTTTGTCCACACTTTAAGAGCTTTATCATTGTCCAGTTTTGTGTGATTTTGTCCATCATTATGTGGTATTGCAGAAAGAACTTACTTCAGGGTTTGTTTCTCTAAGTATATTTTTTACACACTCTTAAGAGCTACACTGAGCGGCTTTAAAAACACAACAAATGCAAATTGAAGAAAAAAAAATATAGGATCTGACACGAGTTCGTTTTAGATAAGCTTTTCTTAACCCTTTCCCTCATACGACAATTCTGCAGCAGACAACTTTGAACAGTTTTTGTCAACAAATTGAAAATCTCTATAATTGAATGGATAACCTATGACTTTAAGTGGAAAACTTTGTGGCAGATGTAGAAATTCCATGTTTTGTGCAATTTCTTCGTTTGTCATTATGTTTTCAGAAAGCTGTCTGCTACAGAGGCGTCAGAAAGCGTCTATATAAAGGAAAGGGTTAAACGAGTCTAGAAAAAATGTGATTATGCGAGCCTCTGGCGAGAGAGCTGTGTTGTTCTTAGACAATTCTTGTTTTTATAGACACTGTATTCTGTATTTCCAGATGCCTTGCAGAAAAAGCCTGATCTCTTGAAGGCATTCAAAAGTGATATGGAATGGGCAACCAGAGAAAATTGCCAAGGTCCAAAGAGGAAAAGGAGAAAAAAAGAAGGTAGAGGTATTGATTCTTTACTTCAACTTACAATATTTAGCACAGATATTGCTTAAGTTATGGACCTGAAAGTTTATAGATCTTCTTATTAAGCACAACCATATTAGGCATTACAAATAGCTTTGATCAAAATAAGAGGCCAAGTTAGATCAGACACAGAGTAAGTATCTCGGTGTTTGATCTGGATCCAAGGCGTTTGCCAATAGTTCAATAGTTCTGCCAAAGGTGGGGTTTCCAAACTATGATAAAATGGCCCACGCTTTGATTGCCATGATACTATGCATGTTGATTGACTAGGACAAGGTAATAAAACAGAAATTATAGTATTAAAATGTTGATATGGGTGTCACAGTGGCTCTGAAGAACCCCCATTTTTGAAAGAAGGGTACTAAACGAAAACTACCCTCAAATTAGCCAGACCTCAAGGTATACACATTTCTTTTAACTAAATGGAAATGAGAGATTGTAGGTGTATGTTCCATATCATTTATACTTTTATAATAAGTACTTAGTTTTGAGACATAGAATATGAAAAAAGTGAAACAAATACGGTAAATTTAAGGGAACTGCTAACTTAGGTTAGCTTTTTTATAAGTCACAGTGCTAGTTTAGATTTTATACTTTCATAAAACCAGGCTATAGGCAGGCTGTTTGTAAAGGGAAAGTTCGTAGTTTTGCGTATATAACATATTGCTTTTAATGTTTCCAGGCGGAAAAGTTTGACAGATCCGTCCACATCGGGCGTTGCAAGGTCCAAATTGTGCCCGGCAATTCAAACTAGCTGATAACTGATAGAATTTGAATTTCCCCCTTCCCATCAGTGTGACAAACATTGTCATACAATGACAAATCTGTTTCTTTTCAGGTAACACTTGTGAAGCAGCCTTGGCTCCTGTCAACATTCCCGTCTCCATTGACAACATAGATAAGTCAACCTCTGCTCATGACGAAGTAGCTGGCTCATCCCTGGCTCCTGACATACATGGCTCGGCCTTGGCACCTGATAACGTAGACGACTCTTGTCTGGCTCTTGAAAACACAGGTATGGCTAAATCACTTTGTTTAACAAATTGCATGATGAGGGGAAGTCTCTCAGCTGACTAGTGGAAGATCGATGGTTCTACCCAGATGTTTAATTGAGCCCTTATAGACAGTTGGGTATCTGGGGTTTTGCGCCGTCTCTAATAAGCCAGGCGTCTCAAAATAACTGCAATACTGTTGATGCGACGTAAAACCGCATAAAAAAAAAAAACAAAAAAAACAAATTGCATGTGAATGGTATTGATACCTCTTTTAAGGTCTTGACATGCTAAATGATAGAGATGGCAAAGATTATTCGATTGACGTCTGAATATTCGTAAAGCGTTTCAGCATTCGAAGATTGGATTATTTAATTTAAAAAATTATGAAATATCAGTTTTAACTTTTATGTATTTTTTGAAATATCAGTTTTAACTTTTATGTATTTTTGTTTTATGTCTAACGGCTTGATCCTGACTAAATTAATCGTTTGATCTACAGAAGCGCCTTATAGTGCCATAATCCTGCTAAATATGGAAAACAATTTGCGCTTCACATTTCCACTAGGCATTTATTAACACGGTTCCCACCTTGGATTCTGCGGGATCTTTTCTGGTTTTAGGTATCCATATTGTGCCAGGCAATTCAAACTAGCTGATTACTGATAGAATTTGAATTTCCCCATTCCCATCAGTGTGACAAACATTATCAGACAATGACAAATCTTTCAGGTAACACTTGTGAAGCTGCCTTGGCTCCTGTCAACATTCCCGTCTCCATTGACAACATAGATAAGTCAACCTCTGCTCATGACGAAGTAGCTGGCTCATCCCTGGCTCCTGACATACATGGCTCTGCCTTGGCACCTGATAACGTAGACGACTCCTGTCTGGCTCTTGAAAACACAGGTATGGCTAAATCACTTTGTTCAACAAATTGCATGATGAGGGTGTATGAATCACATTTAGTGATAGCTCTAGTTTTATAATGGTCTTTTGGATATTTGGTTTCTGATCCTCTATCAGACTCGGACTTTACTCTAGAACTGGGGATAGGAATAATGCCGATATTCTTGCAAAATGAATTCTTGCCGCTTAGGGCGAGAGGAATAAGCAAAAATCATATAAGCTGTACTGTATAGAATGTTTTGTCCACACTTCAAGAGCTTTATAGTTGTCCATTTTTGTGTGCTTTTGTCCATCATTATGTGGTTTTTGCAGAAAGAACATATTTTAGAGATTGTTTCTTTTAGTATATTTTGTCCACACTTTAAGAGCTATATCATTGTCCAGTTTTGTGTGTTTTTGTACATCATTATGTGGTTTTTGCAGAAAGAACTTGTCGTCGTCGTCGTCCGTTCACATTTTCCTACAAACGACTTCTCCTCCTAAACCAATTAACCAAGATCAAAATTGTACAGGAATGTTCATTGGGTGGATCTCTTTCAAACTTGTTCAAAGAATTCTATTCCATGCAGAACTTTGGTTGCCACGGCACCAAAAAAGGGGAAATTAACCAAAACTTAAAAAATCTTCTTGTCTGAAAGTAGAAGGCCCATGCCTTTGATATTTAGTATGTAGCATCATCTAGTGAACCTCTACCAAGATTGTTCAAATTATAGCCCTGGGGTCAAAAATGACCCCTCCCCGGGGGTCACTTGTTTTTCATAGACTCATATAGGGAAAAAACTTAAAAAATCTTCTTGTCTGAAAGTAGAATGCCCATGCCTTTGATATTTAGTATGTAGCATCATTTAGTTAACCTTTACCTAGATTGTTAAAATTATAGCCCTGGGGTCAAAAATGACCCCTCCCCGGGGGTCACTTGTTTTTCAAAGACTCATATAGGGGAAAGAACACTGAAAACTTTTTAAGTTTGATTAAATAAGGTGAGCGATATAGGACCATCATGGTCCTCTTGTTATAGACACTGTATTCTGTATTTCCAGATGCCTTGCAGAAAAAGCCTGATCTCTTGAAGGCATTCAAAAGTGATATGGAATGGGCAACCAGAGAACATTGCCAAGGTCCAAAGAGGAAAAGGAGAAAAAAAGAAGGTAGAGGTTTTGATTTTTTACTTCAACTAACAATATTTAGCACAGATATTGCTTAAGTTATGGACCTGAAAGTGTATAGATCTTCTTATTAAGCACAACCATATTAGGCATTGCAAATAGCTTTGTCAAAATAAGACGCCAAGTTAGATCAGACACAGAGTAAGTATCTCGGTGTCTGATCTGGATCCAAGGCGTTTGCCAATAGTTCAATAGTTCTGCCAAAGGTGGGGTTTCCAAACTATGATAAAATGGCCCACACTTTGATTGACTAGGACAAGGTAATAAAACAGAAATTATAGTATTAAAATGTTGATATGGGGTCACAGTGGCTCTGAAGAACCCCCCATTTTTGAAAGAAGGGTACTAAACGAAAACTACCCTTAAATTAGCCAGACCTCAAGGTATACACATTTCTTTTAACTAAATGGAAATGAGAGATTGTAGGTGTATGTTCCATATCATTTATACTTTTATAATAAGTACTTAGTTTTGAGACATAGAATATGAAAAAGTGAAACAAATACGGTAAATTTAAGGGAACTGCTAACTTCAGGTTAGCTTTTTAGATCACCTGAGCCAAAGGCTCAAGGTGAGCTATTCTGATCACTTTTTGTCCATCATCCGTCGTCGGTCGTCCGTCGTTAACATTTAGATCATCTCCTCCTTAACCACATGACCAATTTCAACCAAACTTCACAGGAATGTTCCTTTGGTGAACCTTGACCAATTTCAACCAAACTTCACAGGAATGTTCCTTTGGTGAACCTTTTTCAAAATTGTTCAAAGATTTAAATTCCATCGAGAACTTTGGTTGCTGCGGCATCAGAAAAGGGAAAATTGCTAAAACTTTAAAAATCTTCTTGTCCAAAAGTACTGGCCTGATTTGAAAATAAATTGACACAAATGTTCCTTGGGTGACCCTCTACCAAGATTGTTGAAATTATTCTGATCCGTTTAAAAACATGGCCGCCAGGGGCGGGGCTTGTTTACATAGACTCGTATAGAGATTTTTTTTTTAAAATCTTCTTGTCTAAAAGTAGATGGCCCAGGTCTTTTATATTTGGTATGTAGCCTCATCTAGTGGACCTCTACCAAGATTGTTCAAATTATAGCCCTGGGGTCAAAAATGACCCCTCCCAGGGGGTCATTTGTTTTACATAGACTCGTATAGGGTAAAAACTTTAAAAATCTTCTTGTCTAAAAGTAGAAGGCCAAGGCCTTTGATATTTGGTATGTAGCTTCATCTAGTGGACCTCTACCAAGATTGTTCAAATTATAGCCCTGGGGTTAAAAATGGCCCCTCCCTTGGGGTCACTGGTTTTACATAGACTTGTATCGGGAAAAAACTTTAAAAATCTTCTTGTCTAAAAGAAGATGGCCAAGGCCTTTGATATTTTGTATGTAGCTTCATCTAGTGGACCTCTTCCAAGATTGTTCAAATTGTAGCCCTGGGGTCAAAAATTACCACTCCCCGGGGGTCAATGGTTTTACATAGACTTGTATCTATAGGGAAAAAACTTTAAAAATCTTCTTGTCTAAAAGTAGAAGGCCAAGGCCTTTGATATTGGGTATGTAGCTTCATGTAGTGGACCTCTACCAATATTGTTCAATTTATAGCCCTGGGGTCAAATGACTCCTCCCAGGGGGGTCACTTATTTTACATAGACTCATATAGGGAAAACACTTTAAAAATCTTCTTGTCTAAAAGGAGAATGCCCAGGTCTTTGGTATGTAGCTTCATCTATTGAACCTCTACCAATCTTGTTCAAATTATAGCCCTGGGGTAAAAATGGCCCCACCCTGGGGATCACTTGTTTTACATAGACTCGTTTAGGTAAACACTTATTCAGGTGATCGATTTAGGGCCATCTTGGCCCTCTTGTTTATAAGTCACAGTGCTAGTCTAGATTTTATACTTTCATAAAACCAGGCTACAGGCAGGCTGTTTGTAAAGGGAAAGTTTGTAGTTTTGCGTATATAACATATTGCTTTTAATGTTTCCAGGCGAAAAAGTTTGACAGATCCGTCCACATCGGGCATTGCAAGGTCCAAATTGTGCCCGGCAATTCAAACTAGCTGATAACTGATAGAATTTGAATTTCCCCCTTCCCATCAGTGTGACAAACATTATCCGACAATGACAAATCTGGTTTCTTTTCAGGTAACACTTGTGAAGCAGCCTTGGCTCCTGTCAACATTCCCGTCTCCATTAACAACATAGATAAGTCAACCTCTGCTCATGACAAAGTAGCTGGCTCATCCCTGGCTCCTGACATACATGGCTCGGCCTTGGCACCTGATAACGTAGACGACTCCTGTCTGGCTCTTGAAAACACAGGTATGGCTAAATCACTTTGTTCAACAAATTGCATGATGAGGGGAAGTCTCCCAGCTGACTAGTGGAAGATCGATGGTTCTACCCAGATGTTTAATTGAGCCCTTATAGACAGTTGGGTATCTGGGGTTTTGCGCCATCTCTAATAAGCCAGGCGTCTCAAAATAACTGCAATACTGTTGACGCGACGTAAAACTGCATACAAAAAAAACAAATTGCATGTGAATGGTATTGATACCTCTTTTAAGGTCTTGACATGCTAAATGTTAGAGATGGCAAAGATTATTCGATTGACGTCTGAATATTCGTAAAGCGTTTCATCATTCAAATATTGGATTATTTAATTTAAGAAATTATGAAAAATCAGTTTAACTTTTGTGTATTTTTGTTTTATGTCTAACGGCTCGATCCTGACTAAATTAATCGTTTGATCTACAGAAGCGCCTTATAGTGCCATAATCCCGCTGAATATGGAAAACAATTTGCGCTTCACATTTCCACTAGGCATTTTTTAACACGGTTCCCACCTGGGATTCTGCGGGATCTTTTCTGGTTTTAGGTATCCATATTGTGCCAGGCAATTCAAACTAGCTGACAACTGATATAATTTGAATTTCCCCCTTCCCATCAGTGTGACAAACATTATCAGACAATGACAAATCTTGTTTCTTTTCAGGTAACACTTGTGAAGCAGCCTTGGCTCCTGTCAACATTCCCGTCTCCATTGACAACATAGATAAGTCAACCTCTGCTCATGACGAAGTAGCTGGCTCATCCCTGGCTCCTGACATACATGGCTCTGCCTTGGCACCTGATAACGTAGACGACTCCTGTCTGGCTCTTGAAAACACAGGTATGGCTAAATCACTTTGTTCAACAAATTGCATGATAAGGGGAAGTCTCCCAGCTGACTTGTGGAAGATCGATGGTTCTACCCAGATGTTTAATTGAGCCCTTATAGACAGTTGGGTATCTGGGGTTTTGCGCCATCTCTAATAAGCCAGGCGTCTCAAAATAACTGCAATACTGTTGACGCAACGTAAAACTGCATACAAAAAAAACAAATTGCATGTGAATGGTATTGATACCTCTTTTAAGGTCTTGACATGCTAAATGTTAGAGATGGCAAAGATTATTCGATTGACGTCTGAATATTCGTAAAGCGTTTCAGCATTCGAAGATTGGATTATTTAATTTAAAAAATTATGAAATATCAGTTTTAACTTTTGTGTATTTTTGTTTTATGTCTAACGGCTCGATCCTGACTAAATTAATCGTTTAATCTACAGAAGCGCCTTATAGTGCCATAATCCTGCTAAATATGGAAAACAATTTGCGCTTCACATTTCCACTAGGCATTTTTTAACACGGTTCCCACCTGGGATTCTGCGGGATCTTTTCTGGTTTAAGGTATCCATATTGTGCCAGGCAATTCAAACTAGCTGATAACTGATAGAATTTGAATTTCCCCTTTCCCATCAGTGTGACAAACATTATCAGACAATGACAAATCTGGTTTCTTTTCAGGTAACACTTGTGAAGCAGCCTTGGCTCCTGTCAACATTCCCGTCTCCATTGACAACATAGATAAGTCAACCTCTGCTCATGGCGAAGTAGCTGGCTCATCCCTGGCTCCTGACATACATGGCTCGGCCTTGGCACCTGATAACGTAGACGACTCCTGTCTGGCTCTTGAAAACACAGGTATGGCTAAATCACTTTGTTCAACAAATTGCATGATGAGGGGAAGTCTCCCAGCTGACTAGTGGAAGATCGATGGTTCTACCCAGATGTTTAATTGAGCCCTTATAGACAGTTGGGTATCTGGGGTTTTGCGCCATCTCTAATAAGCCAGGCGTCTCAAAATAACTGCAATACTGTTGACGCGACGTAAAACCGCATACAAAAAAACCAAATTGCATGTGAATGGTATTGATACCTCTTTTAAGGTCTTGACATGCTAAATGTTAGAGATGGCAAAGATTATTCGATTGTCGTCTGAATATTCGTAAAGCCTTTCAGCATTCGAAGATTGGATTATTTAATTTAAAAAATTATGAAATATCAGTTTTAACTTTAATGTATTTTTGTTTTATGTCTAACGGCTCGATCCTGACTAAATTAATCGTTTGATCTACAGAAGCGCCTTATAGTGCCATAATCCTGCTAAATATGGAAAACAATTTGCGCTTCACATTTCCACTAGGCATTTATTAACGCTGTTCCCACCTGGGATTCTGCGGGATCTTTTCTGGTTTTAGGTATCCATATTGTGCCAGGCAATTCAAACTAGCTGATAACTGATAGAATTTGAATTTCCCCCTTCCCATCAGTGTGACAAACATTATCAGACAATGACAAATCTGGTTTCTTTTCAGGTAACACTTGTGAAGCAGCCTTGGCTCCTATGAACATTCCCGTCTCCATTGACAACATAGATAAGTCAACCTCTGCTCATGACGAAGTAGATGGCTCATCCCTGGCTCCTGACATACATAGCTCGGCCTTGGCACCTGATAACGTAGACGACTCCTGTCTGGCTCTTGAAAACAAAGGTATGGCTAAATCACTTTGTTCAACAAATTGCATGATGAGGGTGTATGAATCACATTTAGTGATAGCTCTAGTTTTATAATGGTCTTTTGGATATTTGGTTTCTTATCCTATATCAGGATAGTATTGCAAAAAAACTCGTCAGGAGTTTACCGCAATACTATCAGCTTTATTAGACGGCCAGCTGTCTTACAGGATCGCTGTCATTCATTTTGTAGTGTCGGATTAGAGAGGCATTTACTGGACAAAAACAATATTTCACATAAAGTGGTATTTATGACAAATTGTTGACAAACAGCATGCTAATTAGCCTCCAGGTATAGATTTACACTGGTCAGTTAGGTTGTGCCTCCAGACCATGTGTAATTGGTTAAATGCTGTTGTAGAACAGAATAGAATTCATTCAAAATATCTGATCTACGATATTGTTTAAGCAAACAGAGTAGCTAGACATAGGTGCTCTTATGTTATCAGACAACAACAAATCTTGTTTCATTTCAGGTAACACTTGTGAAGCAGCCTTGGCTCCAGTCAATGCTTATATGGAACATATAACAGAGTATGACAATGAGATCGAAACAGATGACTCATTGACTGACCCAGACTATAAAATGAGTGACTCGGCTGATTCTTCGGATTCTTCTGTATCGTTTGTGTACCCTATGTTGGAAGAGACTGATGAATTAAACATGGTGAATACTGTCAATTCAGACTTTGATGAAGCAATTCCGGACACTGCAGTTGACACTGCATTAAAAGAGACCAGTGAATCGGTCAACAGAAACAATATTAGTTCCAACCTAACTGCAGTAAGTCCGGACACAGCCTGTGAAAGTCCTTATTTAAGACAGTTAAGCAATGATGATATTCAAAGGTGTTTAAAATTTCCGAAAATTTACACAAAACGCTTTATTAAATCATCCAATGAAAAATCCAAAAGTGGAAGAAACTATGACACAGTGCATTCTTGTTTTTACTGCAGAAAACTGATGAGCAATATTCAAACACACCTTTTAAACAAGCACTACAATGAAGATGATGTGTTACAAGTGAAAGAGTTACAGAAGAGGATAAAGATGGTGCAAACTGAACAAGACAAAGAGAAAATTCGTAGTCTGATAAAGAGGAAACAAACCTTGTTGAGGAACAAGGGAGATGACAGACATAATAACAATGTTTGCAAAATGAGAGAAGGCGAGCTTTTAATTGCAAGGAGGAGGACAGGTGATTTTAACTCCTTACTGTATGGTGGATGTCCAGGATGTCTTGAGTGGATGGTGCTGAAGGAAAATTACACCAAACATAAAAGACATTGTCCAGCTGAAGGAAAAACATCTATGTCATCTGCTGTTTTGCAGTCGATGATTTTCAAAGGACAAATTGGATCAAATGCCTCGCCCCAGCTGAATGAAGTGTTTAAGTCTATGAAAAAGGATGACATTTCAATGATAGCGTTAAAAGACAATTTGATCATTGCTCTTGGGGAAATGCATTTCTTTAGTAGTTATGGTAATAAACTTAAAAGAAACAATTATGCCAGCTTTAGAATGCGCTTAGGTGCACGTTTGCTGAAGTTATTGAGGGAGGAAATTTGTGACAAAGAGTGTTCCATGTCAGATTGTATGATCGTTGAAAACTTTGATAGATTTGCAAAATGTGCTTTATTAGCATGTGGAAGAAACAACGATGAAGAGTTGGAACACCCTAGTGTGGCATTGAAACTGAGCGATGATGTTAGCAAAATGGTAGCAGCAAAGATTGCATATGCCTCAAAATCAAGGAACAAGGTCGATATGGAAGAGGGACAACTGTTTGCAAGTGTCCTGGCCAGGGAGTGGAAACTGAAAGTGAAAAAGCAAGCTACTCTTCTTCTTCAAGAGAGACAATTCAATAAGAACATTGCTTTACCTCATCCAGAAGATATTGCTAATTTAGCA
This sequence comes from Serripes groenlandicus, assembly GCA_031761405.1. NCBI lineage: Eukaryota > Metazoa > Mollusca > Bivalvia > Cardiida > Cardiidae > Serripes > Serripes groenlandicus. Next base: position 244,039 of record JASEVX010000068.1, on the reverse strand, counting down.
AATTATCTGATCAGCAGTTTGAACTCTTTAAACTTCGACAGCAACATTGAAACTTACAGACGCGTTGTCCTTCTTACAGAAGCCCGCCTCCTGTTATACAACAGGCGCAGACCTGGCGAACTGTCGGCGTTAGAGTAAGCATTTACTTTTAAAATCCCACTAAATTGAACAAGTTCTGTCTCAGATTCAAGTTTTTTGCGCCCACATTTAGGTGGGGGGTGCATATAGATTTGATCTTGTCTGTCCGTACTTCTTTCCTTCCTTCCGTCCCGCTTTATATAAGTAAGAAAGTTGGATAAAACTTATAAGTGAAAGTAGATGTTTAGCACTGGTTCTACTCAGAAAACCATCGTTGGACAAACAGCCTGCCTGTATATAATTAAAAACTATAAAAAATGGTGTTTAACCAAACATGCCAACATGTACAACAGTGACATATAGGATCTGACACAAGTTGTTGTTTGAGATAAGCTTTTCTTAAACAAGTTTAGAAAAAATGTTATTAAGCAAGCCTCTGGCGAGTTTAATAACATTTTATTGTAGATGAGTTTAAGAAAAGCTTATCTCAAACGACAACGAGTATCAGATTCTTTTTATTGCATATTTAAAGACATGCGCGCGCAATTAAAAATCTTAAAAAAACTGAACTCATTGTTTGCTTAATTATTAGGTTATTAGACTAAACTGCTTCCCTACGAATACTAAATAACCAAAATTTCAACTAAAAATGAATTCCTAACATATTTTGGACTTGATGAAAAACAGTGCATATTCTGATCCGAACTCTCATCTAGAAGCTTCTGATCAGATTCTACACTTTTTTCTGAAAGCCTGATATACTCTGTTATCTGCATGCAATGCGTTGAAAATGATATGAATAGAAATATTTAGTTGTTTACACATGTGAAAAGGAACTTGGGTGATTATGTGGCAGTTTCAACATACTAGAATACTGTATATGATTATAATGAATGATAGAAATTTCATTTGCATTTCATTTCTACAAATTTTCCGGGGGGGGGGGGGGGGGGGGGGGGGGGGGGGAAACCCCATAGGGTATATCTCCCTTTTGTTGGTATATATTTTGAAAACGAGCATGGTGACACCAATTTTCTTGACATTTTCTGATAGTATATGGCATTCACTTAATAAATCTAAAGTTTGAAGAATTGTTTATGATCAGTTTTCAAATTATTCACATTTATATGCAAATATATTCAGAAAATCAGATATTTTCTAGCCCTAGTTTATATATATTTTTGCCGTTTTTTGCTTACTTTCTGTAAATTCTCTGTTTTTAGCTCGACTATTCGAAAAATAAGGGCGAGCTATTGTAGTCACTTCGGCGTCGCCGTTGGTTAAAGTTTTCGTGCAAGCTAGCATTTACCTTTATAACTAAGATACACTTAGGCCTGTGATCTTCAAGTTGGTTTTGCCTAGAGAGTTTGGAGTTACTACATCAAAGGTCAAGGTCACTGTGACCTTTCTGTGACCTTTCTGTAAAGAAACAGTTAATGGTTAAAGTTTTTGTGAAAGCTAGCATTTACCCTTATAACTTGCATACGCCTACGCCTATGATCTTCAAACTTGGTATGGACATACACCATAGCAAGTTGGTGATGCCTAGAGAGTTTAGAGTCAAGTTTCACTGTGACCTTTAACACAGAAACATTCCTTGCTTTAAAACTACCGATTGCTTAGGCCTATGACCCTGAAACTTAGTTTGAGTAATGGTCATGATCAGCACTTGAGTCAAACAGGTCATGGGATCATACGGTCAAAGGACAAGGTCACTTTGACCTTTAACGCAAAAAAAACTATTTGAATCCCTTGAGAATGTCTAACAAGAGGCACATGAGGGCCTATGCTCTACTGGTATGGTTCTTATGTCATTTTCAATCCAGAGCATGTATGTATGGTGAAGATCGGATAGTAAATGGGGGCTCTTTTGTTTTCACAAGCTGTATTATAGTAATTTTTACAATTTCATGGGCCATAATCCAGTCTTGCATTGGCGGATCTGGCTGGTTTTCAAAAGGAACCAAGCTCTAATCAGTATTTAACTACTATCTAAGTTTGGTGAAGATCAGATAGTAAATGGAGCCTCTATTGTGTTCACATGCTCAATTATAGCAATTTGGACAATTTCAAGGGCCATAATCCAGTCTTGCATGGGCGGATCTGGCTGGTTTTCGAAAGGAACCAAGCTCTCATGGATATCTAACTACTGTATAAGTTTGGTTGAGATACAATCAAAAGTGAAGACTGTATCGTGTTAACAAGCTTTTTTATAGCAATTTTGACCATTTCAAGGGCCATAATCCAGTCATACATGGGCGGATCTGGCTGGTTTTCGAAAGGAACCGAGCTCTCATGGATATCTAACTACTGTATAAGTTTGGTTGAGATACAATCAAAAGTGAAGACTGTATCGTGTTAACAAGCTTTTTTATAGCAATTTTGACCATTTCAAGGGCCATAATCCAGTCATGCATGGGCGGATCTCGCTGGTTTTCGAAAGGAACCGAGCTCTCATGGATATCTAACTACTGTATATTATTTGGTTGAGATACAATCAAAAGTAAAGACTGTATCGTGTTAACAAGAAATTGTTTACGGACGCACGGACGCACGGACGCACGCACGGACGACGGACAAATCGCCACGACATAAGCCCTTCTGGCCTTTGGCCAGTAGAGCTAAAAATAGGAAATAAAGATAAAACATGGAATTCAGATTTGTTTCCATCAGAAATTGGCCAGAATATATAACTGTCACATTTTCTAGAGCCTGTATTCACCAAAATAGTATGGTGACCCTTAGTTTTCTTGTTACTATTGTGTTTATAAATGTTTAAATACTACTTTTACATAGTTTCAAGTGTTGCCTGTGACAATTTTAATTGAGCAAATATGTCTTTAAAAGTGTATTTAAATACTAAAACAAGTTGACTGGTAACATAATTAAATTGTAAGTAACGTAGTGTATTATGCCGTCATACAATATATACTCAAGGACAAAAGTTTTGCATGGCATACAAAAATGAAATTTTCTAAACACACAATAGAAGATATATTTTACCTGTATTTTTATGTAATATCCAAAACAATTTATTAACACACAATAATCCAAAATTTTAACGAATTTGACCCAAAATAGGATTTTATACACACTTTTGTGATACCACACCTTTGTCTTTGAGTATAGTACGATGACGCTATGACGTCATTTCTTGTCTTACACATGTGTAAGATAAGGAAATTCGTGATGGTTGTATTAACCCCGAAACAACGACTGTTATGTGATAAAAATCAGACTTGATGGTTGTTATAATGCTGTTGCAATAATGGTGCATTATAAGTTTATTTAGTGTCTTCCATTATTCACAGCATTCATACCTACATGAGAAGACTTCTGTCAATGAAACTGACTTCAGTCTGTGGGAAGAACTGACACCATTGGAACAAAACCTGCTGAAGTCCCAGGAACTGTTAGAGATGAGAGGAAAGGTAAGTTTAGCAAAATATACTGACACGAAAATGAACACACATGATAAAACAGTATAGTTTAAAGCGCAAACAACCACTCAGGGCTCTCACTAGGCTTTAATTCTCCCTCCAGGCAATTTAGGGCGAAGTGATTTTCTTGTGTGTCATTACGCGTCGTAATTGCATCGTTTGGGATAGAACACATTTACTTAAACAAAGATGAAATAAATTGCCGAAATATAATCGACAATTAATAAGTGGACATCTTTTAATTATTTGCTGTTTTTCGGTTTCTCATTTATTTAATTGCACTTGTCAACTTACGTATTTCCCAGTTTGTGATCCAAACATTGTGTTCTAAAGTCACCGAAATATAATTAATAAGCTACCTTTTACGTAATGTCAGGCATTTTGTAAGGAAGTCTGTCGTAAGGCCTAAATATCATAAACCACGTAAATTATTTGTATCGGGTTTGCTATCCAAACTCGAAAGTCACCAAAATATAATTAATGAAGCTACATTTTACTCACCATGTAAAGGTGTTGGGGCATTTTGTAAAGAAGTCTGTTGTAAGTGTCATAAACAACATAAATTATTTGCTTTGGCCAAACATACACACTCTTTACTAGTAGTATTGAGGTATTGTCTTGTGATTGGTTAATTCCAAATATTACGGCACCCCCATGCTACAACATTTATTATGAATCCCCTAAAAAAATATCTGAATTTTTTCTCAATTTTTCAATAATTGAAGACGATTAGCTCTTTAAACAATGAATAGATTCACAATATTATGTATACTATTGAAAGGGTTCAAATATAATTCGACCTCCATCTCATTAACATCGGAAACGTATTTAATGTTTTAACAGTGGGCGCCATAATAATAATTGTGTGTAACATAATCGTTGTGTGTGTTAAGGGATTCTATTCTTCAGCTTTAAATGTATATATACACTTACTGATTACGCAAAGTTCTGTGTATATCGAGAACTGTATAAATCGATATGACATGGCTCGTGACCGTGATTATTTACTGTGTCCTATGATAAATTGCCGACGAGGTCAACATCGCTTTGACAGAATTTTTGGGCGAAGTCAACTTCACTTTGATCGAGTGAATGGGCGAAGTCAGAAATGTTTAGGCAACTACTTCGCTCAAGTCGCCCCCTCGCGAGAGCCCGCCACTGATAAACATATTTTTGTCAAATTTGCTGTTTTTGTATTTGCGTCACAAGTGTTTCGGGGCACACCTTTCTAGTTATTGTCTAAATGCAAAGGTCCCTTGTAGCACTATGCAAAAAAGGAGTTGAATTGATATTGCACATGTTTCCTAATACTGAGCCAAATTTACATTGTTTTCAGTGCCACAACAAAATACCTCTGCTTCTACCCGAGGAAGTGAAACGCCCACTGGCTTACCTTACAGACAGGAAGGTTAGAGATGCTGTGGGAATACAGAAAGACATGAAGTTCGTCTTTGCAAGTACAGGTATTCTGATTGTTTATTGTTCTCTTTTTATGCCCCAAGATTAAGTTATACAATTTGGAGATTAAAAAAAATCAACAGCCAAAAACATGTAGTTTTCCTTTCACACTTTTCCAGGTATGAAATTCAAGTGTCAAAAACATTTTGACTCTGATTCAGGTCGGCGCTTTATGACCTATTTAGTGTTGCAGTGCAGTAAAACCCAACTCACACGCTCACTCAGATTCAGTATTTATAATAATTATGTTTGGGAGGCTGAATAGGAACCAAGTTGTTATCATTTGTCATCATTTGTGTTCTTAAATGGTCGATTACAGTTGAACTAACCTCTCCAAAGTGACCGCTAAAAGAAGAAACATAGGAATGTCTATTCCTATACATAAGACATGTGGCACCTTATTGCAGCATGAAAGTATTGCAGAAAGCTCCTTTGCCACCTGCCCAACAAACTACTATATGTGTATACTTTTAAGTGGTCACTTAGCAAGGGTTTACTGTACAATATATACAAAAATCCTACAAGCCATCTCATGACTTGGAATTGTTACAATTTTGAAGAAATATGAGATTTCTTTGAACAGTGTTTTAACAATTTGAATTAGTTTGTACAAAAAATTGCATAGAAAAAAATGTCAAGTGAAACCGGGGCTGTATTCCAGTAGCATCTATAAGATATTTCTTAAAGTTGAGAAAAAATTGTTTAGCTCTAAAGACAGGTGGCAGCTTAATGCAGCAAGATAGTATTGCAAAAAGCTCCTATGGGTCACAACTCCACAAAGGTCAAATTTCTTGGGGGTAGAGTGTTTCACAAACACATCTTGTACATTTTAAGGTGGTGAGCCGGTAAGGGCTGGGACTGCTCTTGATGTTGTGAAATACGAAGCAAACCTCAAGTACCCAGAGAGGATATTAGCAACAAATTTGAGGAAACACACGGCCACAATATCCCAGGTGAGTTCATTAATTCGAACATTTTTAACTAGACTGTTAGAAGAATATGAAAGCTATTGTACTCGGCCTGGTGTCGGCGTCACACTTACATATGTCCGGACTTATTCTTCAAAAGTGTTCGTCGGATCCTCACCAAACTTTAAACACATGTTCATAACCATAATATCTTGATCAAGTGACAGTTCTTGTTTTGTTGTGGAGTTACAGCCCTTTGTTTGCAGAAATTACTTGAAATATATTAAAGGTTTTTGCTCAACTGATAAAAAAAGAAAGTAAATCGTTAAACCTTGAAACTTCGTTTAACTGTTCAGGTTACAGTATCAAGTTAGATAACTCTTGATTGACTTTCATTTGAATTATTTCCCCTTGTTTGGACATTTGGGACTTTGGAGTTTATTAAAATTTGCGTGCAACTGATTGACATGCATGTAAATAATGAATCCCTAATTGGATTGAATGTAAACTTCTTTGAAATGAATAGGGACCCAAAAGCATCGAGTTGTTGAACTATCTACTAAAAGTCCAGAGTAGCCTTAAATAGATGAGCATGCTGTCTTGTGACAGCTCCTGTCTTCCGTTTTGATGTGGTGCCCACCCTACCAATGATGCTGACAATTGCTTCAAACGGCATCTTCTCCTAAACCACTAGGTCAATTTCAACCAAACTTGACAGGAATGTTTGGCTGGTCCTTTCTCAAAATAGCTAAAACAATTGAAATCCAAGCAGAACTCTGATCGCCATGGCAACATATTGGAAAAACAAAAAATCGACTGCTAGCCAGATTTCAAAATAATTGTATAGAAATGGTTGTTAGTTGACCTGACCTGACCCTGACCCTCTTACAAAATTGACAATTGACAATTTTGTGGGGATTTGTTAAAAAAAACATGGCCGCCAGTGTATATGTTTTGTTTTTACCTATATGTCTGCATAGTGTATAAACTTAAAAAATCTTATTGTCTTATAGTACTGGTTGGATTTCATTATAAATTGGTAGCAATGTTTTTTGGGGGTACTTTCTGAAAATAGCTAAGAGAATTGAAATCCATGCAGAACTCTTTGCCATAGCAATTGACTGGAAAAACAAAAACAAAAATCAACCGGTAGCCATATTTCATAATCCATGCAGATCTTGTTGCCATTACAACCTATTGGAAAAACTTGAAATATTCTTAAAAAATCAACCGCTGGACAGATTTCAAAATAAAAAAAATCTTGGGTGACCCTCTTACACAATAGACAAAATGATTCGTCAAAAAACATGGTGCCAGTGGATGTGGCTCTTTTTTCCCTGTATGTCTATAGTAAAATCTCTAAAAAATCTTCTTGTTTAGACTTATGGAAGGAAAATATGTAGAACCTTGTCCAAAACCACAAAGCTAATCAGATGAGTGCTCAAGGGCCCTCTGGGCTCTCTTGTTATCAGTTTGTTATTATACCCCCCGGCAAACAAAGTTTGGGGGGGTATATAGGAATCACCCTGTCCGTATGTCCACATTTCTTGTAAGCACTACTCCTCCTAAACGGCTCAATGGATTTGGTTCAAACTTTACATGAAGGTTACACATCATATGTTTCAGATAATTCAACTTAGAGGTTACCTGCGAGGGACTCCTGTGCACATACCTCCACATTTCTTGTAAGCACTACTCGTCCTAAACGGCTCAATGGATTTGGTTCAAACTGTATATGAAGGCTACTCATCATATGTAGATATGCATGAAGGAATATTTTTCTCCTCAGATTCTTCCAAGGGAAGATAATTCAACTAAGAGGTTACGAGGAACTCCTGTGATACCTTGTAAGCGCAACTTAAACTTTACCATTGTATCCAATGCTTTGGGAGGGGAGCGGGGGGTATTTTTCAGTGAGCTTTGCTCACAGTACTTCTAGTTTGAATCTGGAACCAAACCCTTAATAACTTGAAACTCTTGTTTCAGGTGATGGGTCTCAAGGTCAATGAGCTCCAGTGGATCACAAACCATTTGGGCCATACTGAGAAAATTCATCTTCAGCACTACAGAGCCACTTCTGGCCTTATCGAGCGTCTCGATATTGCAAAAATTATGCTGTTGCAAGAAAAGAATATTGTTGGACGTTTTGCAGGGCTCCAATTGAAAGATATCCACTTTGAAGGTTAGTGCTTCACATTAGTATTGACAGCAGCTTTTTCTAACATGTCTGTTGTGAGAATTATATGAACATGTTCCTTTTAAGCCAGATAGGTTGAAAAAAATCACAGAAATTTGCGTTTGAAAATCATTAAAAATGTTTGTGCAGGACAAGTCAAATAGTGATAACTGCCAACTTCAATGTTAAAATTGATGTCTTGCGTGTTTAAACACAGCAGTCGGAGCACCCAACAAAGAGCTGTGCAATATGTCCCATTTTAAGAGTTTATGTACTGTCCATGCTTAATGGCCTTTGCAAGGTGTTCTTTTAAGTGTAAATATACTGTCCTGTCCAATCAAAATGGGCTTGGCTGGCAGTGTGTCTATCTTTAGGTGTTAATATATTGTCCAATCTTAATGGCTTGGCAGTGTGTCCATCTTTAGGTGTTCATATACTGTCCAATATTAATGGGCTTGGCTGGCAGTGTGTCCATCTTTAGGTGTTCATATACTGTCCAATCTTAATGGGCTTGGCTGGCAGTGTGTCCATCTTTAGGTGTTCATATACTGTCCAATCTTAATGGGCTTGGCTGGCAGTGTGTCCATCTTTAGGTGTTCATATACTGTCCAATCTTAATGGGCTTGGCTGGCAGTATGTCCATCTTTAGGTGTTCATATACTGTCCAATCTTAATGGGCTTGGCTGGCAGTATGTCCATCTTTAGGTGTTCATATACTGTCCAATCTTAATGGGCTTGGCAGTGTGTCCATCTTTAGGTGTTAATATACTGTCCAATCTTAATGGGCTTGGCTGGCAGTGTGTCCATCTTTAGGTGTTCATATACTGTCCAATCTTAATGGGCTTGGCTGGCAGTGTGTCCATCTTTAGGTGTTCATATACTGTCCAATCTTAATGGGCTTGGCTGGCAGTGTGTCCATATTTAGGTGTTCATATACTGTGCAGTCTTGATAGGCTTTGCAATGTGTTTGTCGTTAAAAGTACTGTTTTTGATAAGTGTTTCGTGTAGCAACTTAGTTCAATTCAATTCAATAGTTTATTAGCATAAACATATACAAATGTTCATTGCCAATACATTATTAATACATAAATATAACGCAATTGGAAACCCAATATCCAAAGAGAGTATACCCTGATCAGACAACTCCTCTAGGAGCTGCCTGATCAGGGTCCATCCTATTTGCTTGTTGAATGTGAAAGTTCTAAATATAGCACTGTTGACTTCAGCAATAAAACTCTTTGCACTGTGTGCCAAAATATCAAAAATATCCATTTAGATATTATAGTTTACTTTGGCAAACAGGAAACAGTATATAACCTGATCAGACAACTCCTCTTGAAGCTGCCTGATCAGGGTCCGCCTTATTTGCTAGTTGAATGTAAAAGTTCTAAATATAGCGCTGATGGTTTAAGCAGTAAAATTCTTTGAATAATGTGCCAAAAATATCCATTAAGATATTTTTAATAGGCTGAATTTTATATGAATATTTATGGGGGCATTTGATACAATCGGTGATTATACTGCGTGAGAAAAAAATGTAAAAAATTGTGTGGGTTTTGTTAATTGTGCTCTGCGTTTTGCATTTCTGTAGATTCTTCTTTTTTCAGTGTATTGATTGTCAAGTGTTTTCGAAATCTAGTGTTGTGTTGGTTTGCCTGCTTTAAATCTCGTCTAGTAGTTTCACAAGTTTGTGTGTATCATGGACTATTATGTGTTTTTTTTGCGTTTGTTTGGGTTTTTAATAGTTTTAGTTTGACTGAAAATGGTGATGCTTTATCATGTAAAAGTTTACTTGAGTTATCAATTCCTGAATCAGTGTTAGTGCTTAGTAAGGCTTTTATATTTGTTCTGTTTTCCATATGAATAGATAGTTCAGCACAGGCATACAATAAACACAGAATTGCACATAATGTAGCGTACTGCATAGTTTTACACTTCTTGTAATTAATTGAAGAGCTTCAATATGCATAGGAGGTACATGATTATTGTTGTGTTATGCAGTGTACAACACTAAAGTCACAATCACTTAGAACACTTGTGTAACTCTTAGACTTAATATGTGTATCTTGTACATTTTTCAGATATTGAGGATGCAGGTGAGATGACAACTGGTTTTCAAGACGAAATGATGGGCAGCACTGGTGCTGAAGCGGATGTTGAGAGAAGTGATGAAGGTAGCTTTTTATGATACCATAGGTTGAAAATTTCGGTCCCACGTATTATCGGAATCCTCTTCTTACCTTTTTGTCATAAATTTAATATAACATGTCGCTGTATGTCTAAAGATACCAGTAAACAAGGTATTGTTGGATTTTCAGTCATTGATCAATGTGGTTTTAATCAACTCTGCTCAATATACACTTTTTTCAAAACAACAATGCAATGAATAGCATCAGAAAAGGTGGTATCTGCTGGCCTGTTCGTTCTGGCAGATTGAAAAATGATGTGTTATTTACAATATTTTTCAGCTATATTTATTAACGGCAAGCCCTTATTGGCTACACACTTTAACTTTAGAGTGTGCCTGTGCAAGGCACATTTTTTGGCCGAATTCTGGTTTGCAACATGTGAACCATTAATAAGTGTACTATGGCCATGATGTAACTGAAATACTGTTGAAAATGGTGCAAAACCCAAATCAGTCAATCAATTTAAAGCTGTGGACAACTTACTTTGAAAAAAGTTCCATGATAGAAAACCACTCCTTATTAGTCAGTTTTTTAGAGATAACAGAAGTGTAATTGAAAAGATGTTCAAATTTCTCGTAACCTGCTCAAAAGTCTTCATCGATCCCCAGTCGCGGCACTACTGTCATGGTGGAGTGTTCTTAGGCAAGGCACATTTTCTAGCCTAGTACTGGTTTGTTTACCCAGGGATCATGAATGAGTGAACTGTCGCCGTGATATAACTTTTCTAGCCTAGTACTGGTTTGTTTACCCAGGGATCATGAATGAGTGAACTGTCGCCGTGATATAACTGAAATAATGTTGAAAGAGGCGTAAAACCCCAATAAATAAATAAATAAACAAAAGTCTTCATAGTCTTTAGACTTTATTTTGGTCATAAAGGGGATGTTTGTTAGAATATTCAGTTGGAAAGTTTTGCAATTGCGAAATTTATTCTACGGTTTCTTCCCAGGAAACTTGACAATTTATTCACACTCCCGTAAGAGCTTAGGATACAATATTTTCACAGCAAAATATAAATCTGTAATTAAACGGAGAAGAAAAGAAATCACAGTAGGCTCTTGTACTTCCCCTGCAAAAGCAACAGAAGTCTTTGCTTATGGATTTCAGATATTGTGATGGATCCGGAGAGCCCCCCTAGGAAAACCAGAAAAAAATCTACCCGGGTGACCTGGACAACACAGGAAATAAATGAGATTGAGGAATATTTCAAGGACTATTTAGACCTTAAAATGAGCAAGTCCTGCCCTGGACAAAAAAGAATGCTTGAGAGCAATTGCGCTTAGCAAGTCGTCCGGTGGTATTTTGGCCCGCAGACATTGGGAAACAGTCAAGAAGAAGGTGTCCAACATGGTAAAGAAGAGAAAGACTGAAACTGGATGAAATTGATGGATTGTCAGTGTTGTCGAAAAATTGTTCTTAAAATGTTATTCCAGTGCAAAGTATCGAAGTTGAAATTCTCAAATCTGATTGGTCAGACTGCTTTAGACTTCCTATAAAGTATCCTGTGAGCAACTTGCAACATCATCAACAAGGTGGCCATACCACGTGGTTTCTGAAGTCACATTTGTTACGTCAAGGAAAAAAACCGGCTCGATTCAATTTTTTGAAGTGCCGTAATTATCTTATTTCACACTCAATTTTGATGACATATGCTGCAGTCAAAGGAAAAAGTTAATATAAATTCATATACCTTAAACTGTTTGCCACCACTGCATTAGTTTTTTCCCGAAAACGTGCTGTAGAAGCATGCCAATCAGCAAACATTTTAAAGTTTTCGAGGGAAGAACTACTGCACTGGTGGCAAACAGTTAAAGGTATATGCATATCTATACACTCCCTAGACTGCGGCATATGTCCTCAAAATCGATTGTGAAATAAAATAATTATCGCACTTCCAACAATTGAATCGAGCCGGTTTTTGACAAATGGGGAGACAAGCGCTTTTTCAAAAAAGCAATCTCTAGTTTTAGTTGTGTTCTAAAATTGCCTAGCAACTAAATTCTATTGCAGATCATTGCATATTTTTATATCAGTCGGGTTTGAAATTATTAATCCTAGCATCGGATATGTTCTTTGAGTCAATGCTGGTCAATTTCTTGCTTCAAGTTGATCTGAAAGTGTTAAAATACTCTAAAAAGTTTTGGTCAAATTTTGACTGTGTGGCAAATATTAATGTCCACTGACTAGTTTTTTCTTTAATTTGGAGTATTTATATAGATGAATAATGATACATTTTGTGTCGCTTGTCATCTAAATTAACCAAAACACTCGAGCATACCCTTTATTAAAAGTTGCGTATCTTCGTTTTCGTACTGTAAGAGTATTTGATGTTGCTCAATAATTAACCATCTTGCCATGTCGTTTTGTAAATAATGTATTCTTTGTTGCTAAGCTTATGGCTCATTTATGAGTTATTGCATAATAAAATATGTTCCGTTGTATAGTTTAAAAGAAAATTCAGGGTGTCTCCCAAACAATGCCACACCTCACAAAATTATCTCTATCTAAGGTCATTTTTGTGGCGATTGGTTGACAATCGCCACAGTGCTACCAAAACAACAACAACGAAAAAAACCTTATATAGTCGGTTTTGAACAGTCGGTTGGATATTTCTGCAAAGGCAATTTACTCACTTCCGTTAAACCGCCATATATATATATAGTTCCATCAATGATGCAGGCACACGATTAATAATGATAATGTTAGTGCTACTTTGATACCGGATTGGTACTAATATTTGAGATTTACCGAGAAAATATCTAAATAGAGTTAAACTATTTACATATTAGCTTTCTTCATGTTTGGGCAGATAATAAATATCATCGCGCGTCTTGGGTACGGTATGCAGAGCTGTGCCTCGTTCTATTTTTACTGTAGTCAACCGTAACCTTTTGACCTTTAACCTGATTCGGCCTGAGGGTAAAATATTACCGTATTTACAGGAATTGGTTGTACTCTGAAAGCACCTCGCCAAAATAAAACGGCCAATTAACTTCTTTTGTAATTTCTGAAAATACCTACGAGTTTAACAATTATGGTCCGTAAAAAGTGCTTATTTCGTACCTGGTCCCGTTTTCAATAACATTGCAACATTATAGAGTGGCATAGGCTAAAACGCAAATAAATAAATAAAGTCGGCTCACGAAAACAACATGACTGTCACAAAAACAACGTTTTATTTGACAATAAATCACATGTATTCATAAGTTTTCTAATTATTTACTGAAAAGCATGTGCACAAACATATAACGATGAATTTTAAAAGTATGTAATAGTTTTTTTTTGTACTAATTACGCGAAATAGAAAAATTAGTGAGTGGCGTAGGCTAAAACGCATATAAATAAATAAAATCGGCTCACGAAAACAACTCGGCTGCCGCGAAAACAACTTTGCTTACGACTTTTAATCCCATATTACCATATTTTGGTTGTTACGAAAACAACTTTTTATAGTTGTATGTCTTCATAATTTTTGAATTAGGAACAAATGATTGATTAACATTTTTTTAGAAAAGATATTGTCCTACGAAAATGACATTTTCTCACAACGTTTTCAACTCTTACAGTGTTCTATCAGCGATCATTTTCTCACAATGTTTTCAACTCTTCACTATTCTATCATTATTTTCTCACAATGTTTTCAACTCTTCACTATTCTATCATCATTTTCTCACAATGTTTTCAACTCTTACAACTGTTCTTCTCACAATGTTTTCAACTCTTCACTATTATATCATCATTTTCTCACACTGTTTTCAACTCTTCACTATTCTGTCGTCATTATCTCACAATGTTTTCAACTCTTCACTATTCTATCATCATTTTCTCACAATGTTTTCAACTCTTACAACTGTTCTATCTTACATTGTGATAAAATGAGAAATTTCTCATTTTCTCACAATGTTTTCAACTCATACAAATGCTATATCTTACATTGTGATAAAATGAGAAATTTCACATTTTCTCACAATGTTTTCAAGTCATACAAATGCTATATCTTACATTGTGATAAAATGAGAAATTTCACATTTTATCACAATGTTTTCAACTCATACATATTCTCACAATGTTCCAACTCTATCAACAAACAATAGCCGGTGTGTAGAACACCCGGTGAGACCTTTATGAGTCATATTAAAAGTTGTTTTCGGTATCTAGCTATACCGACCTAAAAACGGGAAGCTGGAATTTTATCAAATCTGGAAATTCTGAAAGGTTTTTATAAATATTATAAACGCTTTGTAGTTGTTGCAATATATGAATACGATCGCCACTACAGTGCCATTGGCGCTTTGATTTGAGTAATGTTAGTAAAAGTTCAATTATTGAGTAAGCTCTGATTTAGATTATGAAACTTTACATACTTCTTTAAAAATAATATTGCCAACAATCAATAACAAATGAACAAATTATGTAGCCAGAGATAGATACCATTTTGCTAGTTGTTACATTTTTTAGCTCGCCTATTCACAAAGTGCAAGGTGAGTTATCGTGATCACATTTTGTCCGTGCGTCAACATTTGGCATTGTTAACACTCTAAGGACTTCATTTTGCATCCGATCAACATGAAAGTTTATCAGAACATTCATCTCCATAAAATCTTGGACAAGTTCGAAACTGGGTCATGTCCGGTCTAAAACTAGGTCACTAGGTCAAATTTAAGGAAAATCTTGTTAACACTCTGGAAGTTACATTTTTGGCTTGAGCATGTTGAAACTTTGTCAGAATGTTTATCTTAGTGATATCTAGGCCAAGTTCAAAACTGGGTCATGTCCCGTCAAAAACTAGGTCACAAGGTCAAATTTAAGGAAAATCATGTTAACACACTGGAAGCCACATTTTTGGCTTGAGCATGTTGAAACTTTGTCAGAATGTTAATCTTAGTGATATCTAGGCCAAGTTTGAAACTGGGTCATGTCCGGTCAATTTAAGGAAAATCTTGGTAACACTCCGGAAGCCACATCTTTTGCTAGAGCATGTTGAAACTTTGTCAGAATGTTTGTCTTAGTGATATTTAGGCCAAGTTCGAAACTGGGTCATGCCCGGTCATAAACTAGGTCGCTATGTCAAATTTAAGGAAATATTGTTAACACTCTGGAAGCCACATTTTTGACTTGAGCATGTTGAAACTTTGTCAGAATGTTTGTCTTAGTGATATCTAGGCCATGTCTGGTCCAAAACTAGGTCTCTAGGTCAAATTTAAGGAATATTTTCTAACCATTTAGGTGAGCGATCCAGGGCCATCATGGCCCTCTTGTTCGGGGGAACACCCTGTATAAACTTAACCCATTACCTGCTATGCTAATTTTAGACTCAACCTCTATGAACAAATCTACTGAAAAGGAACAATTACTAGAAAAAATGAAAATTTCAGAATGTTATAGATTTTAAACCATCGTGATAAATAGAGCATTTACTCCAAACCTTTTGGCTCTGTTTATCACTTTGCTTTTTAAAAAAATGACGTTACATCAGCGTCAAAATTAGGGAATGGGTTAATTGACTTTAAAAATATTGTTGATTTTTGGAAGCAAAAGATATTCAAGTTTTTTTTCTAATTGCAGGGAAAATAACTTTTGTCAAAATAGCAGGAGAATTCACATTAGGAAGGTTCATTGGTAGGGTTTTGAACTTGTAATTTGTTGAGTTGAAGTCATGGGCTGTCCATTTGGATATTTAGTTTTCTCCTCCTCTTCATCATTTCGCCTTGTTTTTCAGCAGTGCCAAAATATGGCACATGATGTCAAAGGTATTGACTGTGCAATTTTTTTTAATGATGGCAAAGAGTTTTATGAGATCTTCAGTCTCTGTGTAGATATTGAGGGAATGTCTGCCTACGTCATTGGTGAGATAAATGCTGTTTGCGCAAAGTACAGACTTTGCACATTGATACATTTTTAAATAGGTGTTGCATACCAATATTGGGTGACCTTGACCTTAAAATTTAACCCATATGATAGAAAAATCTTGTCCAGAGCATATATCCCTAATGAATATGTATGCGAGACTCCGCCTACTATGAATATATAATTAACTGAACTTTTATATAGGCACATAAAACAAGGAATTTTATTGCCCA
The DNA here is from genome assembly GCA_031761405.1 of Serripes groenlandicus. NCBI lineage: Eukaryota > Metazoa > Mollusca > Bivalvia > Cardiida > Cardiidae > Serripes > Serripes groenlandicus. Next base: position 227,710 of record JASEVX010000068.1, on the reverse strand, counting down.
AACCAACAGTGCAATATTTAGAGCTCTCATCTTCAAAAAGCTGTCTGATCTGGGTCTACTGTGTTTGCAAAAGCGTTTTTATGAGGGAAAGATTAATAACAACACTTTATACTACAAAAACTTGTATGTGAATACAAAGTGTTGCATACAAAAATTAGGTCACTGTGTCTTTGAACTGGACCTTTCACCCATATTATGCATGTGTCGTTTGCAAGAAATATATATATGCAGATATCTGCTATAGTGTATGACAACACAAAGCAACTCTTTTTGGGCGTGTGTCACTTACTGTGACAGTTCTTGTTGTTTCAAATGTTTGTATTTGTTCGGTTGTGTAAATTTTGGATGGATTTTCAATGTCTTCTCAGGTTTAACCTTTTTAAGCTCGCCTGAGCATGTCCTCAGGGTAAGCGATTGTGACTTTCTGACGTCTGTTCACACTTTTTAAAACATCTCTGAAGCCGCTGATTTGAACTTAATACAAGAAACCGCTAAAGACGGTAAGGCCGGATTGTCGGCAATTTGACCTTGAAAATCGACAAACCAAGGTCAAGGTCAAAGTAACCCTAGAAATCAATGGAACTTGTTACTTTTTACTTTCAGGCAAAGTTTCAAGTTTGTAACCCTTTCCAGTCCTGAGATTTTGCCTCAACCTGAAACTTTAACCAAAATGTTGACAGACAGACATCCGGACAGACGGACATCGCCAATCTATAGACCGGAATTGCTAGAGCAATCCGGCCAAAAATAATAAAATAATAAATAATAAAATATAAATAATATAAAACTATAAAACTGTTGAAAGCAAATTAAAACACAAGTCCATATAACTATAAAACTGTTGAAAGCAAATTAAAACGCAACTTGCCGTGATATAACTATAAAACTGTTGAAAGCTGAGTAAAACGCAATTTGCTGTGATATAACTATATAACTGTTGAAAGCAAATTAAAACGCAACTTGCCGTGATATAACTATAAAACTGTTGAAAGCTGAGTAAAACGCAATTTGCTGTGATATAACTATATAACTGTTGAAAGCAAATTAAAACGCAATTTGCAGTGATATAACTATAAAACTGTTGAAAGCAAATTAATACGCAAGTTGTCGTGATATAACTATAAAACAGTTGAAATCAAATTAAAACGAAAGTTGCCATGATATAACTATAAAACTGTTGAAAGCAAATTAAAACACAAGTTGATATAACTATAAAACTGTTGAAAGCAAATTAAAACGCAAGTTGCTGTGATGTAACTTTAACCAAAATGTTGACGGACAGACAGACAGACAGACGGGCAATAGGAACGTGAAGGTCAAGAGTTATCATGGAAATCAAAAGAACATGTTAGTGGCTACACACAGACCAATTTTCAAGTTTGTAGCTGTTTCCATGTCCGAGATTTTGCTTCAACCAGAAACTTTAACCAAAATGTTGACGGACAGACAGACAGACAGGCAATAGCAACGTGAAGGTCAAGAGTTATCATGGAAATCAAAAGAACATGTTAGTGGCTACACACATACCAATTTTCAAGTTTGTAGCTGTTTCCATGTCCGAGATTTTGCTTCAACCAGAAACTTTAACCAAAATGTTGACGGACAGACAGACAGACGGGCAATAGGAAGGTGAAGGTGAAGAGTTATCATGGAAATCAAAAGAACATGTTAGTGGCTACACACATACCAATTTTCAAGTTTGTAGCTGTTTCCATGTCCGAGATTTTGCTTCAACCAGAAACTTTAACCAAAATGTTGACGGACAGACAGACAGACAGACAGACGGGCAATAGGAAGGTGAAGGTGAAGAGTTATCATGGAAATCAAAAGAACATGTTAGTGGCTACACACAGAACAATTTTCAAGTTTGTAGCTCTTTCCATGTCTGAGATTTTGCTTAACCAGAAACTTTAACCAAAATGTTGACGGACAGACAGACAGACAGACAGACAGACGGACAGACGGACATCGCCAATCTATAGACCGGAATTGCTTAAGCAATCCGGCCAAAAACTTGGCATGGTGTTTCCTTGTAAGGTTTCCTTGCAAAGTTGTTGAAAGAATTTCATTCCATGAAAAATCTTTTAAAATATTCTCATAAACCACTGACTTCAATGACATTTTTGCAGAAATAATGAATGCTGTCCACCTAAACTGTTCAAATCATGATGATTTCTTAAAAAAAACACGGCTAACATGGGGTGAGGCCAGTTTTCCATATATGGCTATTTAGGAAACTGAAAATCTCCTCCAAAAGCACTGCCTAGATCTGATTAATATTTGGCAGACATAGTTTTAAAATGACCCTCCACAAGATTGGTTAGATCCTGATAAATCAAAATGCATGACAACCAGGTAGTGGGGGCCGGTTTTCCTTGCATGACTTAATTAAAAACTTTTAAAATCTGGCAAGGAACTCCGCTGTCAGAATGCCATATGTCACCATTAAAAACACTACTGTTAACTTTCCAGTTTTCTTGTTTTCCAATATTTTCATGTGTTTTTGTTTGCACCACAATTAAAACAGTTAAAAAACCCAGTTTGGATATGTTGTTTAGAGACAATTGTTCCGTTAAATCTTGAAATTGGACAGTATTTAGTTCAGGTTAGCATACTTACTGAATAAATAAACATGTCTAATGTTTTTTAAGCACAATTCTGTACTCACTCTGCCATCATTTAACAGTAATACGGAATGCTATTAGTACTATCACGACTTCACATCAGCGCACCGTAGAATGGTCAGAAAAAAAGATGCGCAAGCTTTTAACTGCAAAGTGGTGCATCTTTATTCATGTGTTGCCAATGCATTTTATAGCAGAATTGTCAAAAAAGATATGCGATGTTTACTTTTTACACCAACTTAACATTTTTCAACCAGGAGCAGGTAACGAGCAGACAAAAATTGTTGCGATTATTTTGCTTTTCTTCCATTGAATGGCTTTGCAACTTTGGGAAAAAAGATGCACCACTTTGCAGTTCAAAAATTGTTCATTTTATTTTGTTATCGTTCGACGGGGTGCTTACACGAAGTCACAATGGTACGAATAGCATTCTGTACAGTAAATTGTGTAAATGTATCCTGCCCGTTAGGGGTTTCCTGCCCTGTTGCGCAGAGAAGTCCAACCGTTTTCTGATTAGGACATAAGAGATTGAAGCTAAAAACTCTTAATACTGATATATAGTACTTTATTTTTTCAGGACAATATTAAACACAATTGGGTTGGTATGGCTGCTATTGACTTTCCAGTTGCTTTTATCTTTTTTTTTTATGATTATGAAGCTAGTCGAGCTCTGGCTTTCTGCCATGATGAAGAATGTGATATTTTGGACATTTACCAATATGGTCACAACATAATTGGGTTTTATTTGTATTCTGACTTTGAGCACTGTAAGGAGTTTTGTCTAATAAATCATTTTGACATAATTTCATATCCAATCTATTTTGTAAATATTTAGATGTTTGATATATAAAAACTCCGTGGGAGCTTTCTGCTTTACTTTTGAGCTGCATTAAGCTGTGGCCTGTCTTCAGGGACAATTAGGCTTCTTCAATGAGTGACTTTTATCACAGGTTTGATTACTACTAAACAAACTCATTTATAATGACAGATTTTGCTGACTTTGAAAATAGAATAGACCCATTTGTTAAAGCAGACAATACTTTAATTTGATTTTTAATATCTCATAGACTGACATAGAGGTAAATTTCAACTCTCCCTTTTTAGCTCGCCTGAGTATGCTCAGGTGAGCTTTTGTGATCGATCTCTGTCCGTCGTATGTCGAACGTCCACAATTTCATTAAACAACATCTCCTTTTAAACCACTGGATGTAAGTTTACTAACTTGGCTGGGATGGACCTCTACCAAAGTTGTTTAAAGAATGATATGACAAAAAACATGGCCGCCAAGAGCTGTCCAGTTTTCCCTATATGGACAATTTTAAAAATCTTCTTATCCAAAACTACTGGTCCAATTTCAAAATAACTTCACAGAAATTATCTTTTGGTGGACCTCTACCAAAAATGTTCAATGAATGTCAATATGACGAAAAACATGACCACCAGGGGCTGGGCCAGTTTTCCTTATATGGCTATATAGTAAACATTGAAAATCTTGTCCTCCAAAACCATTGGTCCAATTTCAAAATAATCTCACAGAAATAATCCTTGGGTAGACCTCTACCAAAGTTGTTCAAATGATGATATAACAAAAATCATGACCGATATGGACGGGGTCAGTTTTCCTTGTACGTCTATATGCAAAGATTATTTGTAATCGCTCTTTTGTAACTCTTTGATCAGGTGAGCGATATTATAAGGACCATTATGGTCCTCTTGTTTTGACAAATTACTCTTTTTTTTTTTGTGAAAATGTGAAATAATTGGTTATTTAGATATTCCTCATGAGTAGAGTATTGAATGAACAGTAATCAGGAAATGGGAGTTTTTGTAAGCAACAAATGTGTTTTTCCTTTACCCTGATTATTTATACCATTGCAAGTGAAGTTTGATGGGGGAATATAGGAGACAGTCTGTTGGTTGATTGGGAGGTCAGTTGGTCCGTCCGTCTCCAAAAACCTTAAGACGTAAACTACATTTCTTAAGCAATAGATCAAATTATAATGATGTGTACATGTGCATGACATAATTTTCATGTGAGTCATTACAAAAATTAGAGTTATTGACAGTGATTGGAAGACAAAAATCTTGTGATGCCAACTACTACTACATTTCTTCACAGACTGAGACCAAGGGCCATAAATGGATAGTCATTTTGACCAAATTATCTCCCTTTAAAAAAACCAAAAAAACATGAACCTTGGCCATAATTTCTGTACGTTTCAAGTTAATGTCATTAAATTTCATGCACTTCTTCACTTCTTCACCATCACAATGGCTACAATCTGACCAAGGATCATAACTCTGAAATACAATTTGACAAAATCATCTCTACTATACTGACTTGGAAATTTTTAACCTGGGCCACATCTATTTTATTTAAGCTAATTACAATCATTCACTTGTTAACCATCACAAGAGCTGCAATCTGACCAAGAACCATAACTGAACTACAGTTTCACACTATTACTTCCCTTTTACATGCTAAGAAAACTTTAAACTTGGCCATAATTTTTTTATTATACACTATTTAAGCTAATGTCATGAAACTTCACACACTGGGTCACCATCACAAGGGCTTCAATCTGACCAAACTCGTCGGTGCAATTTGACAAATAAATTTCCTTTTATAGACAGGAAATAACAGACGAGCATTGACATCTGCATGTAGTGCTCTTGTTTATCTCGGAGACTATTTTAGTTTCTGCTAATTATATCATACGTATTGGTCTAATTAAAGGTTATAAGGTAAAGGGTTATTAAAGATTTTGGAAAGGTTTGCATCTGTACATGTTATACACCCATCTTAGGATGGGGCGTATTGTTTGAACACCCATGGAATGCGTGTGGGCGGTGGAAGAAATTTGTCTGGGCTAATTCTCGGAAAACGCTGATCTGATCCTCACCAATCTTTACACACATGTTTATGACCATAATATCTGGTTCAAATTTGATTTGTCAAGTCAGCCGCTTTACTCCTTTAGGAGTTACGGCCATTTATTTGCAGAAATTAATATCTTATCCGGGCTAATTCTTGGAGTGCTTATATCATCCTTACCAAACTTCACACACATGTTTATGACCATAATAATTATTTGGGTCAAGTATGATTGACATGACAATCACTTTACACTTTTAGGAGTAATGACCCTTTATTTTGCAGAAATAACTTGAAATATATCTTGTTTGGGCAAATTCTCGGAAAGTGCTCATCCAATATCCACTAAACTTTATACACATGTTTATGTCCATAATATCTGGGTCAAGTTTGATGGCCATGTCAATCGTTTTGCCCTTTATTTGCTGAATTACTTAAAAAATATCCTGTCCCAACTGTTTCTTCATAAGTTTGTAAAACTTTTCAGTAAGAGATTTTGTCTTCACTGAACATAAAATATAGTAATTCCTTTCAAATCAACCCTCCACATAATGCATATGCATATTTACACTTTTGCAAACAGAGCAGACCCAGATCAGACCACTCCTTTAGAAGCAGTCTGCTCTATTTGTTTAAAGAATTCTAAAAATATGATTCCACAATGTCTGCCATGGCCACTACTCTGCTTATTAATATGCCATGTTTAAATTTTCAGTTGATTATTAATTCTTAGTCAAAAATGCTTAAATGAATATTTCTCAATTAATAGGCCGATTTATTTTTAGCAATCTGTCAAATGGTTTGGATCACAGATCAAGTCGCCTGTTTTGAGGGGCCTGATCTGGATCCAAAGTGTTGGCACTTTAAAGGTTCAATGATTCAGACATCAGTTATGGAAACTTGGGAGTTTGTCTCCAAACTTTTGGTGGGCACTGTATTTTTGATAGGCCATGTGAACCAAGCTAATTCTGGTGACCGATAGGCATATTTTGTGTCAGTTTGGCACTCTTGTATAAAGTTGTCTACAACTGACATGTATAGCAGAAAGGGTCATAATTACTAGTTTTTGCAAAGATTATATTAAAACTTTAAGGAGAATTAAGAGTTGTTTTTTCTTTCCATACCTTAGAAAGTGCTCTCATAAAGCATGCATAATCAAACATTTTTGCAAAGATTTATTTCTCAACCAAACCCTATATTGTGACCAATTGAATGAATTGTCACAATTAAGGGATTGGTTGAGAAATTAAAACAAAAGTCCTCAAAGGCTGTGGACATTAATTCTAAACACACAATATTGGACTCGGAAATAGCTCTCAATCTTGAAAACCACACAATACTGAAATGTTGGAACAAAACTTGTTGTCCCATAAACTTGGACATAAAAGAAGCTCATAATCTAGGAAGCTCGTTAACTCCAAATGTTGGTTAGTCAGTCCGTCCGTCTGTCTGTGTTTACATTTGATACTATAGGGGGTATAAATTATGTCCATATTGGTTTTAAGGGGTATTTTTTTACTTATGTGGTATATCACTTAAGATTTGTGTCTAGAACGTTCTTAAGTGGTATCATCGTCAATTTGGACAAATCATACCACATAAGCATGGACAAATATTTGTCCATTGTCTGTGTCCATTACGACGATAAACGGATTCAAGGGAAGTAACTCCTACGGGCGTAATTAGCGAAAATAGTCTCAATCATATAGACGCATTATTGTTGAGTCTAAACGTTCACAGCATCAAGATAATTGCGCGCGATTACGATTTGACATTTCCGGTTTGTACACAAGCGGTAAACCCCAGCCCATGGATATGTCTCTAAAAAGGTGAGTTTTTTCGCAGTTTCAGTCTAAAGTTTCAAACATAAATAGTGTTTAAATGTGTTATATTAGCTTGTGAACATAATTATCATAGTGTATTCTTGTGATTCCTGATCGACAAGTAGATAGGATCGATCAAACATTTAGGCCAAATCGCACCACATAAGCATGATGGACGTATCCCACGACCACGCTACCGGAAGTTTTTTAACTTTTCGTGTCCAACAAAATGATCAAGATTTATTTTTCATCTTCCTATGAATTCCGTTTCGTTTTAACATTTATCTTGGCAGAATGTATTCAGTGCAAAATTTTGACAGAAATAATAAATTTCAGCAATCACTTTGGAATTGAAATCGATGAAATGAATTCAGAAGTAGAAAAAATTATTTTATTTTGCCTGTTGAATAATATTGTCATCAGAGATTGTCATTGGTATATGAACTAGAAAATTTATGAAAGAACATTGAGCGGAAGTGTTTGCTGTGTCAAAATGGAGGGAAATGCAACAACCCATGTTTTTTTAATTCTTTTTTTGGTGATGCTACTTCTGCTTGTGGTTATTTTCATAGTGATGTCTATTGTAATGTTGATATACTTCCGTCGATGGACAAATTTTTACAGACTATGGTCTGTAGATTTGCGGCAATGAATTTACACAGGTATATAGTATGATTAATGTTGAGCTCAATACAAGAACCTAAAATAAGTTCATTTAAAGCAAACATTTACTTGACCAAAATTTAAACATGAAAACACCAAGATTGAGGCTCAATGCATGTATATTTGAATAATGTCATGGAGTTGAAAGGTTATATTAAATAATGTCTAATAATTTGAATATCATTTCTGTATGATGATTATCTTTAAACATTTGACTTGACCTCGGCACTCCACCGCCTTGTGCAGAAATAATCCCTTCATTAAGATTTATGTTTTGAGGGAGGACAACAAACCCAACCGACCAAATTAATGCAGCACAGTTTGGAGTGATTCATTGTGTCACCTTGGGCTTGATTTATTAGCCACAGCAACCATTTTTGGTTGTCTAAATGTACTGGACAAATCCGATTTATAGAAAGCAGATTTTACACACAAAAACTAGCAACATGCAGCATTTTACTATTGTTTATTGTAATACCTGGAATAGAATTGATTTATCTTTTGATACTTTGCATTTTATCTTTGTCATTTCTCCTTGAATATCTTCTTTTAGGAAACGGCAGAAAGATGAGGTTGGAGTTGGTTCCTATGTGTTGGCCATGTTAGATAGGGGTAAACTCCCATGGCCATCTAGAATAGAAGAAATAGATCCCCCACAGGACACCAATGCTGATCCCTCATACTGGGTTTATTGCCATACAGATAATGCTATGTAAGTGAAAAAACCCTTTTATAGTACATGTTTGATAATCTTTAGAAATATATGAACTAAAAGCAGTTTTTTGCCTCTCCTGAAGTTGTCTAAAATGCAATTACATCCCTCTCGCATTCACCTGGTATCATTGTCAATTTGGACAAATCATACCAGGGTTTTTTTCCCTTGGAAAATAAGCATAGTTTTTCCCCTAAAAATATAAATTCCCCTCCCGATAATTTTTTTTTTCAAATTTTTCAAATTTGACTTGAGGTGTAGGCTTGGTGCTGAAATACTTGATATTTTGATGAGAATTAAAGTTGCTGATGTTGCCCTAAGAGAATATGACCCAAAAACTGCTGTGACAAGATGGTTGTTGTCTGGACTAAGACAGAAAAGCCCCCATACTTTGCCATATGGAGCCAGAAATTGAAACACGGTTTCTAGACTATACTGTTTATCTGACAGTCTCAGCAGCTTCTTTTCACAGCATGATTTGGACCATGTTTACATTACATTCATGATTGACCATAACAGTGTATTGCACTATTGTAGTTCACATTGTGTTGCTTAAAATTAAAGTTCTAATAAGTTCTCAAAAATTGAAGTTGTTTTCTCATTTAGCAAGTAACAAAAAATAGCACTTGCGAAAAAATGCAAGTAGAAAATCTTGCTATGTCGACCCTTGACAGTTGTATAGTTATGAGTGAACTGGATTATGAAAATCTAGTGGAGGAGTTCAAGAACATGAACAATAGAGAGATGGCCTTGTAATGATAAAAATTAAACATGCACAATATACTAAACGCCTCGAAATTTTCCCATTTTCAAAGGCCCCAGGCCCCTTCCCCCTTTTCAGAAAAAAAAAACCTGCATACCATTGGCCGTTACCACATTGTAGTGGACAACAAAAAATCAAAACTATAGATACAATTATTCGGTATGAAAAGTTGTTGACCAAAGGATATTCATGACCTTCACCAATATTCAACTGATTTGTTTACCCATTACATTTATCAAAATAATTAGATTTTTGGTCATTTTTAGAAGCGTCATTTGGTTCAATTTTTTTTTATTTTTCATCTTAATTTGCATTTAGCCATTTTTTATGACTAAAATATATTGCATTTGATTACTGCTTGTCTACAAGTTAAACATAAAAACATGTCACCCAACACATTTGTTGTGCTTGTATGAATCTTAATTTGACAAACTTGGTACACCTGCAGAGCTACAGATAAGAAGCATATTTGTGTATATTAAAGGGTTTAATGTATGTTTTGGTACAGTTATAAGAGTATAACACGAAATTGCCTAATTACTCAGCAAATAATGCCCGAAGGGCATTATGTCAGCTGTGTAATTTGGCTATTTCGTGTTATACTCTTATAACTGAACCAAAACATACATTAAACCCTTATAATTGCAGTTTAAGAAAAAAACAGCTATTTTTCATGGAAAGAATTGTTTGAAAAGGGACATATAAATTGAAAATTGGGATCTCTTTTTTATGTTCTTTACGCCGATAACATGATCTAATACTAGGAAAATGACGTCATACGTTAGTCGCTTTGGCGCCAAAACCCGTAAATTTCATCTAGAAATATTGTAAACGTTAAGTACATTTTTATCGAAATACGCCTCATAAGTCACTTTATGTGATAGATATAATATCTCATGAGTGTTATTTATTATTACTTTTAAAAAATTAAGCTGAATATGACCTCGGCATAATTATTTGTGGCATTGTTTACGGTTAACTGTCGAAATTAAAGGTATTTTCCGAAAGTAGTTCCGTGAACTGGTCATGTGATCAATTGCAGTTATTGGAAAATAAACGCAATTCCTTTTAGTCACGTGATCAGTTTTGAACCAATCAAAACGAGCGATTCACCGTGCTTTTGAAGCAACTGCAATTATAGCCAATTAAAAACAAACTTTAGCGATCAAAAAGTTTTAACCGCTTACGCAATTAAATCCAAATGTGTGCATAATCTTATTTTTTGCCATTATGGTATTTTTACGCCTTGGTTAAGGTTTTTGTACCAATTCCTTTTTTTGACAAAACCATTACAGATATTGCATCGAAACTTACAACACTTATTCACCATCATTACCTCCATCAACAGACAAGAGTACATAACTCTGTCAAGGTTTTTGTATGAATTATGGCCCTTTTTCAACTTAGAATGTTGGTTAAGTTTTTTTGTACCAATTTACTTTTTTTCAAAATCATCACAGATATTGCTTTAAAACTTTCAACACTTATTCACCATCATTACTTCCATCAACAGACAAGAGTACATAACTCTGTCATGATTTCTGTAAGAATTATGGCCCTTTTTCTACTTTGAAATTTGGTTAATTTTTTTGTACCAATTTACTTTTTTTCAAAACCATAATACAGATATGGCTTCGAAACTTACAACACTGGTTCACCATCATTAACTCCATCAACAGACAAGAGAACATAAGTCTGTCAATATTTTTATAAGAATTTACTTTGAAACTTACAACACTGAGTACATAACTCTGTCGAGGTTTTTGTAAGAATAATGTCCCTTTTTTTACCTATAATTTTGGTTCAGTTTTTTGTACCAATTTACTTTTTTTCAAAACCACTACAGATATTGTTTTGAAACTTACAACACTATTTCACCATCATTACCTCCATTATCAGACAAGGTACATAACTCTGTCAAGTTTTGTTTGAGAATTATGGCCCTTTTTATATTTATAATTTTGGTTAAGTTATTCATACAAAATCTAATTTTTTCATAACAATTACAGATATAGCTTTTAACATCATTACCTCCACCAACAGCCAAGTGTGCATACATTTAGGAAAGAATTTTGTAAGAATTATGACTCTTTTTCGACTATCACCCAAAAAAGTTGTTTTATTGGCAAGCACATAAAAGTTGAGCATGCTGTCCTCCAACAGCTGTTGTTTTACTTGGAAATCTTATGCTAAAATTTAAGGTTTAAAGTCCAGATGCAAGTCTTGAAATGTTCTTTTAAATTGTTCAATGTTTGCTTTAAGAGCTGTTATTTTGGAATGACACATGTAAAATATGAAGCTGATTTTCCTAAAGCATAAATAAAAAAAATTGGGATTGCTTTTACAAACTATTAGTTGATTTACAGATTACCTGCTAGGAAAATACTCCCTTTTACTGAGGTCGACTCATGGACCAGCATGGCTGAACGTAATTAACAAATGTTAACTGTTGATGTTATTTTTTTTAATTTTATGTTACAGTATTTCACCTATATATTCGGACAAAGATGGATAAGAGGAAAATATATTGTTCACACCTATACAACACATTATATTGTCATGAAACGGGTATTTCAGTTACTTTCCTTGTCGGTCATTTTATTTCAGTTGTCATCATTCTGTTTCATAGAAAGCTTCTGCAACATCAAGATCGCCATTTATTAATTTAACCTGTTAATATACTATCATTTCAAGGTGACACATCATGTAAGTACTTGAGTGTGATTCTGGAATATATAGTTGTTTATTTGCAATTGTAGTTTTATATGCATTTCCTGTATTTTGAGTGTAGGCCCGTTTTGAAATAAACAGTTTAATCAATCACTCAGACGCTCATTAACATGTTAATAATATAGGCGCATGGCGATAAGGTCCGAAAGCATCGATTATTTAGATCACGTGGGTTATTGCTATATAAACGCGGGTTTCTCTTTGATCAGTCAGTCTGTGTTCTGCAGTCAGCAAGAACACATCTCCAAGCCTCAATCGGCAACGTACGATTTCGAGAAGTATTGGAGTGGTAAACAATAGGGTTCCCTCAGAGTTGCAGCTTCGGCTCATAATTGAAGGGTTCACTTTAACATACCACTGTCCTCTCAGGTCATACAAGCCAGTGAATGGTAATTAATTGGTTCCAAACGATACAGTGGTTATACACAATACCTGTTCTGTATCATTGGGGGTTTTAGACTGATACAGCTTGTATCAGCAGTAAATAGTACTAGACAGCTAGTATAGGTTCAAACCCGTTCGTGTACTGCGTCATAGTGGTACACGTGACAAATTTGGTGGCAGCGGTGGGATATTCAGATAGTAAGATTATTATCTCTTATCCAGATAATCAGCACTGTGATGGATAAGTCTGTTTTCAACAGTGCTGGTGATATGATGGGTTTGGACGATAGATTGTCCAGTATGCAAGATAAAAATGAACTGAGTTTTGTCCGTTCCGAACAGGCACTGCTGAGACAAGTTCAGGACCTTCAGTTGGAGAATGAACGGTTGAAAACGCGTGTTAAGAACTACGAGTTAAAGCAGACTCCAACGTTTGACACTTCAACCCCTGGGAATATAGTACGCGGCGAATCTCTTTCGGGATCAACCATGAGAAAACGTCTACTCCCAAACTTGCCTGATACACCCCCAGTGTCAGTATGCAGAACCAAAACGGGTTCTGAGCAAACCCACATAAGGTTTACTGAAAGCCCCGTAGTGTTTAGTAACTCCCAGACAGATGGATCAAAGTTCGACGAGTATGTTACAACACGTAGGCGTAAGCCAGGTGCTAAAACGTCAACAAATATTGACGTACAGGATAGCCCTATACAAGAATCCCTTTCTAAGGCTAAAGTACTTACGAAGTCAGATATAACGTCAACAAATATTGACGTACAGAATAGCCCTATACATGAAACACTTTCTAAGGGTAAAGTGCTTATGAAGCCAGATAAGTATGACGGTACAGGGTCGTGGCATGACTACGTTGCCCACTATGAGGTATGTGCAAGGATCAAAAAACTTAGAAACTTAGTGGGGACATATGACGGTCCACTTGATGATTACAAGCGTCTTAAGACAATTCTGCAAGAACGCTTTGCCCCGCCCAATCAAACTGAGTTGTATAGAGCCCAGTTGAAGGAAAGACGACAGAAAGCATCCGAAACCTTGATGGAACTGGCACAAGATATAAGGCGGTTGACAAATATGGCATATCCTTCTGCACCACACGATGTCAGAGAAACGCTAGCTAAAGAGCAGTTCATAGACTCATTGGTGAGTTCCGACATGAGACTACGTATCAAACAAGCCCGTCCGAACAGTCTAAACGATGCTGTAAGGCATGCTGTAGAATTGGAAGCTTTCAATAGGGCTGAGTCAAAGCTAGCGGAAAGTCAAGGTTATATGCGGGTTATAAGTGGTGATGGACAAAAGAAAGATGATAGTTGTAAAAAGGACATTGAAAATCTTCAGAAGACTATGGCTGACCTATGCAGGGAGTTTAAATCCTGGAAGGAATCGCAAAGTTCTAAGTCGCCAAATCGTGGAAGGGATAATAATCCGTTTTCCGCTGAGAATCAGGGTCAACGGCAACGGCGATGCTATGAATGTGGTTCTGACAATCATATTAAGCCAGACTGTCCAAAATTGAAAAATACAAATGTTGGTCGGGCACAGGGACAAAAACATATAAGTCATGTTTCTTATAAGGGGAATGGTTTGTACATGAGCTGCGAGATTAACAACCAACCAATAGATTGCTTGGTTGATACAGGTGCAACTGTTTCAATTTTGTCTGAAAGGGTTTGGCACTCTTTGAAGCATAGTCATAAAACAAGTTTAGAACCATATACATATACACTCTCTACAGCAAATGGAGAAAATGTTGAAGTTAAGGGTAAAGCTAAAATAAAAGTGACGGTTTGTGGTTTTGAGTTTGACTTAATATTCATAATAGCAAACATAGATCTGGATGGATTGTTAGGTTTAGACTTTCTGACTGAACACAACTGTAAAATCAATATCGCAAAGAAACAGTTAGTAGTAGAGGGTAGGACATGCACTTTGACATCTAATGGTAAAATAGGATGTTATAGGGTAACTGTGCAGGAACGAATTGTAATTCCTCCTCGGTCCGAAATGATAATAGAAGGTTTTGTCAAAGTTGAAGAAGGAGACTCGAAAAGGGTTGGGCTAGTTGAACCACATGGTCAGTTGTATGATAGTTCGAGAGGTTTAGTGGCCAGAACTGTAGTTCGCGTTGATACTTCTGTTCCCGTCAGGATGATGAACCTAGACAACGATCCTTTACTTATACAACCTGGTACCCGCATAGCAAACCTATGTTTAGTTAAGGACGTTACACAAGTTAAAACTGGTGAATGCAAAACTATCAAACAGGTACCTGCTCATTTGAAAGATTTATATGACAGAACCATCCTTGATATGTCATATGAACAGCGTGTACAAGTTGCAAGGTTACTGACAAAATATAGTGATGCATTCTCACAAGACAGTATGGACTTGGGCAGAACAGGAATAATAAGCCACAGGATACACACGGGATCAGCTCGGCCAGTTAAACAGCCATTAAGGAGAGTGCCTGTACATATGGAATCTGAAGTGGATAAACATATTGATGAAATGCTTCAGAGGGATGTTATACAGCCATCTACAAGTCCGTGGTCGAGTGGTGTTGTTATGGTTGAGAAAAAGGATGGTACCAAACGTTTTTGTGTAGACTACAGAAAAGTCAATGATTTAACAATTAAAGATGCGTACCCATTACCTAGGGTTGACCAATCTCTTGACCAATTAGCAGGAGCCGTGTGGTTTTCATCGGTTGATATGATATCAGGGTATTGGCAGGTAAACGTCCACCAAAATGATATGGAGAAAACGGCATTTAGCACAAAGAGAGGACTGTATGAGTTTAAGGTCATGCCGTTCGGACTGTGTAACGCCCCAGCAACGTTCGAAAGATTGATGGAAGCTGTATTAGCTGGTCTTCATTGGGATATATGTCTTATATATCTTGACGATGTCATCGTTGTTGGAAAATCATTCGAAAATATGGTAGAAAACCTCGGGAAAGTTTTAGAAAGATTTGTAAATGCTGGCTTGAAGCTCAAACCAAGCAAATGTCATCTGTTTGCTCGTGAAGTTGAATTTTTGGGACATATTGTGTCAGCCAATGGTATTCATACTGACCCAAAGAAAATTAAGGCCGTGCAAGAATGGTCAGTTCCAACATCGGTTACTGAAGTAAGATCGTTTTTGGGGTTTTGTAGTTATTATAGGCGATTTATCGAGGGGTTTGCAAGTATAGCAAAACCATTGCATCGTTTGACAGAAAAGGGTTTTGCATTTGTTTGGAGTGATGATTGTAATGAAGCGTTTGAAGGGTTGAAACAAAGGCTTACAACAGCCCCCATTCTCGCCCTTCCAGATATTTCTCAGCCGTTTATTTTGGATACGGATGCAAGTGATTTTGCTATCGGGGGAGTGTTATCCCAGATTATCGATGGAAAGGAACGACCTATTGCATATGCTAGTCGGGCACTAACAAAGTCCGAACGTCGTTATTGCGTCACAAGAAAGGAACTTCTGGCGTTGGTACATTTTGTGAAACATTTTCGGCACTATTTGTATGGCAACACTTTTACTATACGAACTGATCATGGTTCTCTGCGTTGGTTGCTAAATTTTAAAAATCCAGAAGGTCAAATCGCAAGATGGATAGAGGTGTTATCCTCTTATAACATGAGCATTGAGCATCGGCCAGGTAGGTTGCACCAAAACGCCGATGGACTGAGTAGAAAACCGTGTAAGCAGTGCGGAAGTGAAGACTTACATAACACTGATCAAGTGTGCAGCATAAAGCCAAAAACTGACATTTCTTTGTCTAGTTTGATCGATATACAAAAGTTGAACGTTGACCTCAATAAGATTAGAGGATGGGTTAATAGCGGTCGCAGACCAGAGAGTCCCGAAATCTCTCAAGAGAGCCATTTTGTGAAATCTCTTTGGAATCAATGGAAAAGATTAGCCTTCGATGAGGATTTACTATGTCGTAAGTGGGAGACGTATGAAACTGGTTCTGTGTTATGGCAAGCAGTTGTCCCATTGTCACACCGGCGAACTGTGTTAGAACAGTTTCATGACGCAAAGGCGTCAGGGCATCTTGGCGTACATAAAACTCTCAGTAAAATTCGACAAAGGTATTATTGGCCGGGACTTCAAAACGATGTACGCATGTATGTTTCAGGGTGCGAAGTATGTCTGAAACGGAAGGAACCAAAGAAAACTAGGAAAGCTCCAATGCAGATAACAAGAAGTGGCTATCCCATGGAAAGAATTGCAGTTGATATTCTTGGTGAGCTGCCTGAGACGGAAGCTGGTAATAAATATGTCCTGGTCATTTCAGACTACTTCACCAAGTGGACAGAATGTTTTCCCATGCCTAACATGACAGCCCAAACCGTTGCGAGAATAATGTTTAGTGAAGTTATCTCGAGGTTCGGGGTTCCAAATAAGATACACTCTGACCAAGGTCGTCAATTTGTGAGCAATTTATTCATGGAAATGTGTAGCTTATTACAGATTGAGAAGACAAGGACCACTCCTTACCACCCAGAGTCGGATGGTATGGTTGAACGATTCAATCAGACTCTATGTGGAATGATCAAATCTTACATTGATGAAAATCATAAGGACTGGGACCAGCAATTACCCCATGTTATGATGGCATATAGGTCAGTACAGCATGAAACAACAGGAATGAGTCCAAATATGTTAATGCTAGGTCGGGAGATTTCGACACCCCTCGATCTAATGTTTGAAATGCCGCCGGCAATTAAACCAGTACCTCGTAGTCAGTGGGTATGGGAGCTACGCGAAAAAATAGAGCTAGCACATTCGTATGTAAGGGAATACACCCATAGGTCAATGTGTAGACAGAAAAGATATCACGATAGAAAATTGTTTTATGAAACTATTAAACAAGGTGATAATGTTTATGTTTTCTTTCCAGTTCGAAAGACAGGCTGCTCATCCAAGTTTGCGTGCTACTGGAGAGGGCCTTACCAGGTTATAGAGAAATTAACTGATGTTTTGTTTAAGATTGATTGCGGAAGATCTAATTCCATGCAGGTAGTGCATGTTGACAGGCTAAAAAGGGCGAAGGAACAGGTCTTGTCTGGTGAAACTGATACTATTTCTGAATCAATTGTAGATAAAGATGACCAAGAAGATGAGGAGGTCAATGGCCAAGAGCATCGGGGTAGGGTTAGGCAAAGACCAAAATGGTTAAATGATTATGAAATTTATACTTGCAGGTCGAGTCAGAGCAAAGCAATGAAAACGATCTGCCCACTGTGCAAACTAGAAATTAATGGTGACGTATTCCAACAGCACCTGGTGGGTTGCGCTGAAGAACGATTCCCGTGTGAGTCATGTGGTTCCAGTTTCAAGAAAAAGGAATATTTGGTTCGCCACCAGAAGATGAAACATAGTGGACCTAACCTTAAGACAACACCTCGTAAACATTTGGAGGAAAAGACAAGTGTGACATGTGTTGACGAAGAAGACTGGAACAATGATCCAGATATTGAACTGTTTGAGGAAGGCCGAACCATCAGAAAAAGAACAACTCCCTCACCAGTTTCGGCTCCTATTAAGAAACAGTGTTTGAAGGAAACAGATGAATCAGAGGATGAAACTGTGCCGGAGCAGGGGCCTGAGAGAGAAATTAGGAAATCAGATGTTAGCCTTGCATATCTTGTTAAGGATAGGAAGAGGGTTCTAAAAGTGGTAAAAGGAGGAGATGAAGTATTGACCATTTCGTCAGTCATTGGGATTGGTTTAGGACTTGGTCGATCGACTTTTAGTTTGTCTGACTTTATTCCCGGTGACGCAAGGACGCGCCCAGAGGATGTGAAGTTCACTCTGTCAGAAGAGGGTTTAATGGTTCATGTGAACTACGAGGAGGAGGGTTAACATTTGAATTATTTTGCTTTGACTTTACAAGACATCATATTATTCATTCATTGTTGTATATGCATTAAAGTAAATGCTTTTATTGAAGAAAACATGTTAACCTGTGTATATATATGGTTTTTCGTTTATTTATTTAGTCAAGCGAGGACGCTTGAACCCGGAGGCGTGGGTAATGTCATGAAACGGGTATTTCAGTTACTTTCCTTGTCGGTCATTTTATTTCAGTTGTCATCATTCTGTTTCATAGAAAGCTTCTGCAACATCAAGATCGCCATTTATTAATTTAACCTGTTAATATACTATCATTTCAAGGTGACACATCATGTAAGTACTTGAGTGTGATTCTGGAATATATAGTTGTTTATTTGCAATTGTAGTTTTATATGCATTTCCTGTATTTTGAGTGTAGGCCCGTTTTGAAATAAACAGTTTAATCAATCACTCAGACGCTCATTAACATGTTAATAATATAGGCGCATGGCGATAAGGTCCGAAAGCATCGATTATTTAGATCACGTGGGTTATTGCTATATAAACGCGGGTTTCTCTTTGATCAGTCAGTCTGTGTTCTGCAGTCAGCAAGAACACATCTCCAAGCCTCAATCGGCAACGTACGATTTCGAGAAGTATTGGAGTGGTAAACAATAGGGTTCCCTCAGAGTTGCAGCTTCGGCTCATAATTGAAGGGTTCACTTTAACATACCACTGTCCTCTCAGGTCATACAAGCCAGTGAATGGTAATTAATTGGTTCCAAACGATACAGTGGTTATACACAATACCTGTTCTGTATCATTGGGGGTTTTAGACTGATACAGCTTGTATCAGCAGTAAATAGTACTAGACAGCTAGTATAGGTTCAAACCCGTTCGTGTACTGCGTCATAGTGGTACACGTGACAATATGTTACTGCTTAAACCTTTAATGTTGAGAAGGTGTTGATAAGATATGACTTTGAATGTGTCAATAGGTATGAAATTTTGAGAATGTTATTTAAGAGGAGTACACTAAAACTTCTTCAGAACTTTTGCGATTTTCCAATCATATCAGTTCTCAATGACAAAAAAGAAAAGTTATCTCTCTTGACAATTATAACACACCATTTACTGATTGTCTATGTTAAAGGAAAACAATAATATTGCATGATTTTAGAAAGACAAAGCTGACTTGCTACATTTTTTTTTTCGTAAACCAGTCCGTAGTTTGTGGAAAATTATGATTGATTGATTTGGGTTTTACGCTGTTTTCAACAACTTTGCAATAATATCACGGCAGCCTGTTCACTTACTCATGTGGGTCCTGGCTTCCCCACAAAACACACTTCCAAAGCAACCGGATGCCTTTCCATATAAGACTGTTTTGTCCATTGGTGGAAGACAAATGACGCTTGTTGCATTGACTATTACCAAATGCCAGAAAGAATGTTGGTCGAGCTAGGATTCAAACACACTAACTCTGGATTGACAGCTTGTGTCGCTTCCGACTGAGCTACAGAGACTCGGCCAAAATATATTAAATTATGAAGGAACTTGCATGTTTACTCGTAGTGAGTGCAGTGATGTACATGATTTCAGTACCTATATGAGTCTGTCGATGAGTTGTCAAATGCCAATTTAACACAATATCATAAGGAACTCCCTTGTAATCATTTATCATCATCAGAGCTCAAAATATGAAAATATAATTTTGCTATACAACATTTAATGTTTTGGTCCTGGACACCCTTACTTCAGTTTGACTCACCTTGTGACAGATTTTTTTGGGTTAGTGTGCAGGAGATTTTGGAAAAATATTCTGTCAAAAGGAGACAAAATTTGAAATTGACAAATGTCCTTCTTATTTCAAATTCATATGAATATAACTATATGGGGCTTTCTCAATTGGTAGAAGAATTTGTATCCCAAAAGTGTATCATTTTAATCATCTGTTGAATTTTAATGTTATTTTTTTTTAATTAATATTTCAGACCTTTATGAGTGCAGCAGGCCCCAAGTCCAGAAAAAAAGTCACAATATTATACCTCAAGATAGTCATTTATTTAATCAGAAATTAACTGAAGGAGCATTCATAGGTAATATTTTAGTTGAATTGAACGGTCACTCTTAATCTTCAGCGCAAACCTATTTGTTACACAGAATTGTCAATTGACATGTTTTATTATGGTATATGTTTATGGCACTGTATCTTAAACACTGATGTTATATAGTTGGTTTGTTGTAATGGTGTTTTACACCCCTTTCATCATTATATCACAGCAACAGTTCACTTATTCGTGATTTTAACAATTTTTCAATCATATCACGGCGGCCAGTTCACCTTCTCATACGTTTCCTGGTATTCTCACATCAGTTCCCCACACAACACACTCTCCAAGCACCTTGCTGCTTTTCCACATAGACTGTTAGCCCATTGGTGAAATGACGCTTGTCACGGTGACTTTTTGTCAAACACGGGAAGAATGTTGGCCAAGCTGGGGTTCAAACTCACAACCCGCCTCACTACCGGGGCTCGGCGCATTGCCGAAGTGCACTCAATTATAACTGTAGTGCCACACATGGGGATCGAACCCGGGATATCGGTTTCAAATCCCTGATGCTAACCATTCGACCACACTAAAGTGGATTCCTGATGCTGTATAGTAATCACCTTTTATGTGTTTGTTAAATCTTTCTTAAGACAGAATAGCTGAAATAGTTTTCATTCACACACAGGTACACAATGTTCATGGATTTTTGGGTCTCAGAGTCAAAAATCCATTTTAAATTGATTCAAAACTATTACTGCAAAAAGTTCAAAATGCTTTCATATGACTGCTTTCTTATTTTATTGCCTAATTGTAAACTTTTATTGCTTTTCCAAAATTTCAAGATGATAAAATAGACTCACAAGCTGAAATAGATAATAAAATAGACTCACAAGCTGTAATAAATGAGCATATAGGTAGGAAATATGTATCAATACAAACGTCCCCTACCAGACGAGGACTGCACATTGTGTATTGTATGTGCATGTTTGGACAAAAACAGCAAATCACTGCTTACATTTTGGATAATCAAATATTTCTCATTTAGACTCGGTATATGATATTTTCAGAGAATTTTGAATATCATGTGAAGTGCTACGTACTTGCTCATCATGTATGATGACAGCGTCCATTTCATAACCAAATGTAGAGCCTGAGTAGCTTAGGTGGTAGCAACGCAGACTGTCCATTGTATAATCTTGAAAAGTACGTCACACCTTATGATCTTTGACAAAACAACTATACCGGGTAAAGTATCCTAACTACACCCGAATATATATTATTCAGTGATATTAAACATCAAATCGCATTACGTAATGCTTTCTAACATCAAGTCGACTCTGTTTAATGCTTTGACAATGTCAAATACTCTGTAAATAAATATATATTTGAAACAAGAGGGCCATGATGGCCCTGGATCGCTCACCTTATTTTTTCTTCACTATAGCCATATAAGCCCCGCCCCCTGGCTGCCATAGCTTTCCGACCGATCAACTTGGCTTAAAGGAACCGGATAGAGGGTCACTTAGGAACATTTCTACACAATTATTTGAAAGTCGGCCTGACACTTTCGTCGGAGAAGATTTTTTTAAGATTTTACTATAGCCATGCAAGGCAAAATAGCCCCGCCCCCTGGTGTCCATGTTTTTTCACCAATCAACTTGGCTTGAAGGAATCGGATAGAGGGTCATCCGAGGAACATTTCTACAACATTATTTGAAAATCGGCCTGACACTTTCGGAGGAAAAGATTTTTAAATTTTCAATATAGCCATATAAGGCAAAATAACCCCGCCCCCTGGCGGCCATGTTTTACGACCAATCAATATGGCTTGAAGGAATATGATAGATGGACGGCCAATGAACATTTCTACAAATTATTTGAAAATCTGCCAACCAGTTTGGGAGAGGAAGAATTTTGAAGTTTTTTTTCATTTCGTTGCCATGGAAACCACAGTTCTGCGTGGATCCAAACATTTGAAGGAATTCTGGCTAGGTCATTGAGAGGATGCTTTCTGTGAAGTTTCATCTCAATTGACCCACTGGTTACCGAGGTGAAGATGTTGACGCACGACGAACAAAAGGCGATCACAATAACTCGCATTGAGCAAAGCAATGTACGAAGAAGCTCTCTTGTTAAAAGTCCGAAAACGGTCAATTAATGTACTAGTTGAATGGGGGTTTAACACCGTTTTTAATAATATTTCAGTCTGGGAAAGCCAAAACAGACAACAGTGTTAATGACTTTCATTTGTCAGGATAATGTGTTATAACCCATGATATTTATTGAGGTCAGAGCTAACGATGAACAGCATAGCTCTCTGGTAAGGGTTGTCTGAAAGCTCTACAAAAGTTAAACCCGAATGTCTACGGACGCCGACGACGATGTCTTGACCATGATAATAGCTCTCATGAACTCCATGTTGATGAAAGCAAGATCAGGCATATACATGTTATAATTATATCTCGTTTTTTTTTATCAAGATGAGGATCGAAACACTAACACAAGAAGTAGTTCAACTTAAAGAAGAACTAATCAGTCTGAGAGAAGAAAAGACAATTATGTGTTCTAGAGTTGAAATATTAGTTGGATTTGACAATTGCTAAGGGTGAAAAAAACAGGATTATTACACAAGAATAATAATTACCTAATACATGGCTAACATGTGAAGATTCAAAATTGAAAGGAAATAATGGATTTAACTCATTACAGCATACAAACATTTTAATCAATAATAATATTTGCTATATCATTGTAAAGATAATTTAAAAACCTTTCAAGATATATAACTTTAATTGTTCTCTGAAAATAAATAATAAAAAAGAACAATTGAAAGAAGTGGACATGGTGTTGCATTTTATCTATTTCATCAATAGTCAAGACTTATCAGCTGGGGTTGCTAACTTTATTTAGAGTTATATTAAAGATTATCAAAACTAGAAAAATGCGAATTTTAGAAATTGTACTACTTTAACATATAGATAAATATGTAAAAGAAATCGATCCGCTACTCATTGTACAGCAACCTGTGTGAGTAAATGTATTTTGCGGAACGGACCAACAAAATATTAACATATATCTACCTACAGGTAAATCAAAGTTAATTTGCCATTATTTTTCGACGCAGTATTTAGTATTCAGAAGTTCAGCAAATCGTTTATAGATTACAGGAGAAGATGATCCGGGGGCTACAATTTCGATACAGACGAGCCCAGACGGCAACTTGGACTTTCTAATCGTTATGAATTCATCCATGAAGGAAAACGTCATCTTTTTTTCCAGAAGTCCTCGTGATGGATTGTACAAACAAGTTGCGCATGTCGCTATACACGCTGCTTGTGCAGGACGTCAATGGCGGAGTGGCCGGTTACAGCTTTGTCATTAATGAAAACAAGAGGGCCATGATGTCCCTATATCGCTCACCTGATTTAATAGAACTTCAATAGTTTTCAAAGTTTTTACTCTATACATATAAGGAAAACAAGCAACCCCCTGGTGGCCATGTATTTCAACGGATCGGATTTATTTGATCAACCTTGGTAGAAGGTCACCCAAGGAGCATTTGTGCCAATTTTTGTTTAAATCAGGCAGGTGCTTTTGGACAAGAAGATTCCTAAAGATTTTACAATGCACATATAAGGAAAACAAGCCCCGCCCCGTTGCGGCCATGTTTTTCAACGGATCGGAAATAATTAAACAATCTTCATAGAGGGTGCCCTTAGGAACATAAATAATATAAATAATTTTTAAATCGGGCCAGCACTTTTGGACAGGAGTTTTTTTTAAGATTTGGCAATTTTACCCTTTTCTAATGCCGCAGCAACCAAAGTTCTACTTGGAATTAAATTATTTGAACAACATTGAAAGGGGACCACCTTAGGACCATTTATGTGAAGTTTTTTTTAAAATCAGGCAGGTGCTTTTGGACAAGAAGATTCTTAAAGATTTTACAATGCACATATAAGGAAAACAAGCCTCGCCCCGTTGCGGCCATGTTTTTCAACGGATCGGAAATAATTAAACAATCTTCATAGACGGTGCCCTTAGGAACATAAATAATATAAATAATTTTTAAATCGGGCCAGCACTTTTGGACAGGAGGTTTTTTTAAGATTTGGCAATTTTCCCCTTTTCTAATGCCGCAGCAACCAAAGTTCTTCTTGGAATTAAATTATTTGAACAACATTGAAAGGGGACCACCTTAGGACCATTTATGTGAAGTTATTTTGAAATCTGGCCAGTACTTTTGGACAAGAATATTTTCAAAGTGTTAACAATGCACATATAAGGAAAACAAGTCCCCACCCCCTTGCGGCCATGTTTGTCAACGGATCGGAAATATTTGAACAAGCTTGTTAGGGGGTGCCCCAAGGAACATTTGTGCAAAATAGTTTTTAAATCGGGCCAACACTTATGAACAAGAAGATTTTTTAAGATTTGGCAATTTTCCCCTTTTCTGAAGCTGCAGCAACCAACGTTCTACTTGGAATGAAATTCTTTGAACAACTTTGAAAGGGGACCACCTAAGGACCATTTCTGTGAAATTATTTTGAAATCTGGCCAGTACTTTTGAACAAGAAGATTTTTAAAGTTTTAACAATGAACATATAAGGAAAACAAGCCCCACCCCCTTGCGGCCATGTTTTTCAACGGATCGGAAATATTTGAACAAGCTTGGTAGGGGGTGCCCCAAGGAACATTTGTGCAAAATAATTTTTAAATCGGGCCAACAATTATGAACAAGAAGATTTTTTAAGATTTGGCAATTTTCCCCTTTTCTGATGCTGCAGCAACCAAAGTTCTACTTGGAATGAAATTCTCCATGTCCAAGAATTTTCATCATAGGCAGTTTTATCAGCACTTGATCTGATAAGCCATCAGATGACTGCGCCAATAGATACTAAGATACTAATAAGAAATTTACATTGATTTATATAGGGAGAAATCAAATCAAAGCGCTGAAGGCACTGCATTTGTTTGGGTACATAAAACTGTTCAAACATTTGCCTTTGCATAGATGTGTGATTTATAAACTATGCATTGTTTATAAATATTACAACTTCGGATAAAAGAATAAATGACGTATCCGTTAAAATTAAATGCCATTTTAGTTGTCTATAGAAATAAATCATGAGACATACATGTGAATATTATATTTAATGTCCAAGTTTCAAAAGACATGTAAAACAAATGGATAACCATTATGGCCCCGACTCACTCATCTAAGTATTTAATAATTTTTGTTACAAAAAAAATCACCATTGACCAAGGGTTTTCTAAAATCTTACTCAAAAGCTTCCTGCTTAACAAGAGATTTTTCAAGTTTTCACTATAGCCATATAAGGCCAAATAGCCCTGCCCCCTGGCGGCCATGTTTTTCGACCAATCAACATGGCTTGGAGGAATCTGATAGATGGTCTCCCAATGAACATTTCTACAAAAAGAATTGAAAATTGGCCAAAAACTTTCGGATGAGAAGATTTTTCAAGTTTTTACTATAACCATATTAGGCAAAAAAGCCCCGACCGCTGGCGGCCATGTTTTTCGACCAATCAACTTGGCTGGAAGGAATCTGATAGAGGGTCACCCTAGGAACATTTCTACAAAATTATTTGAAAATCGGCCTGACACTTTTGGAGGAGAAGATTTTTTTGAGTTTACACTATAGCCATATAAGGCAAAAAAGCCCCGCTCCCTGGCGGCCAAGGAACACTGTAGCAACGTTAAATGTCGAACCAACGCTAAATGTCACACTTGACGTTTTATGTCACAAGGCTGACGCTAAACGTCGCAACCAACGCTAAATGTCGCAAAACCTTCTGACGTTATATGTCGCATCTGTAACGCCAAATGTCGCAAAACGAGGTACTGCCGCTATATGTCGCAACATCAACGCTAAATGTCTCACTCCTTTATAAGCACTCTTTTGTAGTATTACTGTTTCACAATGTACAAATTACAATGTTTCATCTCACTCTGTCCCTTCTTTTTTAGCTCACCTAAGCACGAAGTGCAAGGTGAGCTTTTGTGATCACTCACCGTCCGGCGTCCGTCGTCGTCAGCGTCTGTTAACAATTTCCTACTAAACCAATGGACAGATTTCAAAATAACTTCATAGGAATGGTCCTTAGGTAGTCCTCTTTCAAAGTTGTTCAAAGAAATTAATTCCAAGTAGAACTTTGGTTGCTGCGGCATCAGAAAAGGGGAAAATTGCCAAATCTTAAAAAATCTTCTTGTCCAAAAGTACTGGCCCTATTTGAAAATTAGTTTGCACAAATGTTCCTAGGGGTAACCTCTACCAAGATTGTTCAAATATTTCCGATCCGTTAAAAAACATGGCAGCCAGGGGGCGGAGCTTATTTTCCTTATATGTGCATTGTAAAAAGTTTAAAAATCTTCTTGTCCAAAAGTACTGGCCCGATTTGAAAATAATTTTGCACAAATGTTCCTTTGGACACTCTTTACCAAGATTGTTCAAATATTTCCAATCCGTTGAAAAACATGGCCGCCAGGGGGCGGAGCCTGTTTTCCTTACATGTGCATTGTTTAAACTTTGAAAAATCTTCTTGTCCAAAAGTACTGGGCCGATTTGAAAATAATTTTGCACAAATGTTGCTTGGTGCACCCTTTACCAAGATTGTTCAAATATTTTTGATCCGTTGAAAAACATGGCCGCCAGGAGGCCGAGCTTGTTTTCCTTATATGTGCATTGTTAAAACTTTAAAAATCTTCTTGTCCAAAAGTACTGGCCCAATTTGAAAATTATTTTGCACAAATGTTCCTTAGGGCACCCTTTACCAAGATTGTTCAAATATTTCCGATCCGTTGAAAAGCATGGCCGCCAGGGGGCGGAGCTAGTTTTCCTTATATGTGCATTGTTAAAACTTTAAAAATCTTCTTGTCCAAAAGAACTGGCCTGATTTAAAAATTATTTTGCACAAATGTTCCTTGGGGAACCCTTTACCAAGATTGTACAAATATTTCTAATCCGTTGAAAAACATGGCGGCCAGGGGGCGGAGCTTGTTTTCCTTATATGTGCATTGTTAAAACTTTAAAAATCTTCTTGTCCAAAAGTACTGGCCTGATTTAAAAATTATTTTGCACAAATGTTCCTTTGGGCACCCTTTACGAAGATTGTTGAAATATTTTTGATCCGTTGAAAAACATGGCCGCCAGGGGATGGAGCTTGTTTTCCTTATATGTGCATTGTTAAAACTTTAAAAATCTTCTTGTCCAAAAGTATTGGCCTAAAAAGAGTAAAAACTTTGAAAACTATTGAAGTTCTATTAAATCAGGTGAGCGATATAGGGCCATCATGGCCCTCTTGTTTAGTTATAGCTCCTGAAGTAGTCATTTTTTTTGCGACATTTAGCGTCAGCCTTGCGACATATAACGTCAAGTACGACATATATACATGATATATATGCACTCTCGTACTATCGATATGGATTCGCACACTTACGATAAGGACTCTCACACAAGCGATATGCACTCTTGTACTAACGATATGGATTCGCTCACTAACGATATTGATTCATACACTTACGATATAGACTCTCACAAAAGCTGTATGCACTCTCGTACTAACGATAATGACTCGCACACTAACGATATGGACTCTAGTAATAGTGGTTCATCAGAATAACAGATAGCGCTTTGTGTTTATACATTCCTTGCGGGCCAATGACTGGCTCTTTCTGCGGATAGCCACATTTTGTGGCTGGTATACCATAGATGGAATATGGTATAAACGTCCAAGACATTTTTTTTGTAAACACATGTACACGGACATACACTGTGACATAACGTTATAACATGTACAATTTTCTTAAGTTTTTTAAAACTGTAAAATTAAAGAAAATTGTACATGTTATAACGTAATATAACAGTGTATGTCCGTGTACATGTGTTTTCAAAATGTTAATGCGTTCTATGGATAGCCACATATTGTAACTGGTATACAATTGTCTCTCTTGTCACAAACTGTATAAGCTAATACTGGAATAAAAACTGACACGGAATAAGTAACATGCTTTTTGTTGCCATTCCTTAACCTACTTATAACAAGAGGGCCATGATGGCCCTTGAATCGCTCACCTGATTTTTTTTTTTCACTTTAGCTATATAAGCCATGCCCCCTGGCAGCCAGTTTCCGACCAATCAACTTGGCTTCAAGGAATCTGATAAAGGGTCACCCTAGGAACATTTCTACAAAATTATTTGAAAATCGGATAGATACTTTTGGAGGAGAAGATTTTTTAAGTTTTCACTATATCCATATAATGCAAAATAGCCCTGCCTACTGGCGGCCATGTTTTTTGACAAATTAACATGGCTTGAAGGAATCTGAAAGTGGGTCATCCAAGGAACATTTCTACAAAATTATTAGAAAATCGGGCCGACACTTTTGGAGAAGAAGATTTTTTAAGTTTGCACTATAGCCATATAAGGCAAAATAGCCCCGCCCCCCCTGGCGGCCATGTTTTTCGACCAATCAACATGGCTTGAAGGAATCTGATAGAGGGTCACCCAAGGAACATTTCTACAAAATCATTCGAAAATCAGCCTGACACTTTCGGAGGAGAAGATTTTTTTAAGTTTTCACTATAGCCATATAAGGCAAAATAGCCCCGCCCGCCCTGGCGGCCGTGTTTTTTGACCAATCAACATGGCTTGAAGGAATCTGGTAGAGGGTCATCCAAGGAACATTTCTACAAAATTATTTGAAAATCGGCCTTACACTTTCGGAGGAGAAGATTTTTTAAGTTTTCACTATAGCCATATAAGGCAAAATAGCCCCGCCCCCCCCTGGCGGCCATGTTTTTCGACCAATCAACACGGCTTGAAGGAATCTGATAGAGGGTCATCCAAGAAACATTTCTACAAAATTATTTGAAAATCTGCCAACCAATTTGGGAGAAGAAGAATTTTGAAGTTTTTTCGGTTTCGTTGCCATGGAAACCAGAATTTTGCATGGATCCCAAAAATTTGAAGGAATTCTGGTGAGGTCATTGAGAGGATGCTTTCTGTGAAGTTTCATCCAAATTGACCCACTGGTTACTGAGGAGAAGAAGTTGACGCACGACGCACGAAGCACGACGGACGACGCACGACGGACGCCGGACAAAAGGCGATCACAATAACTCACCTTGAGCAAAGCTCAGGTGAGCTAAAAAAGTTTATAAATGTAGCGCTTTAACATCCCGTAACTGATACCTTGAACGTTTATACCATATTCCATCTATTGTATACTAGCCACCAAATGTGGCTATCCGCAGATAGAGTAGAGCCAGGCATTGGCCCGCGAGGAATGTGTTAACACATCACGGATTGCCTGCACTAACCAACAGCCAGGTCCTGCTATTCATATAATTCTTCTAACACTAAAAGGCGACACAGATATATCACAGAACCGGCAAGGGTTGAGATACAACCGAGGCGGTTGTGTCTTGCTCACAATGTCTTTGAACAATATATTCACCCGTTGAAGGGAGTATCGCGACGAAGGATTTCGTTTCGAACCAAGGTTTACAATAATATACCAAATCAACTGTGGTAGTTCTACATGGTGCTTTTGATGAACGTGTTTCGGTTTCCGTTTTAAATGTATAATTTCTCACAATCTGTTATTCTAATGAACCACTATTACTAGAGTCCATATCGTTAGTGTGCGAGTCATTATCGTTAGAACGAGCGTGCATATAGTTTTTGTGAGAGTCCATATCGTTAGTGTATAAATCAATATCATAAGTGAGCGAATCCATATCAGTAGTACAAGAGTGCATATCGCTTGTGTGAGAGTCCTTATCGTAAGAGTGCGAATCCATATCGATAGTACGAGAGTGCATATATATTTTGACTATATGTCGCACTTGACGTTATATGTCGCAAGGCTGACGCTAATTGTCGCAAAAAAAGACTACCTCAGGAGCCATAATTAAAAAAAGAAGGGACAGAGTCAGATGAAACATTGTAATATGTACATTGTGAAACAGTAATACTACAAAAGAGTGCTTATAAAAGAGTGCGACATTTAGCGTTGATGTTGCGACATATAGCGGCAGTACAATTTTTTGCGACATTTGGCGTTACAGATGCGACATATAACGTTAGAAGATTTTGCGACATTTAGCGTTAGTTATTTACTTCGTGCTCAGGTGAGCTAAAAAAGAAACATCTATCCAAATGAAAGAGTAATTGAAATCATACATTATAAAAGGATTAAATGCTCCAGAGAAAACCAATACCTGTGCCGTCCGAATTTTACTCTACAGTATACACCTAAGCTGGCCGCTGTTTCCTTTAAAGGGTGTTTAAGCTTGCCAAATCAATTAAGGATGCGTGACCATACACTGTTAATTACCATTGTGTACGAGTGTCATTCCAAACAAATTATAAATGTAACCCCTTTTCCCAATTAACCTATCATATACATGTATGTATTTGTAACTTGCCGGGATGTGTCGATACCGCCATGGTACAATGTGATATATGCACACATTGGTCTCACAAATCTTGTGTTAATGCACCTGTGGATATTTCGACAACAGATGCGGACTTTAATTGTAACTTTTGTTAATTATTTGGCTATTATAATGATAAGATATGTGATTAAATTGGCAACATTTAAGTTTTTTTCTTATAACAGCCTTCAAATACAAATTTGGTTTATACGACGGTAAAGAAAGGTTATTGGAATTAAGAAATTGTTTAAATAAGCAAATTTTCCTTTTCCCACAATGTTTTCAATATATGTTGCTTTTTACTGTTTACACAGCAAGAAAAAAACATTTAACTTATTTGTTATAGATTAGTATTATAGTTGTATATATATATAATTACTAGAAATAAATTAAGATTGAAAGTGTTGTATATATATATATACTTATTGTTTATTTGTTATTTAAATTGTTCTGCCCCTTCCAAGTACCCTACAGAATAGAATGTTGCATCGATCATTTGCCTCGTAGTATGGCACATGGAAAACTGTTGAAAGTTACAAAGTAGAAAATGAAGAGGCCCAACAATAACTAGAACTCATGACCCTTCAATCGAGTGTAAAGGAGAGGATATAATTGAAGCAAAACCTATGGCTAGTTACTAGCAACCTATTCTATTCTTGCAATGTTTTCAAATTTCGTCCGCTGCAGATGCGTCAAAAGACATTTACTTGTCGGAAAATCAATCCATCAATTCTCTTTATTGATATCTATAGATATGATATAAAGAGGAAAGTCGTTAAAACACTTTACAAAGAGATTCCATTTCAGCATGATCTCGATTTTTGGTTTATTCTATATTACTGATAAAAGCAATCAAACACAATATATATTTACAAAGAAAACCCCGGATATGATCATATGTAACAAATTATACACAGTTGCCCATCTTTAATCAAACATTTTTTACAACAAATCATAGCGTCCGCAGATTTGCTCTATATTCTATTGCGTCGGCATTTTCCCTCTATATTGCATTTGTCCGCATTTTCCCTCTATAATGTATTTGTCCGCAGATCGCGTCCGCACTTTAGACCCTCCCCCATTACCGTTGTATTTATAAATAGAATTCGACGATCACGATTTCTCTGCAAATGTGTTACTCTTATTTTAGATGCATTTTATGACGCACATATTTGTTTTTTTAATTCTTTATACTATATTTATATGGCCGACAAGGCACAAAGAAAATATTTTCAATTCTGTTTTTATCTACAATTTCAATGCGTGATTGAAAATTCAAATACCGTATCTGGAGCTTAAATCGGAAATAGTTCTCCCTGTAGCAGTTCACTCATTGAGATTTATAAATCTCTCCGCATTCATGTTTTAAAATACAATGTTTCATTTTATTTCGTAATTCTCTTTGAATATAAGAACCACATAAGAAAACAAAGACGATATAAATATATCATTATTTCAAAAATCCTGATACATTTGAAAAGTAAGAGCAAGTATTGAGTACTACTTTCACGCGTATGAAATTCATGGACTTTTACATAAGACGAACGGCTTCAGAATTGCAGCTTCTAAATTTGTTTGTTCCAAACAAATAAAAACGATTTAAAATTGAATTTCTTATTAACTTTATATACCATCCGGCATATGGCCTTAATGGTTAATTTAATTCCTTTAGGGTGATACTTTTTTCATCAAAATAGCTCAATATTTGGTTGCTTCAATTTTCGTTTGAAAAATACCACTAGTTTCTGCTCTATTCTTATGTACAAATTTTGTAAATAACGTTAACCATCAGTTTTTACTCACTATTTTCTTAAAATTATGTCTAAATTAATACACCATCCGGCATATGTTTTAAAAGGTGTAATCATGTAGATTCTAAATATATAATCTGATTTAAAATAAGTTATTGTTTTATTGTTTCAAAATTCATTTGAAAATGGCCGTTTAACGTGTTTCTCTATTATCGCGATACAGTATTGCATTCGTTACTTATAAGTATGGACTATGATAGAACAACAAAATAAACTCATGTATTATGAGGTAGCGAAAAGGTATTCGTTTGATATATTGTAGATAAAATATTGAAATTTAATTTTTTTTTTTTAACAAACAAAATACACAATAAAACTAATGATATATTTAATCAAAGCGCTGAAGGCACTGAATTTGTTTGGGTACATAAAACTGTTCAAACATTTGCATTTGCATAGATGTGTGATTTATAAACTGCATTGTTTATAAATATTACAACTTCGGGTAAAAGAATAAATGACGCATCCGTTAAAATTAAATGCCATTTTAGTTGTCTATAAAAAATAAATCATGAGACATACATGTGAATATTATATTTAATTTCCAAGTTTCAAAAGACATGTAAAAACAAGATGTGTTTGTGAAACACTGATGCCCCCGATTGGTAACATCTAGGTCAAAGGTCAAGGTCGCCAGGTGAAAAATGTTGGTACTGATAGAAAGGTCATGTCACAAGGAATACACATGTGAAATATGGTAGCCGTACCTGTTATGGTTCAAAAGTAGTGGTCAAGGTTATTTTTTTTTTTCGAGAATGGCAATATCTAGGTAAAAAGTCAAGGTCGCAAGTTGAACAATTTTGGTACTGACAGAAATGTCATGTCACAAGGTATACACATGTGAAATATGGTAGCCGTACCTGTTATGGTTCAAAAGAAGTGGTCAAGGTTAAAGTATTTTTTCGAGAATGGCAACATCTAGGTCAAAGGTCAAGGTCGCAAGGTAAAAAATGTTGGTACTGACAGAAAGTTCATGTCACAAGGTATACACATGTGAAATATGGTAGCCGTACATGTTATGGTTCAAAAGAAGTGGTCAAGGTTAAAGTTTTTATCGAGAATGGCAACATTTAGGTCAAAGGTCAAGGTGAAAATTTTTTGTACTGACAGAAAGGTCATGTCACAAGGTATACACAAGTGAAATATGGTAGCCTTACCTGTTATGGTTCAAAAGAAGTGGTGAAGGTTAAAGTTTTTTTTTGAGAATGGCAACATCTAGGTCAAAGGTCAAGGTCGCAAGGTCAAAAATGTTGGTACTGACAGAAAGGTCATGTCACAAGGAATACACATGTGAAATATGGTAGCCGTACCTGTTATGGTTCAAAAGTAATGGCCAAGGTTAAAGTCTTTTTTTCGAGAATGGCAACAACAAGATCAAAGGTCAAATTCGCAAAGTCAAAAATGTTGGTACTGACAGAAAGGTCATGTCACAGGGAATACTCATGTGAATTATGGTAGCCTAACCTGTTATGGTTCAAAAGTAATGGCCAAGGTTAAAAAAAAATTCGAGAATGGCAACATCTAGGTCAAAGGTCAAGGTCTAAAATGTTGGTAGTGACAGAAAGGTCATGTCACAAGAAATACACATGTGAAATATGGTAGCCGTACCTGTTATGGTTCAAAAGTAGTGGTCAAGGTTAAAGTTGTTTTCGTGCAGACAGACAGTCAGACAGACAGACGTGCAGACAGGCCAAAAAACTAGATGCCCACCGAATCGGTGATTCCGGGGGCATAAAAATGGATAACCATTATGGCCCCGACTCACTCATTTAAGTATTTACCAATTTGTGTTACAAAAAAAATCACAATTGACCAAGGGTTTTCTAAAATCTTACTCAAAAGCTTCCTGCTTAACAAGAGATTTTTCAAGTTTTCACTATAGCCATATAAGGCCAAATAGCCCTGCCCCCTGGTGGCCATGTTTTTCGACCAATCAACATGGCTTGGAGGAATCTGATAGATGGTCTCCCAATGAACATTTCTACAAAAAGAATTGAAAATTGGCCAAACACTTTCGGAGGAGAAGATTTTTCAAGTTTTTACTATAGCCATATTAGGCAAAAAAAGCCCCGCCCGCTGGCGGCCATGTTTTTCGACCAATCAACTTGGCTGGAAGGAATCTGATAGAGGGTCACCCTAGGAACATTTCTACAACATTATTTGAAAATCGGCTTGACACTTTTGGAGGAGAAGATTTTTTTGAGTTTACACTATAGCCATATAAGGCAAAACAGCCCCGCTCCCTGGCGGCCAAGGAACACTTCTTTAAAATAATTTGAAAATCTGCCAATCAGTTTGGTAGAAGAAAAGGAGATCACAATAACTAACTTTCAGCACTTCGTGCTCAGGTGAGCTAAAAAAAAGAAACATCTATCCAAATGAAAGAGTAATTGAAATCATGTAGAAAATATTGTGGAAAAAGGCAGTACTAATATTTATATGAGCACTTTAAAAGAAACATGCTTCAGACTTCAGAGGCTTTTAAATTCATTTGCATTATAAAAGGATTAAATGCTCCAGAGAAAACCAAGAAAAATACCTTTGCCGTCCGCATTTTACTCTACAGTGTACACCTAAGCTGGCCGCTGTTTCCTTTAAAGGGTGTTTAAGCTTACCAAATTAATTAAGGATGCGTGACCATTCACTGTTAATTACCATTGTGTACGAGTGTCATTCCAAACAAATTATAAATGTAACCCCTTTTCCCAATAAACCTATCATATACATTTATGTATTTGTAACTTGCCGGGATGTGTCGATACCGTCATGGTACAATGTGATATATGCACAGTTGGGTTTCACAAATCTTGTGTTAATGCACCGGTGGATATGTTGACAACAGATGCGGAACTTTAATTGTAACTTTTGTTAATTATTTGGCTATTATAAGGATAAGATATGTGATTAAATTGGCAACATTTAAGTTTTTTACTTATACCAGCTTTCAAATACAAATTTGGTTTATACGACGGTAAAGAAAGGTTATGGGAATTAAGAAATTGTTTAAATAAGCAAATTCTCCTTTTCCCACAATGTTTTCAATATATGTTGCTTTTTACTGTTTACACAGCAAGAAAAAAACATTTAACTTATTTGTTATAGATTAGTATTATTGTTGTATATATATATAATTACTAGAAACAGTGTTGTATATATATATATACTTATTGTTTATTTGTTATTTAAATTGTTCTGCCCCTTCCAAGTACCCTACAGAATAGAATGTTGCATGGATCATTTGCCTCGTAGTATGGCACATGGAAAAACTATTGAAAGTTACAAAGTAGAAAATGAAGATGCCAAACAATAACTAGAACCCATGACCCTTCAATCGATTGTAAAGGAGAGGATATAATTGAAGCAAAACCTATGGCTAGTTACTAGCAACCTATTCTATTCTTGCAATGTTTTCAAATTTCGTCCGCTGCAGATGCGTCAAAAGACATTTACTTGTCGGAAAATCAATCCATCAATTCTCGTTATTGATATCTATAGATATGATATAAAGAGGAAAGTCGTTAACATACTTTACAAAGAGATTCCATTTCAGCATGATCTCGATTTTTGGGTTAATCTATATCACTGATAAAAGCAATCAAACACATTATATATTTAAAGAGAAAACCCCGGATATGATCATATGTTAACAAATTATACACATTTGCCCATCTTTAATCAAACATTTTTTACAACAAATCATAGCGTCCGCAGATTTGCTCTATATTCTATAGCGTCCGCATTTTCCCTCTATATTGCATTTGTCCGCATTTTCCCTCTATAATGTATTTGTCCGCAGATCGCGTCCGCACTTTAGACCCTCCCCCCATACCGTCGTATTTATAAATAGAATTCGACGATCACGATTTCTCTGCAAATGTGTTACTCTCATTTTAAATGCATTTTATGACGCACATATTTGCTTTTTAATTCTTTATACTATATTTATATGGCCGACAAGGCACAAAGAAAATATTTTCAATTCTGTTTTTATCTACATTTTCAATGCGTGATTGAAAATTCAAATACCGTATCTGGAGCTTAAATCGGAAATAGTTTTCCCTGTAGCAGTTCACTCATTGAGATTTATAAATCTCTCCGCGTTCATGTTTTAAAATACAATGTTTCATTTTATTTCCAAATTCTCTTTGAATATAAGAACCACATAAGAAAACAAAGACGATATAAATATATCATTATTTCAAATATCGTGATAGATTTGAAATGTAAGAGCAAGTATTGAGTACTACTTTCACGCGTATGAAATTCATGGACTTTTCCATAAGACGAACGGCTTCAGAATTGCAGTAACTAAATTTGTTTGTTCCAAACAAATAAAAACTGTCTATGGAAATGAAAAGGTATTGTCTATTCCGGGGTTTGATTTAATCAATTTTGAATATACACATCGGTGTCACAAATCTGCGTATTTAAAGGATTAATGACACGCGTC
This sequence comes from Serripes groenlandicus, assembly GCA_031761405.1. Lineage (NCBI taxonomy): Eukaryota > Metazoa > Mollusca > Bivalvia > Cardiida > Cardiidae > Serripes > Serripes groenlandicus. Next base: position 190,510 of record JASEVX010000068.1, on the reverse strand, counting down.
ATTATTACGAGCGCGTAGTTAGGTGTCACTTATTCAATATTCATGCTATGGTTTTGTTTATTGCACGCACATGATATTTGCCTGACACGTGTCGAATTAAATTTGTGCACGTGGTATAATTCTTAAATGCATATCAATTTTAAACTAACTATGGAACAGTAATGCAAAACACCTCGTAAAGGAAGAGTTAATTACAAGACACTTAATGAGGGAAACGCAATACCAATATGTATTCGAAAATGTAGACGCAGTGTCAAACCAAATGTTTTACCTGAAACATATACAGTTGAAAGGATAATATTAAGGAAAAAATTGCCAGAGGTAAGTAACACTTAATTTGTTAGAAATATAAAGTAACGATAATTTTGATGAAATATATGAATTAGCTACATCAAATAAGGTAGATCCTTCTAATTTGATGATTCTTTGTTCAGACTTATTTTTACTGTTTGCATAAATTATAAAAAACAAGAAAATGTGTCCATGGAACACGGATGCCCCGGTTGTTAACTATATTTTAAAACGGACGGAAGAACAGTTGGTCCAACCTCAAATTGATACAATTTTTTAAACAATGATATGTTGATTGTCATTTGTGTGAAGTTTCATAATGATAGGACATCAGGTTCACTAAAAGCTAACTTGACCAAAAACTTTAACCTGAGAATGGAATGGACGAACATACAGACGAACAGACGAACGGACGGACGAACAGTTGGTCCAACCTCAAATTGATACAATTTTTTAAACAATGATATGTTGATTGTCATTTGTGTGAAGTTTCATAATGATAGGACATCAGGTTCACTAAAATCTAACTTGACCAAAAACTTTAACCTGAGAATGGAATGGACGAACAGACAGACGAACAGACGGACGAACAGTTGGTCCAACCTCAAATTGATACAATTGTTTAAAGAATGATATGTTAATAGTCATTTGTGTGAAGTTTCATCATGATCGGACATCAGCTTCACTAAAATCTAACTTGACCAAAAACTTTAACCTGAGAATGGAATGGACGAACAGACAGACGAACAGACGGATGAACAGTTGGTCCAACCTCAAATTGATACAATTTTTTAAACAATGATATGTTGATTGTCATTTGTGTGAAGTTTCATAATGATAGGACATCAGGTTCACTAAAATCTAACTTGACCAAAAACTTTAACCTGAGCGGGACGGACGAACGGACGGACTAACAGACCGGAAAACTATATGCCCCTCATACTTCGTATGCCGGGGCATAAAAATATCATTGGGTTTATATTTCACAAACATGTGCACATCCTGCATCTTTCAATATTGACATGTAATACATTAATTATATAACAATATGCGATCGAGATTGAAGATATTTGCAGTATTGTCTAATTTCATTTTACAAAGTAATGTCTATATATATACGGAATAGATTCAATAACTATTATTTTACAAATATAGCATGTTTGTTTTACAGTTAAAACAATAACTATTAGGAATTACAATAATTATAAAAAAATATATATTAATTTAATATTGCCAAAATATAACATAAAGTGTTCTGTTACTAATTAATTTGTTCCGCAACATCACATAAAACTGCGCATTAGGGGTTCATTAATTCAAGTGTTATCTGGTTATAATCGCTGTTTAATTTTCTTTTATTCTTTCAGGAAACCACAATGCTTTGTACTACAGCTCCTGCTATGTCATCTACCATAATATCTTCCACAACATCTCCCACAAAATTTGGTATGAGGAAAATTGATAATAACATCAACCCTTTCCCTAATACAAATGTTTTTTGTGCTGTAGAAGCGTCTGTATGAGGGAAAGGATTAAATATTTACAAATAATGTTAATAAGCTTTCTCACTTTCTCGGCAAAGATACATTTTTTTTGTGGAGGAGGGTGAGAAACTTTATCAATAGATGTAATGTTTTTTTGTTTTGTTCAGTTTATATAATAAACAATATAACATTTATTTATAGATTCAACTAGATGGATACCAGCTTCACTGTCAACTAACAAAATAATCATAACCAATACTAACAATATGGTTTCTCTTGTTAATACAACAACTAACACAAAATCTACTTCTATCACTTCTCCTACAAGTACTATTGAAATTGATGAAACTACTACTACTGCTATTCATGATGAAACTACTACTATCCAAGATCAAACTACCACAGATGAATCTATTTTCATCATTGCTACATCTGATTCTCATTTCACAAACATAAAATCTAATGATAGTGAAGGTAAATCAAAATTATATTTGGTGGGTATTATTATTGTATGTTTATCAATTCTGTTTGGTGCTTATGTGGTTAGACATAAAATTGTGAAATCATCTGAAACAAAATATTCTGGGATTATATTAATGAAGTGGAAATAACACAAATGGTATGGAAACATTTGTAACATGGTACATTTTTAGCATCAATCCTTAATGCATAATTCTTTTTTTACACATTCTTTATCTGTTTATCAGACTTTATTATATCTTTCTGAAAACTAATTTTATGTATTTTCGGACTGATAAAATTTGTGAATTATTTCTTTTAATAGGTAACAACGTTAATTTACGGAAATTTTACGAAACGATTCGAGTTCTTTTTAAATCACCTCTTGTATATGTGTTTACTGATTCGTGTTCGAGATTGCTTAGTTTCATGTTAAAACCTGAAGTGTCAATACAAATTCTTGCGAACAAACAATAATTAAATAATAATAATAATCATGAAATTTTCCACTTTATTTTATAGTGTAATTACTAACATTTTTACAATAGTGTTAAGTCTTAGAGACATATAAACATAAATATGTACAGACAGCCAATAACATATCCAGAGGGACCCGGTGGGTTCATGACTCCGGAAATACATGTTCATGATGAAAAAGTAAACATAGCATTGAATACATGAAAGGAAAGGCATGGATGTATGGTCACTCGCAATGATATTCTATTTGCTTACAAATCTTGACACGAAGTACCCTTTCCAAGAATAGATCAGTGAACTTCGAAATGCTGGTGTTAGTTGTCAAAACATTATGTCTAAGGTGTTAGAGAAACAGCCATACCCAAAACATGGAATGAAGTATTTTGATTGATTGATTGATTGACAATATATAATTTTCTAATAATTTATATATAGATTTGTTATTCAGACCAATAAACTGGCCTTGAACCTATTTGACAAAGGTTAAAGGTTATCATGTGTGCAGCAAGTTGGGAACAAAAAAGTATTGAATATGTCCTTAATTCCCTTTGTTTATTTGTTAAAATAGTTATATTTAAACCATAAATTATTTTAACCATCATAAGTTTCATAAAAGAAAAGAAAACATTCCTTTTTGAAAACAAATGCTTAGTTTTTAGTTCAAAATCCTGGTTTTCCCACATCTTTGCTTGCTTAGTCAAACTATTTCAAGAAAACTTTTAAAATGAATTTAATTGCGGATGCGATATTCTCACCTATCCAAGATGGCCGCCGAATGTAGATCATATCGATAGGATCTCTTATATCAAGATGTTGGGAAACGGTAAGTCATACAAATTAATAGTTCAAAGAAATAGCAAAATGGCTAGACAAACCAGACCTCCCCTGAAACTAAGCAAATGCGTCATCGGTGCCGAAATAGACAGCATGATTGACGACGCCGGCAATAACAATGATGACCCCAAATCCATCAACATTGCGATGGGAAAACGAACAATGTGACATTTAAAACAAATCGGGTTGTAATTTGGAAACAAGTCATTACATTCATACTTTGAACACCGTTCTGAACTTAAAGATTGTGCCACAATTAAAATTCAATGCAAGGGAGACAACCCCGTTGAAATAATAAAAGTGAAATTTATTTTTTACAAATCTGGAATGGTAACTATTCAAGGAGAAAAATGTAAAATCTTTGAATGAATGGTGTTTTAAGGCCCGTCGACAACTAAGGTCATTTTGGGCGCTTAATAATTTACTTAATGTAAATGGTGAAATAATCAAACATGATGTATGCGATACCTAAAATATATATAAAATAACATGTAAGCCAATGTAAAATAAGATATAGGCAAAAAAGCCCAACATTACTATGTAATACTTAACATGAAGATAAATAATATCAAAGGAAATGTGGAACATGATCTGTAAAAGTAATGCATGTGCAAAAGCACGATTTAAGAAATAATCATATCTTATTAAAAATATTAATTTCCCTAAGGAAATCAAATAAAAGTGCCGGTTTGACAGACTCAAAGAGCTGACGCATACTTTGAGCCTTGAAAAATCTATCACGTATTGGGGCGAAATCAGCACATTCCAGAAGAATGTGTTGTACTGAAAGTTGTGTATAACATGGAATACATTGAGGTGCTTCCTCACCTTTCAGTAAGTATGCATGAGTTAACCATGTGTGTCCAATGCGTAAACGAGCAAGAACAATTTCTTCTCGGCGAATGGATCGTAAAGCTTGCAGCCACTCACCAAGTACTGGCTTGATTGAGTGGAGTTTATTATTCACTTGCTCATTCCAATCACTTTGCCAATCATCGTATAGTAAAACGTTTATTTAAGGTTTAAAATCAAAATGAGGTATTTTAAATGGCAAGATATCTTGTGAAAGAGCAGATTTTGCTGCCAAGTCAGCTTGTTCATTACCGCGAATGCCCATATGACTGGGGATCCAGCAAAATACTACATTCGCTGTAGCACATATATATGATAGTTTGGAGAGGAGATTAACAACAAGAGGATTTTTAATTTTCTCATTCTGAAGTGCCTGCATAGCAGACAATGAGTCGGTAAATATAATGTACCGCCAATAACCTTCTGATTTAATAAAGTCCAAAGCTAAATCTATTGCCTTTAACTCGGCGGAAAAAATAGAAGAATTATCTGGTAGTCGAAATGTTATAACATCGCCATCAGGAACTGCGGCAGCAGCTGCCCTTTTGCCATCCTTAGAACCATCCGTATAAATACGCTCAAAGTTATAATATGTATTTTTAATTTCAATATACTTGGATTTAAAAACAATAGGATCTGTGCAAGCCTTTTTATCGGTCGCAAGATCATAAATGAAGGATGGACTATCTAGAGTCCAAGGTGGAGAATCTGAAATCTCCTGCCTCGCGATGTCCTCAAGATCAACATCAAGCCTTGCGACGTCTGGACCGTAACGGATACCAAAAGGCGGTATTACCCGTTCCTTCTTTAAAAATAATTCCTTGTATAAAGGGTTGAAAACAACTCTATGAGTGGGATTTGAAGGATTAGACTAAAGTTTTAAAAAATACTGCATAGCTAGTTTGTTTCGGCGTAAATTTAACGATGGTTCATTGGCTTCTACGTAGAGACTTTTGACAGGCGATGTTCGAAAAGCGCCCAAGGCTAGCCGTAACCCCTGATGGTGAATTGTATCAAGTGTTGCAATGTATGACTTTCGTGCTGAGCCATAAACAATACATGCGTAGTCTAATTTAGATCGTATAATGACCTGTAAAGTCTTAAGAGGACTTTACGGTCAGCACCCCAATCCATGTGGGAAACAACGCGTAAAAGATTTAATGCTTTCTGGCATTTATTTCTAAGATATTTAATATGAAGAACAAAAGTCAGTTTCGGATCGAATAATAGAACAAGGAATTTAAATTCAGACACAACGTCAATACGAGTGCCATCTAGTAATAAATCAGGATCTAGGCAATTGGAGTAGCCATTCATTGTATACAAAAAGAAAGTTCATGTTCTAATATTTCATACATGTATTTATATTGTATTTTTGTTTTCTTTATGACTTTGATCACACATACATAACGTCTTTTTAATTCTAACAATAAATTCTTTAAGAATTTGTTGCAATCAAAACATTTTTGGTCAACATAATAACATTTTTATCAAAAGTATGTTTGACTGATGAAGTCTCTGTACCGCAGTCCTTCTTGTGGCCCTGCAAAGTTTGGTCTGTTGACTTGAACTGGATTGCCCTGGGCTAACTCGTACAATGGAATGTTTCTGGGATTTGCATATATTATGCAAAACACCGCAAGAGATGATGACCCTGTAATAATACAAAATTGCTGAAATTGATACTCATATTTTATTCAAATGAAACTTTGTACACATGTTCTGGGGAACAATATGCATGTCTGTGCAACGTCACATAACTCTGGCTTTAATAATTATTCAGTTATGCCCCTATTTCAACTTAGAAATTCATACAAAATAATCAAACTTGCCCATAACTTGAAAGCTGTTCAATATTTTTAAATGAAACTTGGTACAAATGTTGGCAGTAACGATACACATATGAATATGAAGGGGTGTTACTTTGACTACATTTATTATTGATGTCCCTATTTTTAGTTAGAAAAAACAGAAGAGCATTGGCGCCCACTCCACGGCACTCCTGTTTTAAGTTTTATCATTACAATTATCACTCAAATAAATAATAACATACTTGCTCGTCTTCTCTGGGGTCAGTCGGACTTCTCCATGCAGAATGCCCCACCTTCTCTTCAGCTGGCCAATTCCTCTTTCTACCTTGGATCGTGTTGCCTTATGAGCCCTTATGATATGAAATGTATAGTTGTACAAAAAAAAATTGATATTCTCTAGATATGGTTTAACCTTTTTAATTTTTTAATTGCTCTTTCCACTTTCAATCATTAGGCCTTTTGACTCATTTGCGATTGTCATGTTTAATTGAAGAAGTATGTAACATTAACTTATTTTGCTTACAGTTTTAAGCATTACACATGTAAGCTTCAATATTTATTTATCATTCATATGAATTCCATTGTGACAATATTTCTGTCTGAATGAAAACAAATCTTCACTTAGAGAGCGTAAACCTAAAACCGAATTTCATTTCTTCAAACATCTTATGGGAATTTGGTTTATCATTTATGAAGATAGGCAAGGCGAGGTAAGATTAGTAAAAATTACAATAATAGCTTTAGCCAGTGTAGTGTGGTACGAGATACTTTGAGTACGAAACGAGCATCATTTTCACAATTATTTATGTCATAACCGTTGATAATCGTGCGTTATAAACAGTGCGATATGACAGAATTTAATCGTTATAATGTTTAAAAAATCAACTTACCTCATTATTTAACGGGGAAATGCGATGACTTTCTTCAAAACTGCTAGTTTCGGTTCATCCATACTGTAGCGTGATGACGTGGCGATAGCTAAATAAAACAACAAATAATAAGAAACATATTGAACGAAAATTATTAAAAATATACAACAACAAGAAAAAAATGTTACCAATTGTTGCTAAATGATTTAATTTTGTTCGTCTGCTTGAAAATTATCAACGAGTAAACATTATAAATTCTGCCTAAGAAAATTTCTTAATTTCTAAGGTAGGTATTAGGCTACCTTAAAAAGTAAGTGAAAAACTACGTTTTTTTTCGCAAACTAAGAAATTTCTTAGCGAAAGATATTTCATGAATACCACTTAAGTTTTTATCTTAAAAACATAGTGAAATAATTAAAAACTAAGAAAAATGTACAAACTAAAAATATTTTCATCTTAGATTCTTTATGAATACGGCCCCTGGTGTTTAGTTATACATTGAATGTCTTAGCACTGTATATCTTAAAATAGTTTTTTACAAACTGAAGTTTAAGTACCGGTATTAAAAAAGATGCTTGCAGTTGAAAATATAATACAATGTTGTTAGCTAACTCAACTAGTATTTAGTGATAAGAATGGACAAGTTAAAATTGATGCGGACTTGTAAACATTGTCTTTAGGTTGTCCCCTGGGTAACACAACTCGACAAAGACATGACAAAGGAACAGGCTACACAATGCATCTTAGATATATTTTTTCCAAATGGAAAGTGCGAGAAATTTGATGTCAGCCAACTGACATACAACATTGCTTCGTTTGCAAACGAGCCAATAACATAATTAGATGATTTCACCGCTGGAGAGTACTTTAGCCAAGTAAAAAGCCATCCAGTAAGATGGTATTTGCATACAAATATGAAGGTTTGTTTCGTTTATATATTAGATAACTTGCACTAAAATTTCTTTTCAGTTATTTTTTAAACTAGGAAAATACTGCAGAATGGTGTTGAGAACCTGTCATCTGACACACAACATGCTATAAGATGCCAATTCAATATAATTGCATCACAAAGCATGGCAATGCAATAATGTAAATGTGTTGTCCCGTAGCATGTAGTGTCATTTTGCTATAATATGTTGTATTGTTTAACATGCATCAATCTTAAAGAGAACCACGCTTAAATACACAACATTGCAAAACAACATGCGACAGGACATTAACCGACATGTGATGACAATTTCATACGAATGTTGTGATTGACACATTGTTGTGTTTTTGGCATCTTAATTGTCCTGTGTCGTATTACAATCTAAAAAAGTAGACAGAAATCATTGTACATGAACAAATTGTTGTATTTTTTTTTATTGTTTAAACATCTATATTTTCATTTTTGTCGGTCCGTTGGTTGGTCAATCGGTCGGTCGGTCCGTGGACATTTCTTGTGAACACTATTTCCTAGTTGTGCATACTGTCCGGGTGTTACACTGGAATAATTTTTGTCGAGCCCACTTGCGGTGAGCGAGATATAGTTGCCACAATTTTTTTGGTTGTGTGCGTCCGTCCGTCCGACCTTGTCCGGGCTGTAATATAAAACCCATGACTCTATGTCAAAGGTCAAAAAATTATCATTTATAACTTGATGGGACGATAATATCGCAAATTATTGTTTATTTTCATGTAACTTTGCAGAAATGTTGAACCTGATAAGTAAGCATCTCACATACAAGGTGAAGGACACACATCAAAGTCTAAGGTCAAAAATTGACATTTGATACCTTGTTTGGGCTGTTAGAGGCCAAGGGTCAAAGTTTAGTAATAACTTCACAATTTGCTGTTGTATTTTTATTTTCAACATACCTGTAGAAATGTTCACTCTGATGATAAGGTGTGTCACTGTTAAAACCAATGACAGTCAATATTTAAGGTCACACTTAGAGTCAAAAGACTATAAATCTTTGACATATTGGCTCGAAATGTTGCCCATGGGCATCTAGTTCAATGAGTTATGGCCCCTTGAATTTTTCATACATATTAAATATATGGACATTTCTTGTGAACACTATTTCTCACAAACCATTGATCGGAATTTAATAAAACTTCACAATAATGATTGATACCAAGCCTAGTTGCGCATATTGTCAGGGTTTTGGACTGGAACAATTTTTCAATGAATTATGGCCCCTTGAATTTTTCATACATATTACATATATGAACAATTCTTGGGAACACTATTTCTCTGCAACCCTTTGTCATAATTTAATAAATACTTCACAAGAATGATTAATACCATATCTTGTTGTGCATATTGTCAGGTAGTTGCACTGAATTTTTTTTGAATGAGTTGTGGCCCCTTCAATTTTTCGTACATATTATTATATGGATGTTTGTTATGAATGAATGTATATTGTTTTATGGCGCATCGACAGCTAAGGTCATTTAGCGCGCAAATAAATTTAATTATTCATGATCCCTGGGTAAACAAACCAGTACTAGGCTAGAAAATGTTTGTTATGAACACTATTTTTCTGCAACCCTTTGTCAGAATTTAATATAACTTCACAAGAAGCCTATTTGTGCATAATGTTGGCGTGTTGCGCTGAAATGATTATTAAATGAGTTATGGCCCCTTAATTGTGTGCAATAACTGCGACAGGGCGCAGGCTGGGGTATTCATCACCTTCATTGATATTTCTAGTTGTATATGGATGTTTCTGCATCTGATTGAATGGTTTTGTCTTGAGTGGTGACGGTGAGTAACTACATGCTATTTTGCTTACTGTCACACATCAATTCTTGTGGCAGTCCATATTTTTAAAAAAAAAAACTTTTATTGAAATAAGCACTTTCACGTCATACAGCCTATCATACAATCTAAAAACTTGTGTATTTATAAGAAAAAATATACACTTAGTCATAAAGGAAAATATGAATGCATTCTTCAGGGAAAATAACTAATTTAATGTAAAATATCAAGATTTATCTTAACCACTCTTTCTGGCTTTTAACCAGGCTGTTTTAACCCTTTCCCTCATATAGACGCTTTCTGACGCCTCTGCAGCAGACAGCTTTTTGAAAACAGTGACAAAAGAAGAAATTGCACAAAACATGCAATTTCTCCTTTTGTCACAATGTTTTCCACTTTTCGTCAAAGGTTATCCATTCAAATTATGGTGATTTTCTATGTTTTGACAAAATAAGTTCAAAGACGTCTGCTGCATAATTGTTGGGTTAACCACATATCATCTCTACAAGTATCTGATAACTATTTAGGGCTCGAACTGGAAACCACAGCAATAGCAATCTTACACGGCACTACCAACTGAACCATTGAGGCTGTTTGTATTATGGACATTCAGTTGAAGCTTTGTACTGTTATGTGTCCATATATATCTTTATTCCTCTGACACAACTGTATGTCGGGGGTATTATCATGTTTAGTTTGTGCTCATTTATGTTCTGTTCAAAAGCAGTAGTCAATCGGTAGTTATTATATCTCTTACATAGAAGGTTGAGCAAGGGTCCTCTCAAAGCCACTGTTGCAAGGAGAAACTAATGGAAGAAGTACCAGAAACCAGAATGTAAGCGTTTAAATTTCTGAGTTAGGTAGCATACGTTTTATTTTTTTATTTATGATTCTTGATAATTTCACTTCAACTTAGCATTCTTAAATGTCAAAGGTAATATTTGTGGTAATTGAGTATTTTATTAGTCTGTAAGTGTTTATGGAATTAGGTTTTTTCCTGTATGGTTTACTGTGGTTTCATTAATTTCCGAGTGCATTAAATTGTGTGGTTCTACTATAAATGGCTGTTTTGAGGGCATTTGAATTTGTGGATTTTGAATTTAGAAAAAATCAAATATTTTTTTACTTTTTTTCGTTATCGAGTGATTGTAACTTCCAAGATTTTAACCCTAGTTATGACACATTAGCGCCTAAAAAACACGTCGCTAGGGTCGTTACTGGGTATGAGTTGCTAGCTGTCAATCAGTCGGGTCTGTTACAGGTATATAACGCAGATCAACACTTAAGGATTAATAGTTAAACAAACATTTAAAGTACTTATCTTTTAAGGGTGATAGAAGGAAATATTAGAATAGTGTAGGAGTGATTGATATTTTAAGACTATCCTGTTAACGACGGGTGAAAAAAGAGAGATTGGCAATAAGTACGGAAAGAAAGAGAAAGGATAGTTTGGAGCCGTAGCCGTCGGGAAGGTACACACTTCTACGAATATCACGGTAAGCATCCTTTTAGTTGGTACTCTCTCTTAGTATTTACTTAGATGTCAAATATCGTTTACACCTTACATCGATCGTTTTCGTACTTATTTTCTGTTTTCTATTTCAGGTTGTTTGTGGCACGGATGTCCGCGATGTTATCTTTACCGAAAAGCTAAATTAAATGTGAAATTAATGAAACATTAAACTCTCAAACTAATGCAAACAAAGAATGGAATCAGTATGATAAAGAATACCTCGAAATTTGTGACACAAACTATAGACGAGTTTAATATCATGTGCGAATTCGAAGTAGGTATTCGATTTTTAAGTTCGGTTTTAAACACTCAAGCAAAATGATTAACTTAATAGACATGCCTCTCATGAATCGGGGATTCGCCATGCAAGTCAGTGTCCCGACCAAAACATCCGCGCTACCCAATTAGCCCATTAGCCTATAAAAGACCAGGCACTATAACTTGTAAACTTTAAGCAAATTAAATATGACACATAAAATATAAATTTGGTGTATATCTAATGAATGAAACGAGCAGATGGAATATTCTCAACTGAAAAAGAACAAAAATAATACGTAGATACATGCACATATATTTGACATTATATTATCATTACAGTTAACATACATGTATTTATAAGATTAAACAAGAGGGCCATGAGGCCCCGGAATCGCTCACCTGAGAATGGGCTATAAGACATAACTTTTTCAGCGCCAATGGCAATATCAGCTAGACAAAATTTCAACCAGCTCAAGTAAAAAATGCGATCTCTATAGTGTTAACTAGATCGTTCTACAATTTGGCCTAGTGACTTAGTTGTTGACCTGACCTGACCCATATTCGAACTTACCCTAGATATTATCAAGACAAATATTCTGACAAAGTTTCAACATGCTCAAGCCTAACATGTGGCTTCCGGAGTGTAAACAAGATTTCCCTTAAATTTGGCCTAGTGACCTAGTTTTTGAACGGACATGACCCATATTTGAACTTGGCCTAGAACTCATCAAGACAAACTTTCTGATAAAGTTTCAACATGCTAAAGTTTAAAATGTGGTTTCCAGAGTGTTAATAATATTTGTCTTCAATTTGGCCTAGTGACCTAGTTTTTGACCGGACATGACCTATATTCGAACCTGGCATAGATATCATCAAGACAAACTTTCTGAAGTTTAAAATGTGGCTTTCAGAGAGTTAACAAGATTTTTCATAAATTTGGGCTAGTGACCTAGTTTTTGACCGGAGATGACCCATATTCAAACTTGGCCTAGATATCATCAAGACAAACTTTCTGATAAAATTTCAACATGCTCAAGTTTAAAATGTGTCTTCCAGAGTGTTAATAATATTTTTCTTAAATTTGGCCTAGTGAAATAGTTTTTGACCCGACATGACCCAGTTTCGAACTAGATTTGATGGAGATATATGTTCTGATAAATTTTCATGAAGATTGGATGCAAAATGTTGCCTCTAGAGTGTTAACAAGCAAATGTTGACGACGGACGACGGAAAAAAGGCAATCACAAAATCCCACCTTGAGCACTTTGTGCTCTGGTGAGCTAAAAATGTGCCTCAATCTAAAATATGACCAGCCGATTTTCCTAGACCGGGCCCATCTAGGCTCCCGTTTACACCGAAGCTGAGGCCAAAGCAGTGTGTTGGAAAGCCGGAGATCCCTGAGCTTCCCTCAACTACCAGGAACCTCGTTTCCGGCTTACGAGTATCCACCCACGGCAAACAGGCGGGCCCATTAGGGGGACTTCTACCCCTTGTAGGACGAACCGCCGGCGTATTCTAACCCCCACCGGCAGGGGGGTACCGGGCGACTGATGCAAAAAGAAAAGAGCCACATAATATATGAAAATATCAAAAGAAAAGGTCGATGCATAACGAAAGAATTAGAAATAAATAATAATCAAAGCAGAAAAAAGCTAAAAAAGGTTTGTAAAACGGTCATGAAAAGGGAAACAAGTCCAGCAATTTTTACAGGATGCCACACCTTAGTATGAGGGCTTTGGGCATGAATAGCATAGACCATAGAAGTCGTTGAAAGATACGAATTTTTACCTGAATGAGACAACAGGCTTGACCCACACGCTATACAAATTATTTCTGGTAAGCGTACATTTGCCTATCTTAAGAGACACTGTCCGCATGGAATCTGTGCTAATTAGTTTAAGTTTCAACGGTACGTGGTTCCTACAACCAAATGAGCTTCCTGAGGTTACATCGAGGAACATAGGGCCACAACAAAGATGCAACATTGGATGTGTATTCAAACCGAAGGCGCAGTTCAGTCAGCTAAAACGTGTCTTGACAGTCGGGACGTTTGTTTTTTGTTAGAATGCAATATGGAAGGACATTTGATATCATGATTTACCGAGATAAATGGAGTAGCATAAAGCCAAAACAGTTTGAGAAGAAAATGAAACCTAATTGGACAAATATTTGTGCCAAGGCCTTCAATAAAAAAGTGACCGACTGTGTACTTGATTTCAATTACCATAAGGTAGGCATCCGGGTTGTGGAATGTTCATGCTCAGAATAAGCGATGAGCCTAGAAAATTACGATTTTTTTTTTGATGGTTAATGTACATGTCATCAAGCCTATTGTGAACCACAAACCAGGGACCCGTTTCATCAACTATCGCATCGCAAATTGTTAATGTTATTATCGCAAATCGCAAGATCGCAAACTATTTCCGTTTCATTAAAAAAATCACATCGCAAAAGCACCTGCAGATCGCAAAAGAATCGCAAATACTTGCGCTTGCTCAAACCCTCTCGCAATGTGTACATTCCATCGCAAATATGGCCGCGTTCCTTACTGTAATTTTCAGAAACAGGAGAAATAGGAGGCACAACAGAGAGTTCCAGGCCAGATTGACTATGGACAGAGTCCGGGATATGGACTTTGTGTCCAGGTATCGTCTGGACAGGACTGGTGCTGAACGACTGCTGCAGTTAGTCGGCCAAGATCTCTTAAATTCCTCTCGAGGTGGACACACGATTTCACCCGAAACACAGGTATGTAGATACACAAAACACAATTTAGATCTATATGTAGTGTCGAAAGGGGATGTATCTTTGATATCTCAAATGGCAAAGCTTACTTACTTATGTCCCTTGAGTTGTTGTTTTGGACGGAAGTTCCATCTCTCTCTCTCTCTCTCTCTCTCTCTCTCTCTCTCTCAGGTCTGTCTATCTTTCTCTGACTCTCCAAAAAAACAATTGTCAGACATTTCGACAAAGGACCGTGCACCATGTCATATTTGTAGTCTGTCAAAAAATCTTGTAAACAAAAGAATGCCATTAAGTCTCTGGCCAGCTCATGTCATGTGTCACGTATGACGAATTCCTGTAAGCAAGAGATTGCCTACAAGTTTCTGGCCAGCTCATAGGCGGTATGAAGACGATGTTAACCACCTTTTTGAACATTTGCAAAATAGAACCTTTTTTGTCAGATACATAAGCTGTCTAACCATTGGCTTCCACGTTTGTCTATTAGCAATATTTCCTTTGGCCACAATATTTTTAACATTAATAAGTAGAAATGTCTTAATACTAGTTTACAGTATGTATTAGAGGTGCAGTAAGATACAGATAAATTGGGAGAGAAATACAATTTATAATTCTCTGCTATGAGAGACAGATACAAAGAACTATAGTCTGTTTCAAAAATGAACAATAATGTTACAATATACTAAAATCAGCAATTAAATTCCTTGTTACTTGTGGAATCTGCCGTGGTCGAGTGGTTAGCGTCAGGGTTTTAGAAACCGGGAGTCACAGGTTCAACCCCAGCCGCGGCACTGCGACCATGAATAAGTGAACTGTCGCCGTGATATAACTGAAATATTATTGAAAATGGTGTAAAAACCCAATAAACAAACAATCATTGTTACTTGTATCAAAACAAGTTGTGGTGGGTTGATTGTCATGATTATTTAACTGGAAAATGTGTTATGATTACAATAGGCCTATGATAGACTGATGTCAGACATCTAAAACATGATGGTTTCACAAATGTGTTACTAATTTGCAACCAAAATCACCTGATTGAGGTGCAATGCATTGATGAAATAAATAATGTTGCAGTGCCTGTGGAAATACAGACTTGTATATTCCAACACCATAAATAGACTTTTAATTAGTAAAGAAAGGGAGTAACTGAATAAAAGTTATCTGACTGAAGGTAGATTTTTTTATTTTCATTTTTTAGAAATTTTGAGTTGGAAATTCAAAATTGAAGTCATTTGACATTGGCAGTTGTGAAAATTCATTTGTGATCCTTTTATGAAGAATAGTAGCAAAAAGATGTACAGTAATGTATTTATGTGTTAGATATATGTTTACAATTTGTAGTCTTTACTGTAAGTGTATGTAAAATGAATGAATATACAACAAATTCTATGTTATATTTCAGCTGCTTGTTTGCTTGAGATTTTTGGCAAAAGGTCCCTTTTATTCCGAGTTGGCCGATACTCATGGAGTGAGCAGGTCAAGTGTTAGTCGGTGCCTGCACACTTTTATATCTAGTGTCAATAGGCATTTAGATAACATCAGGTAAGTTGTAGCGTATTAGTGTATGGCAACAATTCAATGTCAATTTTACAAACCACTTGCACAGAGAAGGAGAGGCTTAAAAGAAAATAGATTAGAAATTGCTCTTACTTACAGAGCAACTTACAGAATATGCATACATTAAATGTGATGAAAACATTAATTGGCAATGCATCCGGATGGAAATTGCTTGTGAATTTTATTAAGAGTTTTCAACAATTCATTTTATTCAAAATTTGTTTCGACTCAGATTGACAGTTATTTTAGGAAATGTCAGACAAAAATGAGACAAAGAAATTAATATTGTAAAAGAAGATTTCTCCAGTAAATATTCTCATTTTCATTTCAGATTTCCTGAAAATAGAAATGAAATTAGGATGCTGAAGAGGAACTTTTACATCAATTGTCATCTTCCAAATGTGGTAGGGGCAGTTGATGGTACTCTGATACCAATTATTGCCCCTACCACATATGCACATGTGTATGTATGTAGGAAAGGGTACCATGCAATAAATTGCCAAGCAGTGGTAGACACCAATATGAGGTAATTGTTCCTAATACTTTCCATTATTGAAATGCATGAAAGCCACAAAGATCAAACAATCATAACAAAAATGTTTCTATTGAACTTCATGGCATTTCCATAAATAGTTAACCAAATATTAAAATTCTATAACTGTTAAAAAAATAATGGTCATGTATACTTCTAGGTATCATTGCAATACTGCTGGAAGTCATGCACATCTTTTTTATCCTAAGGGAACCTTTTGTAAATAATGCCAATTTTGGTGCCATGTCTCAAATTAGGCAAATTCCCCTTAATTTTCATTGTTACAATATTAAAAGTTGAAACTTAAACAACAGTTTTCAAAATGGACTTTCCTTTGAGAGGAATAATATCCAATTGAGTTAAATTTGTCTTGCACTAAACCCATCATACTTCCTGAAACAGATTGAAGTGAATAAGTAAATACAGACCAAAATGCAAAACTTCTTCAAATGAAATGGTCATGGATAACATTAATTAATCCATATTCATGTAATTTGTTATTTAAATGTTGAAATTTATTTTTTATTTCTTATTTTCAAGATTCCTAGACGTTGTAGCTAGATGGCCTGGTTCCTCACATGATGCTGGCATTTTTGACAATAGCTCTGTCAAGGTAGGAATCAGCATACAGCATTGTATTTATATTCACGATTCGTATTAGTTGTACAAATTACACATAGAGGTTATTTAACAAATTGGATATAGGAATAACTTTTCATGTGGCTTTCTTTTTTACATATTTTGATACATATTTCATTCCCAATGCAGGTTTACAAAGCAATATCTTCATTTTAATCGAGGGAAACAAAAGCAGATAATTAAATAGCGTTGGTTCCTTTATAAAACTACACCTGTAATGCACAGGCGAAATCATGGCGAAATGTAACTCATTCAGTGTCATTTGACTCCCACCAAAATATGGGATGCCAAATGTTACACTTTGACCATTAATACCTGATAATTGTTAATAAAATTTGGTGGTGAAAAATGACAAAGGAAAACACTGAACAGAGCTAATATGTTATATTTTTACCCAATACTCCAGACAGTGTAATGTTTAACTTACTAAAATTTAGATTGAACAAGATTATAATATGGCCTAAAAAACATAATAATTTGAAAAATGTTTATTGAAAAATGTTTTATTGAATTCCCTACAAAACCATGTCTTCAGTGGATAGACGGGCACACTGACAACCAGTTTCCTCTATAGTGCAACATGACACTGTTCTGGTGGGTTATAAAAATGTTCTGTCACGAAAATTTAGTTTATCTATTCAACATCTACATAAGCATATAGTTGTCATTGAAACAATACAGCTTTTGAAAACATTGTAGCCAAAGGAAATATTGCTCAAATTGATCAATAATGTTAGCCACAATATTTTCAAAATATTTGATAGGAATATTTCAATTTTTTGAAATTGTTGCATATGTTTGAAAAGTTGTCTGCTGCAATTTTGTTTCAAATGTTTAAGTGTTAAGGGAGAAAGGGTGTATGTTGCCCCCCCCCCCCCCCCCCCCCCCCCCCCCTTCTCTGGATATGCCTGCCAATTATCATACATGTGCATTTCAACTGTCCATCATATTATGAAAGCATAGCTTCTGATAAATATAAAATTCTCAGTAACAAACTAACATTCATCTTCCTACAGGATCGCCTAGGGCAGACTGAGAATGTGGTCATACTTGGTGACAGTGGGTATCCTCTTCGGCCTTACCTGCTGACACCAATTATGAACACAACAACAGCAAACGAGGAGCGCTACAACAGGCGGCACAAGCATGGGAGGGTGGTGGTGGAGCGCACATTTGGCATTTTGAAAATGAGGTTCAGGTACAGTTGCCTTTTCCCTATTTTTTACCAATTGTGCTTAAATAAGAAGTCAAATGATTCCATACCTATTATTTTTTTATTGTTTGTTTAAAGTTTAACACCGCTTCAACAGCTTTGGTCATATCACGGCGGTCAGTACACCTACCCATGTTTTCCTGGCTTTCACAAACCAGTACTTGCACAACATTTTTTCGAAGCCACTGACTACTTTCTCACATAAATCAGAGGTGAGAGGCAATGGGAAAAATCGCCTGAAAGAACTTTTTTTTTTTTTTTGTGTGTCTTTTGTTTTCGTCCCCGGTATTAATAGTGGGGAACATTTTTTTGGGGCCCTCTGTCTGTTCATTGGTTGGTTTGTTGGACAGTTTCAACGTTGATCATAACTTTTAAACCGTTTCAAATAGTTCATTCATATTTGGCATGTAGGTTCCTTGTGCCATTCCACACATATTTTAAAATCATTTTTGACCTTTGACACTGGACTTTCATTTGGAAAAAAAAGAACATTGGCAATAATTTTTGCCGAAAAATAAACCACAGCTTTTTATTAGCTCAAGGTGAGTTATTGTGATCGCCTTTTGTCCGTCATCCGTCTTGCGTCAATTTTTTCTCCCTAGTAACCAGTGATTGGTTGAAAAACATGGCTACCAGGGGGCGGGGCTATTTTGCCTGATATGCCTGGCATGTTGGCTCAACATTCTGACAAAATTTCAAACTGCTGAAGCAAAAATTGCGGCCTCTGGAGTGTTAACAAGATTTTCCTTCAATTTGACCTAGTGACCTACTTTTTGACCCGACGTGACCCATGTTCGAACTTGACCTACATATCATCAAGACAAACATTCTGATAAAGTTTCAACATGCTCAAGTTGAAAATGTGGCCTCCAGAGTGTTAACAAGATTTCCCTTCAATTCGACCTAGTGACCTAGCTTTTGACCTCATATGGCCCAGTTTCGAACTTGTCCAAGATTTTATGGAGATGAACGTTCTGATAAACTTTCATGAAGATTGGATGCAAAATGTAGCCTGTAGAGTGTTAACAAGCTCAAATGTTGACGACGCACGACTCACGACGGACGGACGCCGGACAAAATGTGATCCCAATAGCTCACCTTGCACTTCGTGCATAGGTGAGCTAACAATCGTGATAGACAAATTATTTACCTTTAATTTCTTTTCAAGTGTGTATATACATTCGCCTCTAGAGCAAAGCCATACTTCACATTTACAAAAATACGCATCGTGTTGTTCCTTCCGCACAGAGAAGCGAATCATTATATTTACTTTACAGTTTCAAAGTCTTAATAGACTACCTTATGTTATTTATTGTATATAAACTAGACATTAAGGAGTGCCACACTTTTCAGTTTCAATGTCTCAAAAGTTTATCTTACACCATTTCTTCAACACAGAGAAGCGAATTATAATACACATTGAACGATAATTGACAGTTTTCACATACAAGAAAAGCTAACATATGACTTGCTCCCATCATTAAAAACATAGGTACAAAGCATATTTGTTATATTCACTTCTTCAAAACAAGTTATACATTTAATTAAATACGAGTCGGTCCAAACGTCAATGTATATATGATGTTCATCTGACAATATTCTTAATAAAATTTCACTGTTAAAATCCGAAATGTCTTTTGCATTTCCCATATTGGTTTAGTTGTAAAGATTTTCATTTATAAAGATTTTCAGTGAATACATTCTTTTATAAAGATTATCTGGCAAGGTGTCAGTATTTTTGAATATACTGAAACAACAAAAATGTGCTGACATATCTTTAAAGAAACTCATATGCCATGTTATATCAGATAATAGAAAAACGTTGAATAAAGTAGGTCAACCTTTCACGAATATCGAATAACAAAAACTCATTTATTAAACATTATCTGATCAAAATGACATTTTAGAGTATTTTTAGACAAACTGTCACCATGAGAACAATAAAAAGAGTGACACATTTTTTGAAAAAGAAACTTGTTTATCATGTGGTTTGACACAATTGTAAAGAAACCGGTTTATCAAGTTCTACAAGAAAATATTTCGAAAAAGAAAACGGGCGGTAACGTTCCTCCACTCCCTCTACATACACCACTATTTAAGTCATAACGCGTTGTTCACTGCTATCATTTACGACTTTGTTATAATAAAGATGGAGTCTTCTTACGATCAATCAGGATTTTTAATGCAAGTGCGAGGCAATTTTGCTTTTGGTAGAAGCGCTTCTCTAACTAAATGGAATGACCAACTCTGAAACCAGACCTTCTTTAAATTTCTCTTCATTAAACACAGACATTGTTAGTTTATTTCAAAAATATCCTTTTTACTGCTAACTCGAGATTTTTTATATCCTTTTCTCGAAGTTTTCTTCCTTGAATGAACAGGTTTTTTTCCGCTACCACGTTGACGTTTAGCTCTCTTGTGAGACTTTTTGTTAGGTCTCCTACGTTTAATCCCACGACGACGCTGTTGAGTTAACGACTGAGGCATGTTTAGAAGACTCGCTGGATTTATATCCGCTCTCTGTAGTTCCGATTTAGCTTGAGCCGTTGTCTGTTCTGCCGGTAAAACCGCTTTTATGCTGTACGGTTTTTCGTCTGCAGCTTTTGATGCGTCGACGGGAATGACAGATAAACGTCTTCCAGCTCCCAATTGGTTTAAAGTTGCTCTTCCACTACTTACTTTACTAAAGAAATTAACCCACTTCTGTGGATTTGGAACATATAGTTTCATTATTAAATACTTAAAGAAACGGGTATTGCTTTAGATGTAGTGTAACATACAGCGGTGATTTCAAATCTGACGGATAAGAACCGTCTGCCTGCTTTATATAGATATGAAATTCTCTCAACTCTTTCCTGTTCACGCCATATTGATTTCGTTGAAAAACAGGGCAAAATGACAAAACTTTATAATTCCATTCTTATTCAAGATCTTGTTACATTTCAAGATACAAATTACCTATACTGATAAGCTATTTCTTTAACAGTATCCACTCCTTACATTTCATTTGCACTCCCGATCAAATTTGCAGTTAAATATTTGCTGCTAATTAACTATCACTCAGGTGGTTCCAAGCAGAAGATACACAAAACATGATTCATTCTCTCATATAGAAGCTCTCTGCAGCAGACAGTTTTTTGATTTTTGAAAACATAGTGACAAAAGAAGAAATTGCTCAAAACGAGCAATTGTTCCTTTAGCCACAATGTTTTCCACTTTTAGTCATAGGTTATCCATTCAATTATAGATATGTTCTATCTTTTGAAAAAAATGTTCATTACTCTTACTGATCCTGTTCCACATTTTCGCCGATATTATGTTCAAATGAAACATATCAGCAACAAAACATCTGGGACACCCTTTAAGTTTGAACGTTTTGAGCACCCCCTATTGGCAAACTTAAAGGGTGCCCCAGGTGGCGCATTTCATAACCTGACTATACCTTCTCCATACATGCCACTTTGACCAGGGCACCCTTTAAGTTCAGAAATATGGAGGTTTGAACTTGCAATTTTTGAAAGGTGATCCCTTGGGCCCAAAATAGGGGGGTGCTGTAACTTTGGTCAAGAGGGGCGGGTGATAATTTTTGGGGTATGATCTTCATTTTATAGATTCTTTAATCTTCGTTTTATAGACACCCCTGTGCAATTTGATAAGAATACATAAGACGTTTTAGAATGATAAATTAGTTGACAAAATTTGCAAATTCGGAAATGCAGTCGAAATACAAACTAATAGTTTCTTTCAAATCTCAAAACGTCCAATGGGAAAAATGTTTCGATTGTGAGAATTGATAGGGTGTGTAGTTTGAAGGGTTTTAATCCAGTAAGTTTCTTTGTCAATTATTCTATGGGTGTCAGCTTAAGGTAGGTGTTATTTGGAAGTCATCTATGAAGTGATTGTCTGAATTAAAATGTGTTGGCCACAGGTGTGTCCTTTTTGTGTTTCATTGAAAATCGGTCAGATGAAAATCTATTTTGAAGTGTTCTGTTTTCCCAGTACAGTGTTTGCAACAATGCATGAAATAATATGGTTTGATGTACAATCAAGTTTCTGTTTGATGGGGATAATTAAGTTTAGTGGTGTTACTTGTAATGGTGTCTGTGGACAGAACATAAGGACATGTTCCACAAAGCTTTTGTATTACATGGTGAATCAAAGCGCTGATGGTATAGGGGGCATATGTAAATTGAAAACATATGGCATAGATCATATGGACAAACATTGTTGAAACAATGAAACAATGACCTTTAAACAAACCAAACCAAACATGTTTGAAGCAACACATATTGCCTGCCAATAACATATACCTCATTTGTCAAAGTTTTACCCTTTTCTTGTATAAACAAAATATCGAAGGACAAAAGATTGACAAAAAAAACCCGAGCAGCTACCCTTAATTAAAATATTTCTAGTTCAGAAATCACTAAAGATCAACAATGTATATTGTAATCATGCTGATAAATGAAAGACGATCGAAAGCATGATAGAGTTATGTTTCTTTTGCACTGCACAATTGCAGCTCTGATTTTCCTATACACCAAGTCTTAAATTGATATATTGGACATATATTGAGACAATAACCGAAGAAATGAAAAAATTGAGTTTACACCTAAAAAACAGACTAGATTTGACAAAGTACAAATCTTGGGGAAGCATTCATTAACGAAAAGGGGAATTTCACGGAACGCATGTGTTGCATATAATAAGGGAGAACATTGAAAGACAAAAATATACACACTCCAAACGCAGCATGCTAAATTTATGGTAAGGGTGCACTGCAAATCTGTAGGTCATAAGTTACATACAAACCAAGTTTGAAATTGATACAATGAAAGTTAATTGAGACAATCGCTGAACTAAATAAGGAAAAATGGAGATAACTGAAAAAACAGACCAGAGTTATGTACCTAGTACTTTGCCGTTCTCCTGATCACACCGGTATAATTGTGACCACTTTGAAATAAATCTGCCATACAGAAACAACGTGTTAACCAATACATGTAATCCATGACGGACGGACGAATGCACATTCAGGCAGACAGCCGGCCGGACGCCGGATTATACCTCCAAGCTTTACAGACGGAGACAACTCAAGTATTGATTACAGAAGACTGGTTCGATGCGTCAAAACACGTCAGCTTAGATTATGGCATTTGTAAAGTATTTGCAATTTAATTGTATCTCCGAAACGGGACCGGACCGTCAAGGTTAATTTTCAAAAACCTATTTAGACTACATTTCTAGTTTATTTGTCAACAGATACATCTAGGACTATATTACACGTTGATGAACGTTGAGTCTTAAATTAACGCAAATGCATATACATTATAATTTTAGTCCCAAAATCGCTAGAAGCTTCTCAATAATAAAATAAATAATGACCTTGCGGTTATAACTCGGATGTGTTGACAAATTCGGCCAAATTTCTTTCCGACGTTTGACAAAAGTCAATGCGACATGCGTCATTCGTCTTTCACCAATGGCTAAGTCTATGTGGAAACGCAGCCAGTTGCTTGGGAAGATTGTTGTGAGGAGTACTGGTTTGAGAAAACCAGGAAATACATTTGTAGGTGAACTGGCCGCCGTGATATGACTGAAGAAATGTTAAAAACGGCGTTAAATCCCAATCAATCAATGTTGAAATTAACTTATCTATAATTTGTAGATTTAATTTCTATTTCCTAGTAGGGTCTACATACAGCGACACATGAGAATATTCAACACAAAACGCGACCTGTTTTACCAACAATTCCCCAGTAGCGGTGAGACCGTTTGTAACATTATTTCATGGCATGTATACACAGTAGGACCTCTCTCTTTGGACGAATTATGTTGTAACAAGTTTGTTAACAGTATTCCTTAACCTTGACCACATAGACTAAATATACAGCAAACAACATTGAACTAAGGCATAACTATTGACCTGAATTAATAAAAGTATGATTTTGAATAGTGATGAAAACATTGTGGAAAAAGACAAACTTGTTGATTATCATTCATCTGTTAAGGTTAGTCAAATGTGTCTAAAAGGGGCAAAGGTTAAAATAATAACTGTAGACAAATGTTTTCGTTATCTAGGTTATAGAAACAATTTGATTCATGTTTCAAAGCATTGTTTGAAAAGGAGAAATTGCTCATTGTCAGCAATTGCTCCGTTTGCAAATATACTTTCAACATTTGTTTGTAACTAAGTAGCTATAACGGGAACGGTTCAACCCTTTCCCGCTTACAGTCGCTTTTTGACGCATGTGCAGCAGACGGCTGCAGAATTGTTTATCATGACCCATTTCCTCTTTTTCCACAAAGGTTTCAACTATATATTTTTCCCCTTGATGTAAGGCAAAATTGCTCGTAATCATTCATCTCTAGCATGTTATTCAAAATGTGTCCGGAAGGGAGAAAGAGGGAAAGAACGTCCATAGTAAAACGTTTAAATATGAAAAGAATTAATTTGAAACGTGTTTGAAAGCATTGTGTGAAAAGGAGGAATTGCTCATTGTCAGCAATAGCTCCATTTTCAACAATATTTTTTAAATATTCGAACTGTTATAGTATCACGGAAAGGGTTCCGCTTCCATGGGGAGGATGTAACCATTTTCCGCCTACAGACGCATGTGCAGCAGACGACAATCGAAAACATTGTGACAAAAGGGGAAATTGCTTTTCGTAGGCAATTTCTACTTTTGCCACAATGGTTTCAACTCCTTTCAATAATTGTATTTACAGTGCTTTGCACATTTCTCTATAAGTCGACTGTTGTAAACTAATGGGGTCACAGAACGGTCGACGTTACCTCACACTACTGACCTTAAGGTCAACCATAGTTCAGAGTGAGTTTCATTCATAGAAACTATTTTGTCTCATAAATTTATGCAGCGGAGGGTTTTGTGATTCGGTCGAACCAATGAAATCGTTGAAAAGGCAGATTATAACCAATCAAAACTCGATTTTGGTGTAGGTATACACATGTGGACTGCGGTTGCAGCTTTAAATTCGACTTTTCGAAAGCAGCTTCGCTATGAGATAGTGGCGAAACGAAGTACCGCTATCAGCAATTTGAAGGATCTTTAAGGTTATCACTTAAAACAAGGCAATTCAACCCAGCATAGTTTTCGCAATTTCGGATTATATTTGTCCATTTTTTCGGACATTTCTGGAATACATTTATGTGAAAGGTGAGTAAAAATCATATTATTATCATTTTTCTGCTTTCTGAACTTTTCTAATTTTCTACTGTTCTACTGGACCCGGCCGGGTAGCTCAATTGGTAGCGTATCTGACTCGTGATCTGGAGGTCACGGGTTCGATACCCGGTTGCGGCGACATTCTTTCGGGCGATGTTTTCCATTGCCTCTCACCTCTGATCTATGTGAGAAAGTAGTCAGTGGCTTCGAAAGAATGTTGTGTAAGTACTGGTGTGGGAAAGCCAGGAAAACATGGGTAGGTGCACTGACCGCCGTCATATGACCAACGCTGTTGAAAGCGGCGTTAAACTCCAAACAAACTGTTCTACTGTCCCTGAAAAATGTAAACCTATTTTATGCCCCCATAATTATTGCCAATTATCCCTTCTATTTGCCATCTCGAGTACATCAACCAAACTGAAACAGATTTTTCCTTATACTCTACAAATTACAAAACAATGATTCTTTAGTATCCACAGTGTTTCTAAAGAGGGAACGTGGCATTTTCTGACCTTTGACCCCTTCTTAAGAAATTACTTTTGCAGCAAAAGTGGTAATTGTCATATTCTCATAACTCCGTAGCTAATAAGGATAGGAAGTTGATATTCATATGAAATTGATGGGCTTGGCGATTGTTAACATATTCTTTCATCAAACTATAAATAGATATATTTGCCATGTTGAGTATATCTATCAATGAAACTTACATTAAATGTTTTTCTGGTCATACTGAATGGAAGTGTATATTCTGCTGCAAAAGTCACTTAAGAAGGGGTCCAATGCATTGGGGGGAGGGGGAATACATGTACATGTAGACATAAACGTTTAGTTGAAATAAAGGCTATACATTTCTAAAGCATATCCTTTCCATGATTCAAGTCAAAATTAATTGTCCGATCCATTTTTAGCTCGTCTGATTTTTAAAAAAAAAAAAAGACGAGCTATTGTCGTCACTTGATCGTCATTGGTTAAGTTTTGCGTTTAGGTCACTTACATGGAAACTATCAAACATAATACTTTGAAACTTGGAAACCTTGTTCATTAAATACCCTTCTACACATTGTATGCTAAAGATACTGAGTTTGACCTTCTTGTTGGGGTAAAAAACATGATTTTTGTGTTTTTTGGTTGACTTTGAGATTTGGTCATAGCTCCCTCATTTTTTGTAAGATTGATTTCAAATTGTGCACACATATTTCAAATGGGATTTTGGGTCAAACATTTGGATTTTTTGCTTTTTCATTTCTTGTATTTTTTAACTTTGCGTTTAGCTCAACGTTAAAGTTTCTTTTTTTTTCTTTTTCTCAATAAGTAGTAGTACTAGGGCTTTCATATTAGGAATATAGTTACATCTAATACCCTTCTGCACATTGTATGCTGAAGATGCTGAGTGTGACCTATTTTTGGGGGTAAAACACTTGATTTTTGGTGGATTTTGAGAATTGGACATAGCTTCTTTATATTTTGTTGGAATAATTTCAAATTTCATAATAAAGTACTTCAACATATCAAACGGGTTTCAGGGAAAAACTTTTGTGGTTTTTTTTAATTTTGCGTTTAGCTCAAAAAATATATATATTTTAATTTCTTGTATTTTTGAACTTTGCGTTTATCTAAAAAATAATTTTCGAATATCTTGTATTTTTGAACTTTGTGTTTAGCTCAATGTTAAAGTTTTGTTATTTTACTTTTTGTCTTTTACTCTTGCATGGATAGTCAAATTAGGGGACAGCGAGACATTTAATTACGCGTAATTCTTGTTTGTTACATTGATTTCAATTTTTTCCTAAACAATGAAAACATAATGTCCTTCAACATATTATGAATATCTTAAGTCAGAGTTACTAAAAATAGGAAAATAGTAATATATTCAATATCTTTAGTTAAAGTTGACTTAATGTACCAATATCATTTGCCTGTCCATTGCATACACAAGACTCAGCTCATGATCTTGACTGATTGTGACAGCCATCCAACGTGAAGATCTTCCTTATCATGTATATGAACTTGTATTTATTTCCACATAGTTAATCTTGTTTCAATACTTGAAAAATAGGAGTTGTGTGCGGTCATTATAATATGTAAATATTCTTTCCGAATTTGAATATTTTTAATATAAACTCTACAAATGAAGTTTAAATGGAATTGATAACATTTTGGCAAATGGAGGAATTACTCACTTTAAGCAATTTCTCCTTTTGCCACAATGTTTTCAAAAGTCATCTTCTGCAGATGCGAAAAAGGGGTATGTCACCAGAAAACTTGGACTTGGCAACTTGTGAATATCAAGATAAACCTGTCCCTTTGTCAGAGCAGTCTGAAAAGCATCTCTGTTTGCTATCTAGGTGTTTAACCCTTTCCCACATACAACAAATCTGCAGATGACGACATTGAAAGAAAGCTTCACAGGCAAAAATATGGGACAATTCTCTTAATAAAGGTATAATTAGTGAATATAGTTGAAAACATTGTGACAAAAGGAGAAATGGTATTCTGCTCATTATGAGCAATTTCTCCTTTTGCCACAATGTTTTCCACTTTTAGTCATAGGTTATCCATTCAATTATAGAGATTTTCTATTTTTTGACAACATATGTTCAAAGTCGTCTGCTGCAGATTTGTCGTATAAGGGAAATGGTTAAATGGGTACTATTTTTCTGTCACTGTCCTTTTTTAAACTTTTTTTGCACTCGCGACAATACCAAATCTTAGCTGATGGTAGCTTCTTGAGTCCTAAGCATCCTGGGTGGAACCACTGATCACAGTGATCACAAGCCACCATTTCATACTCTTCCGAGGTCGTTTTGCATAAACAAAATGTTTTGGTTGTACGGTTTTCCTTGTTTTCACAAACTGTAAGATCTCGTTTAAGTTCTAACCGGCGAGTTAAAAGTTCTGGCAAAATATGTGCCTTCCAAAATTCTGAAGTCACGCTTTACCCGCACTATCGAACAATCAAGTGGTGTCCATGTTACAAAGTCAGCAAAACTAGCATTTGCAACATACATTTGGGTTTGAACTTGTGCATAGTATTTGTGTTCTCTCTTTAGATTGAAATTACTATCCAAATGGAAAGTCTTGTCTTTTAGGGCATCATTGAGAGCTACTTCTCTTAATTTGAAGGGACACTTAATCTCAAGCATACCTGTTCCACAGTAGTCGCATGTTACAACGCCATCTGGTGAAGCTCCGATATAGGGATAATCTCTGTCAATCAACAAACCCGACTTATTCACAGCACTGTCCTTATGACCACACTTGATAGTTACATAAACTTGACCACTAGGAATGATATCTGGCTTTGAGCCTCCATTGGAATATATATTAGTATATAAACGAAAGGCATCTTCTTCGTGCTCGTTGCCCCACTGTATGGCCGGAACATTCAGTGGGGTGTTCTTGGGAACACATATCTTCTTGATTAGAGAAGTTGCTGGATTGCTTGGATTTGTTCGTAAAACGTCCCCAACAACAGATGCTGTAATACGTCCTAAACGTTGGTAATGCCACACTGAACTTGTTGACTGATTGCGAGTTGCTTCTTCAATATAACCGATTTCTTTCTCATTAACTTGGATTTTGTTGACCAACGAGTCGCACATATCCATCAATTCTTGACCATTTAGAATTTCATTAGAGTTGGAATATATATTTCGTAGTGTGGGTGGAAGCTTGGTAGATGGTGCTGGCCCTACATCTACAAATCTGTCTGCATAGTTGTTAAATAGACTCAACCCAACACAGTTGTCACTTATACTTGATAGAGAACTTAAGAACTGATTTTGTCCATTTACAGTTGACATAACTGGCGCTGTTTTAAGTTTCTTCTTTGATTTCTTAAGTTTGTCCTTAGATTCAGCTTTGTAGAATTTAATGTTAGAAATCTCACAAGCGTCGACGTTCTTTACACAGCAAGCATTCCAAGCACACGGAATATCTGTACAAGCGGACGCTGTGTACCCTTATCGAACAGCTGCTTCCATCTTGATTAACATGGCACCAATATGGGAGCATGTCCTAACCTGAAAAAAAACAAATGAACAGATCTTATAATAGTTATAAATAGTTTATTGAAAATCCTGAAAAGAAGTCTGGTCGGTATTGGGAGACCCCCTTAATGTCAAACCCTGTTTTTATTTTTATACTTGCTAGCTGCATTTCTGTAGCAGTTACTGATATCTTAATTGATAAGACAGTGATCTTTCCTTCTTCAAGAAAGAAGTAAGATCACACAAAATATCTTTGATAAGGTTATAAGTTATAATTATAAAACAATTTGGTATGCCCTTACCCGGCCATGCAATCACAGTGAGCTTTGATAATGGGACCTGTTTTCTTCAGTGTCACCCAAGGATGATGTGGCTCCTCTGTTACACGCAAAGATGGTTTCACATCAGCCCGAAAAACCAAATTACCAGTTGTTGTCCTCATGTGATATATAGTCTGAACCCAGCCAGAAACAAAAAATGTGTGGGCATCCAGTGATCTGTAGTTTTCCATAGCCTCTTGTGAATACAAACCTGAAAATGCATAAACAATTTAGTTTAAAATAAGAAACTAATTTTATAAACAATGTATAAAAACAATAAACCTTCATGAAATGTGACATCCGGTATTTTGACATCGATAATCCGGATCAAAAATGAATTTGAAAAATCTCCATTGAAAAAAAGTGGGTGGGGCAATTAAAATTACGAAATATTTTGACTCGATTTTTAAAAAAATGTGACAACACGTCTAAATTGAAACAAAATGCTGTTTATAATAAAATAAATTTAACAGTTAAACTTACGTGGACTTTTGATAAGATATGCGTACACATCTTTATATTCAATTTCTGGCCATTGTTTGGGGGGTCATTCAACCATTTTCAGCCGCGATCTTGTAAGGACATATTTCAAGTCAAGCCAGGTTTAATTTCGTGCTGTGACGACTTTTAGCCTCAGGTGACAATCCCTCTTCATATTCGTACGATACTTGCGATAAAAATCAATAAAATGTACAATTAAACTGTCAAATTTCCGGGTCATTGCCAAACAAAGATGGCCGCGCGTTATCACGTGATCTGTGACGTCACACCGACTACGAGAATTGCGTCGATTCAACTTTTGCAACTATTACCAAGTGTCGTATAAATCTCATTAAAATGCAAGTACAGTTTTGTCGTACTTAAACAATTAAGTAATGTAACGCGAAACATTATAAGAAATGGTACAAAATTCAAAAGTTTTCTGGGAAAAAGTTACGTAGGTCTATGTAAATTCTTCATTTGAACATTTACCGAGGCTAACCATGGATGCAAATGTGATGTTCCAATCATCCGAACATCCTTCAATTATTTTACCCACGGAAGCCAATATCTTCCGTGTCCTAATGTGTGTATTAAAACATTAGAAAACTAGAATCGAGACATGGGTTCTGCACATCGCCTTGATGAGGTGAACATTTGACCCAAGTTTCATGAAAATCCTTCAAGCCGTCTCGGAGATATGGAGCGGACACGAAATAAAGCCTCAAACCTTTGACCTTCAAGTGTGACCTTGACCCTATATTGATGAGGTGAACATGTGACCCAAGTTTCATGAAAATCCTTCAAGCCGTCTGGGAGATATGGAGCGGACACGAAATAAAGCCTCAAACCTTTGACCTTCAAGCGTGACCTTGACCCTATATTGTCGAGACGCGGGTTCTGCACGTCGCCTTGATGAGGTGAACATGTGAGCCAAGTTTCATGAAAATCCTTCAAGCCGTCTTGGAGATATGGAGCGGACACGATTTCGGACAGACGGACAGACAGACAGACGCCCAGGACAAAAACAATATATCTCCCCTGTATACAGGGGGAGACATAATAAGGATTTCGCTTCAGTATTCAAATTCAAAAGTTGTCTTGGAAAAGTTCTCGTAGGTCTATGTAAATTCTTCATCTGAACATTTACCGAGGCTAACCATGGATGCAAATGTGCTGTTCCGAACATCCTTCAATTAGTTTAACCTGTGGATTTAGACATAGGTCTTGCATCTGCTGAAAAGGTTAAAGGAAACATATAAACAGCTTGTAACACAATGATCTTTATAAACCCGGAAGAGGGCAATGATGGCCCTAAATAGATGATCTGCATGATAGTTTAGTAGCAAATGTGTAACTGCTAATGCCATGGATATAAGCTATATTTATAATTGTGTCCCTTTTCTCATCCTGTCCAGACTGCAATGTTATTCAACCAATCAATATAGACAACACTTTTCCTACAAAGTATTCAAAGAAATGATCTAACGAATTATATTGGAACCTACCATGTTGATTTAGAGGTGACTAATTTGGCGTTTACCACATGTATGACGCTGCAGAACCGAAAGTTAGTTCTCCATATAATTTAATCTTTGAAACTATTTGAAAGAGGAAGCTTGAACCTGCGACTGGTGATCTCAAAATCAACAAAAGCTTCTTTCTTACATTTATTTCATTTGTACAAAATTGAAGAAGACAGTTTCTCCAACAAAATGTCGAAAAACAACCCCGGCCCTCGATCCATCAATTTCAACATGATCCCTTTCATTTTCTCCCTTTCCATATCCTCTATGACCTCCTGTTATGTATTATTAAAAGCTTGTGATTATTTATCCTTTAGGCATAGCCAAGAAAGTAACGCTTGCTTGAGATCATTTCATGGAAATAAATTGCTATGATATGAGTCTTTGGTAATGTTTTTTGAAGTCTGTTAAAGAAGAAGCATCATTAGTTTAAATACCAGAGAAGAGGCTACATTCTATGTTTTGCACAACAGTTATCATATGGTGTATTGAACCCGAAAGACTTCTCAAAATGTATACAAGTTTACAGAAACTTCTACAAGTATTAACACAATTAGCAGGTAATATATGAACATTGAAGATTTGCATAAGACTACTGATACACATACAGGCTTATATGTATATACACTGATCATAACATTCATTTTGTACCTTTTCCCATGGACATGCTAATAAAGGTAGTCCCCCTCTCAGCAATATCCCCAGGGATGCATCCTTCCTGTTACACTTTTTAGTGTTAAAATAAATAACATTATCAAATCTGTTAACCCTGGAGTTGAATGTTTTTTATATGTTGATGATGTCTGTATTTGTTACAGATAAAAAAATATGCATACAATAGAAAGACAATTGCAACAAGTTTTGAATAATTTACAAAAATGGTCAAACGAAAATGGCTTTAAATTTTCTAAAAGCAAGACCAAATGTATGCACTTTTGTTAACTTCGTAAACATCACGTAGATCCTGATTTAACACTAGATGGCACTCGTATTGACGTTGTGTCTGAATTTAAATTCCTTGGTCTATTATTCGACCCGAAACTGACGTTTATTCCTCATATAAAGTACCTTAAAAATAAATGCCAACAAGCTTTAAATCCGTTACGCGTTGTGTCCCATATGGAGTGGGGTGGCAACCGTAAAGTCCTCTTGAGACTTTACAGGTCATTAGTACGATCGAAATTAGACTATGCGTGCATTGTTTACGGCTCGGCACGAAAGTCATACATTGCAACACTTGATACCATTCATCATCAGGGTTTGCGGCTAGCCCTAGGCGCTTTTCGAACCACACCCGTCAAAAGTCTATATGTAGAAGCCAGTGAACCATCTTTATATTTACGCCGACAAAAACTAGCTATGCATTTTTTTTTTAAAACTCAAGTCTAACCCTTCAAATCCCACTCATACAGTTTTTTTTAACCCTTTATACAAACAATTATTTTTAAAGAAGGAACGGGTAATACCGCCTTTTGGTATCCGTAACGGTTCGGAAGTCGCTAAACTTGATGTTGATCTTGACGACATCGCGAAGCAGGAGATTTCAGATGCACCACCTTGGACTCTAAATAGTCCACCATTCATTTATGATCTTGCGACCGATAAAAAGGCCTGCACAGATCCTATTGTTTTTAAATCCAATTATATTGAAATTAAAAGTACATATTATAACTTTAAGCATATTTATACGGATGGTTCTAAGGATGGCGAAAAGGCTGCCGATGGCGATGTGATAACATTTCGGTTGCCAAATAATGCTGCTGTATTTTCTGCCGAGTTTAAGGCAATTCATTTGGCTTTGGATTATATTGAATCCGAAGGTTATTGGCGATATATTATTTTTACTGACTCATTGTCTGCTATGCAGGCACTTCAGAATGACAAAATACATAACCCTAGTGTTGTTAACCTCCTTTCTAAGTTATCGCTTATTTGTGCAACAGCACATGTAGTATTTTGCTGGATCCCTAGTCATATGGGCATTCACGGTCACGAACATGCTGACTTGACAGCAAAGTCTGCTATTTCACAAGATATTTTACCTTTTAAAATACCTTATTCCGATTTTAAACCTTTCATAAATGTTTTACTTTACGATAAGTGGCAAAGTGATTGGAATGAGCAAGTAAATAATAAACTGCACTCAATCAAGTCAGTACTTGGTGAGTGGCTGCCAGCTTTTAGATCCTGTCGCCGAGAAGAAATTGTCCTTGCTCGTTTACACATGGTTAACTCATGCCTACTTACTGAAAGGTGAGGAAGCACCTCAATGTATTCCATGTTTTACACAACTTTCAGTACAGCACATTCTTCTGGAATGTGCTGATTTCGCTCCAATACGTGATAGATTTTTCAAGGCTCAAAGTTTGCGTTAGCTCTTTGAGTCTGTCAAACCGGAACTTTTCTTTGATTTCCTTAGGGAAATTAATATTTTTAATAAGATATGATTATTTCTTAAATCGTGCCTTTGCACATGCATTACTTTTACAGATCCTGTTCCACATTTTCTCAGATATTGTTTATATTTATGCTAGTATTACATAGTAGTGTTTGGCTTGTTTGCCTAAATTCTGTTGTACATTGGCTTACATGTCGTTTCATATTAATGTTAAGTATCGCATACATCATGTTTGATTGTTTTGTCTAATAAACTGGTTAGTTATATTTCAATTTTAATTATTTCATCATTTACAGTAAGCAAATTATTAAGCGCCCAAAATGGCCTTAAAACACCATTCATTCATTCATTCATTCTCAGCAATATGACAAAGAGCAATGTAAAATAATTCATCCATAATTTCAAACTTATGCTTAAGTGAATAAGCGTTGTAAAGTCGAGTGCGCTGTCCTCCGACAGCTCTTGTTGTATATATGGTGTATTAACTATTGAGATAAATTGCTTTGAAAATAAAGCACTTACTTTATCATATTCTGCACACGATTGAACTATGTTTTCAATTGTATCAGTTTCTCGTTCTTTTGGCCTGTTTGCACAATATGGAAATGTTACCATTTCTTTTGCACTCGTTACTTTAGCTGTACTGGAACACTTCCAGTCAAAGTTTCCTGGGTATGGTTAGCACATTGTCAAGGCATACTGGTGTTCTGTGGGAAAAATAACATTGTAAGCATTAAGAATAATATATGTAATTGATGTACCATTTCTTTTGCACTCGTTACTTTAGCTGTACTGGAAAACTTCCAGTCAAAGTTTCCTGGGGATTTAAGGCTGGGTATTGTTAGCACATTGTCAAGGCATACTGGTGTTCTGTGGGAAAAATAACATTGTAAGCATTAAGAATAATATATGTAATTGATGTTTGATTGTTGGAAACACATAAACGTGTTAAATATTAAATATGTGTTAGTGTATAAACGGTATTTTTCAGTAAGATTGTTGTGTATTAAACTAACAAGCAGACACATGATGAAAAAGTTGTGATTAATCCAAATTTAATATTCCAAAATATGACCACAAAAGAATCATTGAATTTGGTTGATATTGGTCATTAATTCTTGAAATGATGCTAACAGTTGTGATTTTTTCTGATGCTGTTAAGCATCTACTTGTTCAACCAATATGATTTACTGGAACATATATTGTAAAGGTTCATTGAATGAACAAGTTTGCTGAATTCTCTTGGTTGATTAGATTGGCGTTTAACGCCATTTTTAACAATTTCTCAGTTATATCACGGCGGCCAGTTCTCCTACTCATGCATTTCCTGGTTTTCTCACACCAATACTCCACACAACAATGTTCCCAAGCAACTTGCTGCTTTCAACTGGCTGCTTTTCCACATAGACTTATCCAATTGGTGGAAGATGAATGACGCATGTCGCATTGGCTTTTGTCAATCGTCGGAAAGAAAGTTGGCCGAGCCGGGATTCGAACTCACAGTTCCTGGATTAACAGCCCGTGTCGCTACCGCGGCAATAATTACACAAAAAGTTAAGGGCAACTTTGTTTTCAACGTTGATTTAAAAAAAAATCTAGTTCGACGACATATGGGTCATTCTCAGAAAATGTAGCAATTACTGTCCAGGGTTTATTTACCTAGTATAATTTCCCTTTTAATTTAAAAAACATAATAATTAATGCAAGGTTATGTAAAATATACCTTTGCTTACTAATAAATATATTAGTAAATATGTTTATTAAAGTTAAAACATATCTTTACAAGACCCCCCCCCCCCCCCCCCGAAGGAAGTTGTCTGAAATCAGTGTCCAAAACACTGAATCTGATTTTTAACTCATTATATTACTACCGTTTATTTAAATTACAGCAAAATTTCTGTGTGGTTTTTGGTAAATATATGTTTGGAGATAATATACATAATTCAGTTTTGTTCGAAAATTATTATTTTCTAATTGAGAAACTTGGTTTCTTTGTCCATAAATTGATGTCCCTACCGTTACCAGTGCCCCAAAATAAAATAATAACAGCTCCCTTAGGATTGTAAAACAATTTGGAGGTACTCCCTACTAGTTATTCATCCTATTTCTTCAATGGTGTCATGTGCAACAGATACAATTTAAGCTGAAGAATTTTAACATTTATGAGTTAAGACACCTAGTGCAGTACCTTTTATATTTGTCCATGATGTTACCATTTATTTTTACAGAAAACATGTTAGGTTTCAAAACAACATTTGTCCATTCCTACAATTAACATACCATGTAATATTTAGGTTGAAGGAAGAGCCCATTTCTACACAAAACCCAAAAGTGTGAGCAATCATCCCTGCTGTTACCTTAAAACAAAGTAACATGAGGGACATAAAAAAAATACAGCATGGACATTTAAGTCAATTGACTGTTTGTATCTAGATAATGGTATATGCCATCTGATTTATATAATGAACAGGGTACTAGTATTATGTAATACTGACATGAAAAGGAAATACATTCATTTTTAAATAAGGTTTATTTAAATTTTAAGATTGATACATCGTAGTAACACAAGGGACAATGAACAGTAACAGCAGGGATATATCAGCACCCTAAATGTTTGTAATGATATAGTGGTGTAAGCCATCAAGTTTAACATGTTAAATCATTATTACTCTGATATTTTCAATGTAATACTTACACTCTAAAGTTTAATTTAAAGTTTATATAAGATTAACCTACACTTTATTTTATTATGGTAACACCAGGGACATTAACTACTTACAGTATAGACAATCATATTGAGTAAAAGTGTTTTCTGTCATTTTGTTTATAAAATAACAGAGTAATTAGTTTTCCCATAATGCTTGTAAAAACACAAAATGTGATTATTAATATTCTTATAATGTTATGGTAACACCATGGACAATGCATAGAAATATGATACTAATAGAGGTAACTTATATTTGTACTATAATTTAATTTCCATATTATTAAGACCGCCTTGGTGGTGTATTAAACTTACAAACCCAGTAAGGATCACAATAGCTTTTTTGGTTCATTAATAAGTCGTATACACATCAATTTATTATATAAAGCTAAGATTCAAGGACGATGTCCTTGCTGTTACTTTACCGTCCATGATGTTACCAATCTCCATTACTTTGTATTAGTTTAATTTTAGAAAGGATGCAAATAAAACTTGCATTATGTATTACGTATAACAAAATATAGTAGCTGGATGGTTCTAATTGTAGAAATGCAGAAAAAACCCAAATAAAGCTGCCTTTGTCTCAAGTTGTTAATGGTAACACCATGGACAGGTGATTTTGACCTCGTAAAAATCGTAAAATATCATATATTAATTTTGTCTTTTTATTTTTGCAAATTGCTACATATTTTGAGAATGACCCATATCGGTTATATTCAATAAATCTTAGTCACAACATTCCGAATCTAACATATTCAAAATTCAGATTGCTGATTTCGCCCCAATACGTGATAGATTTTTCAAGGCTCAAAGTATGCGTCAAC
Source organism: Serripes groenlandicus (assembly GCA_031761405.1). Classification (NCBI taxonomy): domain Eukaryota; kingdom Metazoa; phylum Mollusca; class Bivalvia; order Cardiida; family Cardiidae; genus Serripes; species Serripes groenlandicus. The sequence continues at coordinate 152,805 of JASEVX010000068.1, read as the reverse complement.
TCTTTGAGTCTGTCAAACCGGAACTTTTCTTTGATTTCCTTAGGGAAATTAATATTTTTAATAAGATATGATTATTTCTTAAATCATGCTTTTGCACATGCATTACTTGTACAGATCATGTTCCACATTTCCTTAGATATTATTTATCTACATGTTAAGTATTACATTAGTAATGTTGGGCTTGTTTGCCTATATCTTATTTTACATTGGCTTACATGTTATTTTATATATGTTTTAGGTATCGAATACATCATGTTTGATTATTTATTGAGTAAATTATTAAGCGCCCAAAATGACCTTAGTTGTCGACGGGCATTAAAACACCATTCATTCATTCATTCATTCAAAATTCAGATAGGGTAATCGAACTACTTTTTGAGAAAAACGTCAGAAATTGAACCATTGAAGTTGAAAATATATAGAAATGGAAAATCGCTATATCGTTAAATCCCAACGAATTGTGTGAATTACATGATTGGAAAATGCGATTAACATATTTCACCTAATAAAGGAAAGTTAAATCATGAAAATCGGTATTCACAGTTCGGACATATAATATCACGTGTATTCATTCGATATGCATCTTGCCGTTTGAAAGCCTAGCTGTCAGTGAGCTTGCATGTTAAGTTTGAAAGATATTGGATAACTTCTACATTTTCTCGCTTGCTTGGGAAGTTTGTTGTGTGGAGTACTGGTGTGAGAAAACCAGGAAATGCATGAGTAGGTGAACTGGCCGCCGTAATATAACTGAGAAATTGTTAAAAACGGCGTTAAACCCCAATCAATCAATCAATCAACATTTTCTCGCCAAAGGTGTAGAACTACCTTAACACTTTCCCTCATTCTGACGCCTCTGCAGCAGATGAACTTTTGAAATCATTATGGCATTGGCTAGGTAAACTACCTCTATATGAATGTGACATTGTTGAAAAACGGATGTAAAACTTCAAACGAGCACACAAACAAACAAACTCCACTCATTGTTGGCATATATATTATTCTAGATTATAGATATATGTACAGACAGAAAGGACAGGTCTAGTTTGATAAAAAAGACAAAAAGTTAATTGCAATACATGTTCTTTTTATTTTCTTTAACAGATGAAGAAGTTACCAGCAGTAACCGTGAAGAAATTCAGACAGTGTCTAGGGATAGAACCGGCAGACATGACTACTCAAAGAAACATGCCTGTGTCTTTTGTGGTAAACTAGACTTAAAGATCAGTAGACACTTAGTATTAGTAAAATGTAAATCAGGTAATGGTGTTATTGAAAATCTATCAGAGGCATCAGAAAATAGAAATTTAGACAGCAAAAATGATATCATCACTAGTGATGATATAACAAAACTAAAAGTGTTATCGTCCCAGTGTTAGTTATCATTTTTTTAAAAATTGATATTAATTTTATGTCACTTAAATTTCAATGCAAAATTTGGATAGGTATGTAATAAATGTATTTATTATATACCTATCAATGATTTACTGGGATTTATCAGTTAATTAATTCTTGTAACTTTCACAGTGAATATCGTCACTAGTGATGATATCACTTTTGGAGTGATGATATCACTTTGCCGGAACTACTTTTTTGTAGCTCAGGATATTTTAATAGGGAGAATAGATAACATTAGAAGTAATCCAAATGAGTCGTCTGCTCAACTCTCAATATTGAAAATGGCTGATGTTCTAACATTAAATCAAATTGAAGACATTTTGAAACAGTCAGAGTTTGAAGAACTTCCATCATTTGTTATAGATCTACCTATTAAAAATGAACCACAATATTCAGATCAGCCAAGATTTGGAAACATCAATCAGAATGAAATCAACCAATTTATCAGCAACCAGGAAAATGAAAACACAAAACGCAAAACCTTATTCGATGTGAAATTATTTACAATATTCTGTAAAGAACAAGGGGAATACAGGCCAATTGAACAGTTAGCTGCACAGGAACTGGACCATTACTTTGGCAATTTTATATCAGTTGTGAAAAAACCCAATAACCCTGACTATGAACCTTCATCAATTCGTGGCTTTTTATCAAGTCTAGAAAGATATCTACGCCAAAAGGGTTATGCACAAACCATCAACAAAAACCCTAGTTTTCCCCACTGTAACAATGCTATCAAGGCAAAGATGTCCTATCTGAAATCGATGGGCCATGGGAACAAACCGAATGAGTCAGACGAGTTGACTGATCAGGACATTGATAAGCTGTTTGAATGTTGGCAGCTAGGCAATGATAGCCCAATCCAGATTTTAAATATTCTACATGTGACCTTTTCACTGGTTATGGGAATGAGAGGAGGCAGAGAACAACATCAGTTGAAATGGGGAGCCATCGAGATGTGTGTTGATGAAGATGGCGACAAGTACTTTATCGCTGTATTTATCACATAACTTGCCCTCCAGGAGTGACATAAAGCAGTGACATAAATATCATATGTAACTAGTTACATAAATAGCCGACTCACAGCACGTGTGTGACGTCACTCCAGTGTGACGTCACTTTAAACGACAGCATATTGTTCAAAATTGTTCCGAATTTCGGCGTGTTATATGTGCCTTGTTGCCTTCGTTCGAATTAGGTAGATATGTTCCTTGAAATTTGAGTTGAGCGATATCATGGCCCTCTTGTCTGAAATCTTACAATCTGTTAAACTCCTGACCTTATTAAAAATAAAATATATATACTTATTGAACTTACCCCCCCTTTCTGGATGCTGAAGCAACACACTTTTTAACAAAAAATTAAATCACTGTCTGAACAGTTTTTAAAGAGACAAACAGAGGAACATTTCCTTTGAAGTTTAGTTAAATTGTGTCCATTACAAAGTTGAGAATACAAATTCATTATTCGAGCAAGAGTGTTATTGTGGTGGACACCTCTACACATTGGCTATATATGTTCACATACAAAGCTCGTCTAAAAACCTGATTCTAAAAAGCAAATAATAAAATGAAATTACTTATTGTCACAGCATCAAAAGTTGCCTTGTTCTTTGACTAATTCAGTACAAGTTCACATTCAGCAGCAGCATCTTCGTATGTAGATTGCATGATCGATGTCAGGCTCTACTTTAACAACACTTCACTCGAGGCTGGAAAGTTAAAATAATAAAATAAATGAAATTTAAGAAAAAAAAATTCAAATTGAAGCGAAATCTTGTTAACACTCTGGAGGCCACATTTTCAACTTGAGCATGTTGAAACTTTATGAGAATGTTTGTCTTGATGATATGTAGGTCAAGTTCGAACATGGGTCATGTCAGGTCAAAAAGTAGGTCACTAGGTCAAATTGAAGGAAAATCTGGTTAACACTAGAAGCTGCATTTTTTGCTTTAGCAGCTTGAAATTTAGTCAGAATGTTGAGCTTAATGATATCTAGGTCAAGTTCGAATACGGGTCATATCTAGGCCAATTTCGAATATGGGTCATGCCGGGTCAAAAACTAGGTCACTAGGCCAAATTGAAGGGTAATCTTGTTAACACTCTAGAGGCCACATTTTCAACTTGACCATGTTGAAACTTTATCAGAATGTTTGTCTTGATGATATGTAGGTCAAGTTTAAATATGGGTCATATTGGGTCAGAAACTAGGTCACTAGGCCAAATTGAGGGAAAATCTTGTTAACTCTGTAGAAGCCGCTTGTTTTGCTACAGCAGCTTGAAATTTGGTCAGAAGTTCGAATATGGGTCATGCTGGGTCAAAAACTAGGTCACTAGGCCAAACTGAAGGAAAATCTTGTTAACACTTTGGATGCCACATTTTTTGCTTAAGCATCTTGAAATTTGGTCAGAATGTTTGTCGTAATGATATCTAGTTCCAAGTTCGAATATGGGTCATATGGGGGTCAGAAACAAGGTCAATAAAGGAAAATATTGTTCAAACTCCGGAGGCCGCATTTTTACTTTGAGCAAGCAAGTTGAACAATTTGTCAGAATGTTGTTTTGATGATATCTAGTCCATGTTGGAATATGGGTCATATCAGGAAAAATAATGTATAGATCACTAGGCCAAATGAAGGAAAATCTTGTTAACACTGGAGGTTGCATTCAGAATAATTGTCTTGATGTGTTTTGCATAACAGTACATTGTGTAATTAAGGTGAGCGATCCAGGGCCATCATGGCCCTCTTGTTTGTTAAGATTTGTTGAAAAATGTAATGTCTTACATATTTACCATTTTTAGAATTTGCAATCCACATGTACATTTTCGATCAACGTGGCTTAAAGGAATATGATGGAACATTTGTTTTTTTCACAGAGAGAATTCCCAAAAAATAATATGAGTTTACCTGGAAACCAGAATTATGTATGGATCAAAACTATTCAATGGATTTAGGAAGGATACGAGGGGGGAGCTTGCTGTGAAATTTCATACCATTTGGCCCACAGGTTAAAGAGGAGAAGATGTTGATGTGCAACAGAGGCCCGGCAAAAGGTGATCACAATATCTCATCTTTAGGACTTCATGCTCAGATGATAAAAACAACAGGCACAGTATTGCTCAATTTCCATTGGGCAAAAAATGCACCAATCCAATTGACTCGGTGGTTACAGACGGGAAGTGGTTTAAACCAAAAGGTTTATGCATATATGCATGACGGACAATTCCCCATGCGTAAGCTCAACTGGCTTTCAGCCATTGAAGTTAAAACAAAGAGGGCCATGATGGCCCTGGAATCGCTCACCTGATTTTTTTTTCACTTTACCTATATAAGCCCCGCCCCATGGCAGCCATAGTTTCCGACCAATCAACTTGGCTTGAAGGAATCTGATAGAGGGTCACCCTAGGAACATTTCTACAAAATTATTTGAAAATCGGCCAGACACTTTTGGAGAAGATTTTTTAAGTTTTCACTATAGCCATATAAGGCAAAATAGCCCCGCCCCCCTGGCGGCCATGTTTTTCGACCAATCAACTTGGCTTGAAGGAATCTGATAGAGGGTCAACCAAGGAACATTTCTACAAAATTATTTGAAAATCAGCCTGACACTTTCGGAGGAGAAGATTTTTTAAGTTTTCACTTTGGCCATATAATGCAAAATAGCCCGCCCCCTGGCGGCCATGTTTTTCGACCAATCAACATGGCTTGAAGGAATCTGATAGAGGGTCACCCAAGGAACATTTCTTCACAATTATTTGGAAATCGGCACGACACTTATGGAGGAGAAGATTTTTTAAGTTTTCACTATAGCCATAAAAGGCAAAATAGCCCCGACCCCTGGCGGCCATGTTTTTTGACCAATCAACATGGCTTGAAGGAATCTGATAGAGGATCACCCAAGGAACATTTCTACAAAATTATTTGAAAATCAGCCTGACACTTTTGGAGGAGAAGATTTTTTAAGTTTGCACTATAGCCATATAAGGCAAAATAGCCCCACCACTCCTGGCGGCCATGTTTTTCGACCAATCAACATGGCTTGAAGGAATCTGATAGAGGGTCACCCAAGGAACATTTCTACAAATTATTTGAAAATCGGCCGACACTTTCGGAGGAGAAGATTTTTTAAGTTTTCACTATAGCCATATAAGGCAAAATAGCACCCCCCCTGGCGGCCATGTTTTTCGACCAATCAACATGGCTTGAAGGAATATGATAGAGGGTCATCTAAGGAACATTTCTACAAAATTATTTGAAAATCTGCCAACCAGTTTGGGAGAAGAAAAATTTTGAAGTTTTTTCGGTTTCGTTGCCATGGAAACCAGAATTTTGCATGGATCCCAAAAATTTGAAGGAATTCTGGTGAGGTCATTGAGAGGATGCTTTCTGTGAAGTTTCATCCAAATTGACCCACTGGTTACTGAGGAGAAGAAGTTGACGGACGACGCACGACGAACGCCGGACAAAAGGCGATCACAATAACTCACCTTGAGCAAAGCTCAGGTGAGCTAAAAACCCAATAGGGCCGTAATGGCTCTGGATTGCTTATCTCATTCATAAAGCAAAGCACAATAACTCATGTGAGCCTAAGCTAGAGGTCCAAGAAGACCAGTAATGCGCTAATGCCACAAGGTGAAACAACCTTACCCTATGTTGCCTGTCAAATTAATAGGACAGAAAACTGGCCAGATACTTAAAATTTAATTTTTTTTCCTTTTCGCCATATAGAGCAGAACAACCCACCTCCTAGCAGCACAGTTTTTTGGCCAATACACATGGCTGGAGGGAAACTACAGGTGGGTCACTCAAGGACAATTTCTACAACATTATTTGAAAATCGGCCATACACTTTGGGAGAAGAAGCTCTTACAAGCTTTCACTTTGGCCATATAAAGTAAAACGGCCCGTCATGATTTTTTATTCAATCAACATGGGTTGAAAGAATCTGAAAGAGTGTGACTAAACTAACACTTCTACAAATTATTCGAAAATAGGCCACACTTTTGGAGGTGAAGACTTTCCATTGTAGCATATCAGCTGAGTGATAGTAAAGAAGTAGCAAATATTTGATCAGGAGTGCAAATGAAACTGCAAGGATTGGACACTGTTAAAGAAATAGCTTGTTAGTAGAGCCTTTGTATCTTGAAATCTAACCAGAACTTTACTAAGAATAGAATTATCAAGTTTTGTCATTTTGCCCCTTTTCTGATCCCGCGGACTGCCACATATTTTTCAACCAATCAGTATGGCTTGCTTGAATAATGACAAGATGTTTAAAGATTGGCCGTTTTGCCCCCTTTCTGATGCCAGAGCAACCCGTGTTCTCAATGGAATTTAAATCTTTGAACAATTTTAAAAAAGAGGACCACGAAAGAAACATTCCTGTGAAGTTTGATTAAAATTGGTCTTGTAGTTTAGGATGAGCTGATGTTTAAAGTTTAAAACGGACGACGACGGACAGAGAGTGGTCTAAAAAACATGTATGCAAGTATGAGCACTTGGTTTTGTCAATATAATTTGTCCATGTGCATTGTATTTGTCGAACACCAATATCATTCTGCAGTAAATTTTTAATTGATAAAAGATTATGTATATGAATATTCATATTAAATTCAGTAACATCAAAATGTGTACAATGTGGACAGACATTTGAAAGAATAACAAACACACAGAAATCATAATATCTTTATCTGCTGAGAAGACAATAAGATAAAAAAACAAACCTTACTAATCGTCCTGTTGTAATTGTTTCTTTAATTCCTCGTCTTTTAAATCAACAATTTTCTCACACATTGAGTAAGCTTCCCTTCAAATAAAAAATTAAATAACAGCTATAATGCACCTATCAATATTTTGCCCCAGGGGGGTGGGTGGAGACCCAGAGGAATTAGTCAAGTTTTCCTTTTTGGGGTCTAATTCCCCACCCTAGAGCCAATAATTTTGTCTAAATCCCCTTAGTGGGAGATGCTTTGTGTACTCCGGGTACCGGGATGTAAAATCCGGCCAATGTCTATTTCCCGGGACCAGGAATCATTCGGCGTGTCAAATTCCCGCCTGTTGGGAATCGTCTTCTGTCTAAAGTCCTGTGTATGCCCGCCGCAGCAAGTATAGTATAGTATGCACGGTATATATATATATATATATATATATATGCAATTGCCACCAAGCCCATTCTTGAACTTGCATACATTTGCGTTTTTCAATATTTCACTTATTTCCGTAAATGTATTAAGTCTGAAGTTAAATATACAAATCATACTTCTATTGAGAGGGCTATCCGTCCATTGAACATATAGGGTTAGCGAGTTGCTACTGGTTTATATTCTTTGATAAGTAAGGATAATTCTTCAAAATTAGAATTTAAACCTCGATAATTCCTATTGTAAACTAGTATTACTCATTATCATTGTATATACGAGTAAGACAGAGTAGGAAGTATGGATTTAATCATTTCGTAAAGGTAATCTTGTGATTTTACCTTGCTTATTATTATCCGCAATAGTATAGTCTGCTTCCATGTCTTCATTTAGACACTGGTAGCGGTTATGGTTTTTAATTGAGTCATCGGATCCTTTGTGAATAAGATCCGACGCTACCACTTTATTTGGACTTTTGTTTTTATTTGATCTCTGGACTATTTTGAGTTTGTTTTGAGCTAGAAGTTGATGTTTTGTGGCAAGACTTTTTGTTTTCTATGGGATCAATTTAAATTCTTTCAATAACTTGAATTGGTGCAATAACTTTACTTGGTTTAATGACTTTAATAGGTTCTTTAATTGTTAATCGGTTCGCTTTGAACAGCTACATCTGTCTGGGTTACAGCATCTTTTTTTCTCGACGGGCTTAGAAATATTGGTTTTGGTAGCAGTAGCATATAAAGTGGTCAAATGAAAAGGGGCTATAATAATTTGTTTTGCCTCTTGAAATGAAAGACCTTTATATTTGATGGTAACAATCGTCTTCTACCGTTTCAAAAATTGGCAAGAGCGGGAGGTGGAATAATGTTCACCATCACAGTTCAAACATTTAAGTGGAATTTTGCAGTCGGCAATATCAGTATCATGATCTGAACATAATTTAGCGCAACGACGGCACACTTTTTCTTCATTGCTTTTTCTACATTTACTTTCGTGGTGTCCAAATGTGTAACAGTTGTAACACTGTAAGGGGTTTGGAATATATATATCAACAGGAACATGTAAGTATCCAACTTTTAAAGATCTTGGCAAAATGGCAGGACAAAAAGAAGAGGAACGCACACAAATACATGAGGATAATTTACTACAATATACTAAGCTTGCCAGTCGGATATAAAAAACAACATATATCTAAACACAGATAAGCACAAATTATTAAAGCCATACAGCAGATGAATGAAACAATATGCAACTTTGATAATGAAAATATACATAAGACAATCTGCCAGCTTATATAATTGGCAAAACCAACCCCCTCCCCAAAAGGAAGCAAAACGGCTACATTAAAATAAAATATCTTCATCGCTTTTTTATCAATCTCTTCCTTAAATGTTTGTTCAAGGTCAGATATTCCATACGTAATGTCATGTAAAAATTCATTTTGGTATTCATCATCCCATTTATGATATGAAATATTTTCATCCGAATATCCTTCAATTAGTTGACAAGTTATATTGTTTCATGTTATTACTTACAAGAAGCAGAATAAATTCTGAACTGATCGTCGTTTCCCAAGATAATCTTATATCCGAATGATACCGAGTACGCATCACTGGTTGGAACCGTTTTAAACTTAAATGTACAGTACTGTACTCAAATTCAAAACTTACTTATCGGGCTAGATGTAACGTTGTAAATACTTCATTTGAACATCTACCGAGGCTAACCAGGGATGCAACGGTGCTGTACCAATCATCCAAATGTCTTTCATTGAACATTTACCTAGAGTAACCAGGGATGCAACGGTGCTGTACCAATGATCCGAACGGCCTTCATTTACTTCATCTAAGGAAGCTGGTAACAGTGCGTGCCCTACCTAATTTGTGTATTGAAACATTAGAAAGTAAATAGTTTGATAGCATAGCGTTTTTAGCTCACCGGAGCACTTCGTTCTCAAGGTGAGTTATTGTGATCGCTTTTTCTCCGTCCGTCAACATCTTTTTCTCAATAACCAATTGGTCAATTGGGATGGAACTTCACAGAAAGCATCCTCTAAATGATCTTAAAAGAAATCCTGACTTTTTTGGGGGTCCATGCAGAATTCTGGTTTCCATGGCAACGACACATTTTTTTTTCTAATTCCAGTCACAGTCTTTCTGCTGATATGCATGATAGACTTATGCGATTTGGTAAAGCTTCCATTCCTATTTTGACCACTGGTTTCCCAGGAGTCAAACTACTCAAGAAACTCCCACTCTAAATAGTTAAGAGGTCCATCATCTTCGCTCCTGTAAGGTTTTAATTTTCATTTCTTTTATTTCTGCTCTCAGTTAGACTACGCACATTTAAACAGTCAAAAAAAATTATGTTGACATGCCGTATGAACTTGACTGTTTCATCTCGGCCATAACATTCCTCTAATTCAATGGCAACGCTTTCACCATTTATCCACAATCTTCTTGCTGTGTTATGCGAATAAGAATTGCTAAAATTGTTTCTCAGTGTTTTAAGAAGATGAGGGGTCATCGGAAATGAAATAAATGTTTCTACTCCTATCATATAAGTTGGTTGTTTTGTATACAACAGCGTTTCCAGCATAATGCAGGGAAAAGAAAATTCTGTTTGGTGACGCACCATCACAGGTCCAAATAAAAACTTCCAGTTTTATCTGCCTTTGAACTAGCGATACTGTTTTCCATGTAATATGATGTATAAAGTCTGCAGTTATACTGTTAGTTGCAAAAGCAGCCAAAGGAAAGCACCAGCTTGCCCACAGATTTCGCAACATTACATCCAGGACATATTTTGCGACTGTATTTTTAAACTCGAGCCCATAGTTATATTTACGCCGTCAAAAAATAGCTATCCAGTACTTTTTAAAACGTAAGTCTTATCCATCAAATCCCACTCATATAGTTGTTTTCAACCCTTTATAAAGAAGGAACGGGTAATACAGCCTTTTGGTATCCGTTACGGTCCAGAAGTCGCTAAGCTTGATGTTGAGCTCAACAACATCGCGCAGCAGAAAATTTCAGATACTCCACCTTGGATTCGAAATAAACTATCATTTATTTATGATCTTGCAACCGATAAAAAGGCCTACACATATCCTATTGTTTTTAAATCCATGTATATGGAAATTAAAAATACATATTTTAATTTTGAGCGTATTGATACAGATGGTTCTAAGGATGGCAAAAGGGCAGCTGCCGCCGCAGTTCCTGATGACGATGTGATAACATTTCGGCTACCAGATAATTCTTCTACTTTCTCCGCCGAATTAAAGGCAATACATTTAGCTTTGGACTTCATTAAATCAGAAGGTTATTGGCGGTATATTATTTTTTAATTAAAAATCCTCTTGTTGTTAATCTCCTGTCTAAACTATCATATACTTAGCCAAACAAGTTACGATACATGAAATCAATTGGATACAATTTTATTGTGGGTCAGTAATATGAATATGTTTTTAAGCATTTTGAAAAAATGGTCTTTGATACATAATTTAAATTGATTATTATGCTTCAATTTCATTTAAACTTTTTGAAAATCAATAAGAAAATGGACTGATGAAAATGTTCCGGAATTCGTAATACCGGGTGTGACCTCCCTGTGCATTCATTACAGCAGTGCATCGTCTACGCATAGAATTGAAAAGTGTTTGAATATCTCGCTGTGGAATGGCATTCCATTCTTGAATAAAAAAAAAAAAAAAAAAAATGCGCTAATGTTTGGGGATTGCGACGTCTAATCCGACGGTCCAGGGCATCCCAAAGATGGTCTATTGGGGACAAATCTGGTGAACAAGCAGTCCAATCTAGAACATTAAGCTTTTGTTCGGTAAGACAATTGCGGCATACATTGTGCTGTATGGCACCTAGCATTGTCTTGCTGGAACAACGTGACGATCACGTTAGCGTTAAGAAATGGTACGACAACTGGTGTTAAAATTTCGTCTCGATAACGTTGTCCCGTTAGATTCCCACGCACAATAACCAATAGAGTGCGATTCTGGTAGGATATTCCGCCCCAAACCATGATACTTCCACCACCGTAACGGTCCACCTCGTGCACACAGACCCTACGGTATACTTTAGCACTTCCATCTCCTCGCCTCAAACAAAAACGCGACTCATCAGTGAACATTACCGTATTCCATTGATTTCTTGTCCAATTCAAGTGTCCAGTGGCCCACTGACGTCTCAAGACGAGATGACGTTGGGTTAATATAGGCCCATGATACGGACGTCTGGCTCTTATACCACGCTCGGCGAGTCTGTTTGAGCACTAATTCTGTTGTGTGTACGACCTTGTGTTACAGCAGCAGTAACAGTATATGGAAGAAACCGGTCACGTAAGTGTGACGGTCTTGTGCAGCAGTCGTTTCACGGGGCCTACCAGAACGGGGACGGTCATTAACAGAACCAAGGGCACGATAACGGCCTAAAAGTCGGGTTATAGTCAACCTAGACACTCCAAAGTGAGCAGCGACGTCAGCGTGACGTAAGTTTGCTTGTAGCATACCAATGGCTATAAGGCGTTGATTTGCATTCAGTCTCGGCATAATTACAGCAGAGAAATATTGAATTTTTCCTATTTTTTCACAATACAGGTACAATATCTGTGAAATGCGTATATTTTTATGTCGATACATGTTCATCATCATGGGTTTCCCGTGCAGTGCGTGCAAAACGTAAATATCTCTATTGCCAGTAACACGATGTTCTACAATAATCGATAATGGTCTGTGAAAACAGTCATACGTTTAAGCAATCATGTAATCACATTACATATAACACAAGTTTAAGCTTTTAAGATTTTACAAATGATCTAAGTATGTATCGTTACTTGTTTGGCTCAGTATATATTTGTGCCACATCGAATGTTGTATTTTGCTGGATCCCCATTCACATGGGTATTATAGGTAATGAAAGAGCAGATAGGGCTGCAAAATCTGCCCTTTCACAAGATATATTACCTTTTAAAGTACCTTATTTTGATTTTAAACCTTTAATCATTTTTTTCATTCGCGAGTATTGGCAAAGTGACTGGAATTACCAAATTTATAATAAACTCAACTCATTAAAGCCTGTGCTTGGTAAGTGGCTGCCAGCTTTGATATCCTTTCGTCGTGCGTTAACTTTTTCCTTTAAACGACTTCTTCTCCCTAACCACTTGGCCAATTTGGTTGAAATTTTGTAAGAAGCATTCTCTCATTTTTTTTTAATCCATTCACAATTTTGGTTTCCATGGCAACCAAAAGAAAAATATAATAAAAACTTAAATCAAAGCGCCAATGGCACTGTAGTGGCGATCGTATGGAAAATCCTGCAACGTTTTAAACAAGCAGTATATCGGTGTAGGGCTTGCGATTTTCAATAATAGTGCACTCTGGTGCGGGTACATTTGAGAATGTATCAACCCTTCATCTTTTGACATTAGAATAATGTTAGTTTGCATGAATGTTGTCTCGGTGATTATTTTTAGTTACGTTCTGAAACTGGTCATGATGTGTTCAAAATTAGGCCATTCCAAATTAATAAAAAACCTGGTTGGTACTCGATAGACTACCGTTTTAGCTCATTAGAATGGCTATTTGTAATCTAAATTGTTCGGGTAATCACATGTTCATCACCAGGTCGCTAGACCATATTAAGATAAAATATTTTGTACACTTTAAAAATGACAAACTTATCAAGAAAGGAGAGAAAACAGTATCCATTAGTTTGGTGTTTGTTTCAATGATGTCCGATATTAAACAGGTCTGTTCAATTTAGTCCCTTCACATTGCATGATTGAGGGTTGTCTCTGAGGTTGTTTAACTGCTTCGATAAATTTGAGTGCAAATAACAAACACAAAACATGCACGAAAAGCACAATTTCACTATTTGCCAAACTGTTCAATTTATAAAAATATAGGCATATATTATAATGCTCGATCTCCAAACTAAATTAGGCTACACTTTCAGCATTGATTGCTAATTGACTCTAGAACGTGCAGACGTGTATAAATAACGTGTGTACACACTGACATCGTATGTCCTTTACACCTTTGTAAACCAGTCTTATAATGTAGACGCTTTTTAATATTTAAACAACTACAAAATAAAGCGTTTATAATATTGAGATTTAAGAACACCAGTCTCGCGAGCTATTTATAGATCCTTTTGGAATTTCCAGATCATCATAGTTATTTGCAAGGCAATAAGAATGATATTGATATTTAATGATATTTATTATCTGCCCAAGCATGACGAAGATAATATTTACATATTTTAACTCTATGTAGATAATGTCTCGATAAAACTCAAATATTAGTAACAAACCGGTACCAAAGTAGCACTGACATAATTATTATTAATCGCGTCTCTGCATCAATGATGGAACTATAACGGATGTGAGTAAATTGGTTTGCAGTAAGGAAAATAAATATCAACGGGCTTTTCAAAACCGACTATGTAAATAGTTTTCGTTGTTGTGGTTTCTGTAAGCATTGTTGCGATTGTCAAACCAATCGCCACAAAAATCTTCTTCTCCAAATTTGTCAAGATGATTTTCAAATAATTATGTAGAAATGTTCCTTGGGTGACCCTTTATTAGATTCCTTCAAGAAATGTTGATTGGTTGAAAAACATGGCTGCCAGGGGGCAGGGCTGTTTGGAGATTTAATGTTTAGCCTTATATTATGGGCCGGTGACCTAAATATTTTAAATAAAATATTTGAATCTTGGAATATTATGGCTATGGAGCGACACTGGCCCTCTTGGGCCTCTTGTTTACACATATTATTTTGTGGATTGTTCCTTGGTTTGTCTTTTTATGAGTATAGTTATACACTTACTTTTTTCTGATAACAACAGTCTGTTGTTAGCTCACCTATGCACAAAGTGGAAGGTGAGCTATTGGGATCACATTTTGTCCGGCGTCCGTCCGTCGTGCGTCGTCAACATTTACCCTTGTTAACACTCTACAGACTACATTTTGCATCCAATCACCATGAAAATTTGTCAGAACATTCATCTCCAGTAAATCTTGGACAAGTTCGAAACTGGGTCACTATGTCAAATTTAAGGAAACTCTTGTTAACACTCTGGAAGGAGGGGACAGAAAACTCAAAACTATTTCTGCAAGACATTTGTAGACACTTTAACAGAGGGATAATTTGTAACTGTGACTTCTATATTTCAGTCACAACAAATAACAGTAAAAACAATAATGGCCCTGGATCGCTCACCTGAATTATGCAAAGTGATTCGTCATCCCAACCAAACAGTCGAACGCTATGGCTATATATGACAAAGAAAACAAGCCCCTCCTCAGGATGGCCATGTTTTTCAACAAATCTTAATCATTTGAACAATCTAAGTAGCCAAGGGTCAGGTCACACAAGGAACATTTGTGCCAATTTATTTTTAAAAGTAAAAGGTCTTGTACATAACCTTTTTTTTTTTTTAATGTTTACTCTATATACAAATAAGGAAAATAAACCCTTCCCACTAGCGGCCATGTTTTTCAACATATCAAAATATTTAAACAATCTCGATAGAGGGTCACGCAAGGAACATTTGTGCAAAATTATTTTCAATTCGGGCCAGTACTTTTTGACAAGAAGATTCTTACAGTTTTTAGCTCCACTGGCTGAAAGCCAGTCGAGCTTATGTCATGGCGAATTGTCCCTAACCACTTGGCCAATTTGGTATAAACTTCATAGAAGCATCCTCTCAATGTCCTCTCTTAAATTCCTTCAAAGTTTTTTGATCCATCCATAATTCTAGTTTCCATGGCAACCAAAAGTAAAAAATAGTGAAAACTTAAAAAATCGAATTCTCCGAAAGAATCAGGCCGATTTTCAAATAATTTTGTAGAAATGTTCCTTGGGTGACCCTTTATTAGATTCCTTCAAGAAATGTTGATTGGTCGAAAAACATGGCCGCCAGGATGCGGGGCTATTTTGCCTTATATAGCTATAGTGAAAACTTAAAAAATCTTCTCAAAAAGTGTTCAGCAGATTTTCAAATAATTTTGTAGAAATGTTCCATTGGTGACCCTCTATCAGATTTCTTCAAGCCATGTTGATTGGTAAAAAAACATGGTCGTCACAGGGCGGGGCTATTTTGTCTATATGGCTAAAGAGAAAACTTAAAAAATCTTCTCCTTCAAAAGTGTCTGGCCGATTTTCAAATAATTTTGTAGAAATGTTCCTTGGGTGACCCTTTATTAGATTCCTTCAAGAAATGATGAGTGGTTGAAAAACATGGCCGCCAGGGGGCGGGGCTATTTTGCCTTATATAGCTATAGTGAAAACTTAAAAAATCTTCTTCTCCGAAAGTGTTCAGCCGATTTTCAAATAATTTTTGTAGAAATGTTCATTGGGTGACCCTCTATCAGATTCCTTGAAGCCATGTTGATTGGTCGAAAAACATGGCAACCAGAGTTCTGCCTGGAATTCAATTTTTAGAACAACTTTGAAAGGGGACCACCCTAGGAACATCCCTATAAAGTTGTATCAAAATTGGCTTAGCGGTTTAAGACATGTTGTTTGATGCAAAATGTTTACGGACAACGATCGGTCACAATAGCTCACCATGAGCACCTGGCTCAGGTGAGCTAATAGTAATAATAATAGTAATCATTTGAATGAAAAAGTAAGTTCATTGAAGTAACTAAAGATAATAAAATTAAAGATTCCCTTTGGCCAGATTTTAATCGGTTTGGTTTCAGAAACTCTTTCGGACTTCATATTTCTTCATAAGGAAAAGTCCGAGGGACTAGTATCCGAAAAGGTTTTTCGTGCAGACTGTTACTGGAATGCATACTTACACCTTTTATACAGGCAATGCTTTTATTTTGTGTTAATAAGGACTATCACCTACCTGCCTAGAAGCAGACAGGGAACTTGACATCGCATCCCTGTCTAAGTCTAAAACACTAGTCTTGGACACATCTGGCTCAGAATCTGACAAAAATGACTCTGAACTGGCAGCATCTGGCTCATGATCTGAGGGTTTATATTCATCTCCTAAAATCTCTAAAAAAGTCCTAAAATATACACAAATGAAACTGAAAACAAAATGTAGACAGGCAAAGATTCTGGTCAAGAAACAGAAAGACTGGGCCAATATTGCCAGCAATAAAACATTTAAATATTGATTTGACATGGTGATCTTCATGTACATTTCCAATGGAACTGGCCTATATTCAGACTTGTTGAAGATATAATGCTGGCAAACATTTTAATCAAGTAAGATGAAGATTAATCCAGAAATATTGCTTCTATTGTATTAAAACAAGAAACAAGCAAATCTTAAGAAAATTGATATCTCCTGCCAAATGAAATTTTGCATTAAAAATGTGCATGTTTAACACATTGCAATTAAGAGGTGGTGTAATATATAAACATATATTCCTTGGTGACTTATAAGCCCATGAGGACAGGTGTACTTTATCAAATTATTGTTTAATTATGAATATATATTATAAGTTCTTAACGCATGTCTCAATAATAATCGATTTACTAATATAACGCCAAATTCGGGTTTAAATAATAATCGCAAAATGTTTATATTGGATCTGGTTAAGCGGTCTATGACTCAAAGTTCTTGACGTTTTATATTTTCTAACAAAAAATAAAACTATAGTGCAAATTGTTGAGCCTTCCTTCGCAATGAAAATACTGTTCTCATACGAGAGCGTATTGCCGGTAATCATAATTTGAAGAATGGGTTATTATATCTCACAATTGTCATATAAATAGCTCGTCTGATTTTTTGAAAAAAAAAGACGAGCTATTGTCGTCGTCCGCGTCGTCGTCGGCGTTGGTTAAGTTTTGCGTTTAGGTCACTTACATAGAAACTATCAAACATAATACTTTGAAACTTGGAAAACTTGTTCATCTAATACACTTCTTCACATTGTATGCTAAAGATACTGAGTTTGACCTTCTTTTTGGGGTAAAAAACATGATTTTGGTGGTTTTGGGTTGACTTTGAGATTTGGTCATAGCTCCCTCATTTTTTGTTAGATTGATTTCAAAGTGTGCACACATATTTCATAAATAATGTACTTCAACATTTCAAATGGGATTTTGGGTCAAACATTTGGATTTTTTGCTTTTTCATTTCTTGTATTTTTTAACTTTGCGTTTAGCTCAACGTTAAAGTTTCTTTATTTTTTTTAATTTTCTCAATACGTAGTGGTACCAGGGCTTTCATATTTGGAATATAGTTACATCTTATACCCTTCTGCACATTGTATACTGAAGATGCTGAGTGTGACCATTTTTTTTGGGGGGGGGGGGGGGGGAAATACTTGATTTTTTTGTGGATTTTGAGAATTGGACATAGCTTCTTTATATTTTGTTGGAATAATTTCAAATTTCATAATAAGTACTTCAACATATCAAACAGGTTTCAGGGAAAAACGTTGGTATTTTTTTTTAATTTCTTGTATTTTTGAACTTTGCGTTTAGCTCAAATATATTTTTTTGGCTCAATAAAATATTTTTTTAATTTCTTGTATTTTTTATTTTTTTAATTTCTTGTATTTTTGAACTTTGTGTTTAGCTCAAAGTTAAAGTTTTGTTATTTTACTTTTTGTCTTTTACTCTTGCATGGATAGTCAAAGTAGGGGACAGCGAGACTTTTAATTACGCGTAATTCTTGTTTGTTACATTGATTTCAATTTTTTCCTAAACAATGAAAACATAATGTCCTTCAACATATTATGAATATCTTAAATCAGAGTTACTAAAAATAGGAAAATAGTAATATATTCAATATCTTTAGTTAAAGTTGACTTAATGTACCAATACCATTTGCCTGTCCATTGCATACACAAGACTCAGCTCATGATCTTGACTGATTGTGACAGCCATCCAACGTGAAGATCTTCCTTATCATGTATATGAACTTGTATTTATTTCCACATAGTTAATCTTGTTTCAATACTTGAAAAATAGCAGTTGTGTGCGGTCATTATAATATGTAAATATTCTTTCCGAATTTGAATATTTTTTATATAAAATAAATAAACAGTAAAAGGATAATATCAGACGAGCGTCAGGCACCCGTGGTCGGTGCTCTTGCACACAAATATTTAAAAGTCTAAAGTAAAATATTTAAACTTTGCTGAACATTATATACATTTAAATCAACTATGCTCCTAAACAAAAATAAATATCACATTGGATTTGAAATATTCTAGATGCATACTTTAAAAGCATTTCATGCCAGTTTAAATGCTATAAAAACAGGTTTATGGTCAGAGTAGTAGGATTCCAAAGTACCAAATGAATTCACATTTTCATCTTTTATATTTGAGTATATATGATCAATACATGAATCATAATCCGTTGTGATGGACGTAATGAGTTGCTTAAATTTCAACGTCTGAAAGAATATTGGTTGAAAACATTTTTTTGTTCTGTAGTCAAAATTAAAGTCACCTAGTAGCACAATATCACTGTCTGGTCTATGAACATACTTTGAAACAGTACAAGACACTACCGCCAAGAAGTCAGATATATTTGAAATGAGTGCTTTTTTTGGTGGACAATATACAAAACCAAGCACAAGTCTGTTTTCAATGCCTATTAGGCTGAATTCTATACCGGAAATGGTCCCACAAAACAAAAGATCAATATTCATTGTATTCCTGTAGTAATAGCTAATCCATGTGCAGCTTGTTCAGATGTTGCTATGATTTGTTCAAAGCCATCAATGACAAACTGTTCTCCAACTGATTCCTAAAGCCGTGGACATTAATCTTGCTTCTTCAATAGTTATAGATTTATTATGTACTAGTTTTGAAAGAGACTGAAGTAAAGGTTCCCACTTTGTTTCAGCTGCGGAAAAAGAACAAAACCATAAAAATAACTCCCGCCTTGGTCCCCTTTTATCCTCCCCTATCTCTCCAGAAAATTTGACATACAGTCTGGACTTTAAATTGACAGCTTTTCTGTCAATACCTTTTAATGCTGTATCCGGAATATTGCTTCACAGAACGAGCAGTTTTGTTACGGTATCTTCAGTTACTGTCTCCTGCTGGTAAGTCTTTAGTATATCGTTCATGTCACTTTCAGCCTCATATTTGGTTCTACATACAAACATATTCTTGTAAACATACCATATAATTCCATGTGAATTCTATTACCGGTATCTACTTTCAAGTTTATGTCAATATTATCAGTATGTCCATTTTAGAAAACTTAAATATACAGTATACCCTACAGGCAACTTACCTTATACCAAGTTCATTGTTTTCAGAAGGATCAAGGCTTTCCAACAAAGCCATTTGCAGTTCCTCGTCCTCACTGTCCAATACTTCCACATCATCACTGAAAATTACAAACTTCTTATTTAGTAAATATTAATTAACACGAAACTAAACTTAACAGCATATGCACCTTTATTAATAATTTCATACAAAACTTGTTGGTGAAAAGAATATTTTTTAATTGCTTCATTCTTGCACACTTAGAGGCACTTTTGAAGACTATCAGCAACCATCGCTAGACAGTTGTGCGACTAACAACAACCAGGTCACAGATAGTATTTTCCATGTATCTTTTTTCCAACTAGTTTAATAAATTTGAAAACAAATGAGCATGAATGCAAGATGTTTTATCGCATAATTCAGGAAATGGGTACATTTGGAAACAGTCTGTTTCATTCAATTTATTGTAAAAATGGTCTTTTGAAGGTAGTTCGGTCTCAGCAAATGTGTCGGGGGAGGTGAGGTAATCATACGGAAAAACACCTTTACGCAATAGCAGCTTTTAGTGATTCGGGTCCGGGAATTTTTTTGTCAAATTTGTAAATTTGTCCACCCCTTCCGTGGCGAGATTGGACACTAAAGTCTCGAAAGAGGCATTCAAAAATAGCAATGAGTCAATAAATCGGAGATTTCCCAAAGAAAAACGAGATGTACTTTGCCATATTGTTGGGAATACATGAAATGGCCCATCAAATTATGAAAGATAACCGGGATGTAAAACTATGATTCCCGTGCTCTTTTTCCCTGCTTAAATTGGTATTGTAAGTTACAATCACTATGAATTTCCCAGACAAGTGATCATGATCTCTGAGCCTGTCTGTTCCCAACGCTTTATCACAAATATGACAGTTTTCAGCCTCTTAAAAGGCCTTTTTATTTAAAAATAGGTAAACTGTTGATGTTGTACATATATACATTGTGAGAGTTATTGACCGCAAACACTTGCATACATCATTGGGATCACTGCACTCGTAGATAGTTAGACATGATACTTTTTGGATATTCCTTAAATTGACTCTCACTAAACTTATCCAAAAACATTCACACAGATACTGTGTCTACCTAATATAGAGTTCTGTAGTCTTAAGGATGATGTCAAGAGTTTGTTGTCAAATAATTCCCACAGTACACATTTGGATGTTTCTGATAACTATTATATGATTTTACTACACTGTTTTAATTTGGTCAAAACTGCATAATATCTAATCTATTATTGTTCACTTCATGCCCTTCTACATGACACATTGTAAAAGGAGAATAAACATTTATTTTACTTTTACATTGTAAAAGGAGAATAAACATTTACTTTACTTTTACATTGTAAAAGGAGAATAAACATTTATAGTTTAAATGTCTTGCTTGAATGTCGAAGCATTCATGTCATTTGGACACATTTCAAGTTTTTATATTCTAAACCATTTACATTGTTAACACTTTCCCACATATAATAAATCACCAATGATGGCCTACAAACATAAAGTAAAAAATATGGAAACTTTGTATAAATGAAAGAACCATTACTAAATAAAATTGTAAACATTGTGTCAAAAAGGGGAATTGCTCATTATGAGCAATTCTTCCTTTTGACATAATGTTTTCTATAGTCATCTGCTGCAGGGGCATCAGAAAGCTCTGTATGTGGAAAAGTGTTGATTTATCAGAGCAATTTGTATTTGACCAATTTGAAAATAATTGTCATAAATATTCCTTGTGTGACCCTCTGCCAAGATTGTCTAAATTTATTTCAATCCTTTGATGTATAATATGCTGCCAGGGGACGTAGAAGTTTTCTTTATATGTATATATAGTGAAAACTTTAAAAATCTACAATACATACTTACAAATTTCATGGTCAAATACTTTCAAATAATTTTGATCCATTAATTACAAAATGCCAAGAAGGTCAAGCTTTTTCCTATATGTTTATAGTTAAAACTTTGAAAAAAATTCAAGAACATACTACTGGTATGATCAGAAAATGATTGGCCACAATAATTTCTCTTTACCAGGTTATTGAAAATTATTGTTGGCAGTGCTCATTTTCTATATTTTTTATATCAAGGTGCTAAGCTACAGGACCAATTTGGTCATTGTTTGTATATGGGCAAGAATTCACTCTTTAATTTTTTGTGTCAATTTTATATACACACATAAGTAAACCAGGAAAAGGATTTGGTTTGATGTAAACTGATTGAAATATATTGTCTTGATTATAGACTTACTGATTATTTCATTAAAATTGTCCTAAATGTATACTAAGTCTGGAAAATCCCTTATTTGAATGACAAAAATTATGAATTTATAAACCGAAAACGTGACATTTTTCACCCGATATTTTTTGAAATCGTATAAAGTACAAAGGAGTCACTTTTTAAAAGAATTATGTGCATTAACATTTCCAGTGGTAATCCTTGTTTCATTGAAATAAATATGACTAAACTGTTATGCAGTCATACGGAGGAATGATCAGCAAAACATTGATAAAGGCACGTAACGTTTTTGAGTCAACAGGTGTTATGTGCATCTTTCTGAACTGTGTAAGTTCGTAAAGTATAAATTTGTCGGCAGAGTATGCCACTTTGAAGTTGTTTACATTGGGAACGAGAGGAAAGTCGTAAATTTTGTAAAATTAAATCGAAATGAGGTAATTTTATTAGTAAATTATACACGTCGTTTTGTAGTCAATTTCGACATAAAACGTCCCTATTTTTCAAAAGCGTATATATTTTAAATCCGTCGATAAATTTGCTGAAGTTTTTTTACGACATGTTGAGCCGAACCACTTTTCCGCACCACGCTTAGTTTTCGTAATGGCGGACATTGACGGGCAGGCGAGTGAAGAAGAAAGTGAAAGCAACGGTAAAGTTTACACTTAAAATGAAGTTACGCGCATGTGTTGTAGCATAATTCTGCGTTTCTACCACGCATCTTTGTCTGTAATCTAATATCTGCTACACGAAAGAGTGTTATTAATAACCGGAGATCAATGACATGGCAATAATCTTGATTTCGGCAAAGTTTGCCTTCTGTACGTAATTTTGACAACAAAGTAAAAAAAAAAAAAATGCGTCACAATTACGTACTCTTAGTATTTTTATCATTTCTGAATTTATATATATATATGTACGTCTGTCCGTCTGTCTGTCTGTCTGTCTGTCTGTCTGTCACACTTCGTTTCCGTGCAATAACTGCCACAAATGTGAACCATTTTTTTCAAACTTGGTAACAAGGTTAAATGCCTTAAGGGCTAGGCCAAGTTCGATCGTCACTTTCGGCGGACTTTATTTAGTGGAGTTATGGCCCCTTATTTAACACAAAATGTCGTTTCATGCTGTTTCCGTGCAATAACTGCCACAAATGTGAATATTTTTTTCTCAAACTTGGTAACAAGGTTAAATGCCTTAAGGCATTAAGGCCAAGTTCGATCGTCACTTTCGGCGGACTATATTTGGTGGAGTTATGGCCCCTTATTTAACACAAAATGTCGTTTCTTGCTGTTTCCGTGCAATAACTGCCACAAATGTGAACCGTTTTCTTTCAAACTTAGTAACAAGGTTAAATGCCTTACGGACTAGGCCAAGTTTGATCGTCACTTTCGGCGGACTTAATTTAACAAAAAAAGTCGTCTCTTGCTGTTTCCGTGCAATAACTGCCACAAATGTGAACAGGTTTTTTTCAAACTTGGTAACACGGTTAAATGCCTTAAGGGCTAGGCCAAGTTTGATCATCACTTTCGGGGGACTTTATTCGGTGGAGTTATGGACCCTTATTCAACAAAAAATGTTGTTTCTTGCTGTTTCCGTGCAATAACTGCCACAAATATGTTTTTTTTTCAAACTTGGTAACAAGGTTAAATGCCTTAAGGGCTAGGCCAAGTTCGATCGTCCCTTATTTAACAAAAAAATTTGTTTCTTGCTGTTTCCGTGCAATAACTGCCACAAATGTGAACCGGTTTTTTTCAAAATTGGTTACAAGGTTAAATGCCTTAAGGGCTAGGCCAAGTTCGATCGTCACTTTCGGTGGAGTTATGGCACCTTATTTTCACAAAAAATGTCGTTTCTTGCTGTTTCCGTGCAATAACTGCCACAAATGTGAACCGTTTTTTTTTCAAAATTGGTTACAAGGTTAAATGCCTTAAGGGCTAGGCCAAGTTCGATCGTCACTTTCGGTGGACTTTATTTAGTGGAGTTATGGCCCCTTATTTAAAAAAAAATGTCGTTTCTTGCTGTTTCCGTGCAATAACTGCCACAAATGTGAACCGTTTTTTTCTTCAAACTTGGTAACAAGGTTAAATGCCTTAAAGGCTAGGCCTAGTTTGATCGTCACTTTCGGCGGACTTTATTCGGTGGAGTTATGGCCCCTTATTTAACAATAACAAAAAAAGTCGTTTCTTGCTGTTTCCGTGCAATAACTGCCACAAACTTGGTAACAACCTAGGCCAAGTTCGTTTAATTTACCCTGTAATACATGTTCAATAAAAAGTCTACTGACATGTTTAAACCTAACCTCAACATTTTCCTACAATATTTCCTGCAAGCGGGGGATATAAATTTCATGAATTTGCTTGTTTGTTAAGTGAATTCGTTGGGGGTTTTCAAACAGAGAAAATGTAGATTGGTGTTTCTTTGTGAATAGGGAATATTTTCCAGTTGTACCTCAGGGACATAATTTATTTATACAAATGCATGTAACATTGACATGACAATCTTTTGTTGTGATTGCTGAATTTCAACGTCAATATGTTATGTTACATGCACTTGTAAGGGCATTTAATTTACTAAATATTAAAGGTATAAATATCTGAAATGTCTTCAATTGTTTTAATAAGAAACATAAAACTTGTTGAAGTGTTTCGTCTTTATTTTATTTACTTCTTCTGGAAATCCTACTTGTATGTAACGTTGACATCATAATGCCATTCGTTTTTATTGTCAATGTGACATGCAACAATTTGATAACTATAAGTTATAGTTTAAGTCTCAATGCAAGGTTAAATTATGAGATAAATGCTTACTCATAAAAAAAAACCTAGTTATCAGTATTAATTAAATCCGTATCATTGAAATATGTCTTAGTGATTGTATGTAACATTGACTCAAATTTTAATGTCCATTATAATTAGTTACATGCACATGCTAGGATTGATTTAATATTGATGTATGATACACATCTAGCCAAAGGTAATCCTATCTTTAACACTGAGAAAAATAAAAACTTATTTAAAGTCATTTGAACGACAGCTTTAGAAAATTTCATTTTTATGTAACATTGACACAAATCTGTTGGTTTTTTTTTGTCGTCAATGTTACATACAACAACAAAATGACTTGGATCAATAGAAAATGGGCAGGTTTTTGATCAGGATCCAATTTCTTTGTGAGATAAATGTTAAATCATGAAAAACACTAGTTTTCAGTATTAATTGAATCCATATGATTAAAATGTGTCTTAGTGATTGTATGTAACATTGACTCAAATTTTAATGTCAATATAATATGTTACATGCACTTTTCAGGACGGTTAGTCTTCTAACTATGCAAAGGTATAGATAACAAAAAGAACATTGTCTTTTAATAAAAATATTATAACAAATGTTTAAAGCCTTACCTCCTCAATTAAATAACTGCTTTGGAAACTCTTGTGTGTGCGTAACGTTGACATAAATGTGATACATTTCGTTTTGTCAATGTTACATGCACTGAAAGAATGACTTGAATCAACAGAAAAATGGCAACTTTTTGTTGGACTTTTTATATGAATGAGTACATCTGTAAAAAAAAACACTAAAAAAGTATAAATACTTATTTGTTTGATAATAACCTGTCGTAGTAGTTGCTAGTAACATTGACATGAACTTTAGTGTCAATTTAATATGTTACATGCAATTTTAAGGACATATATTTTACTTAATAGTTATGGTTATATAACCGAAAGATCTTCATCTGTGATAATTCTAAAAATGAAAACATGTTATAAGCCTTGGCTCTTATTTGTATGAATGCTTCAGTAAAACCTATTGTGTACATAACTTTGACATGACACAGATGTTTTTTGTTGTCAATGTTACATGCAATGACTTATATTAATAAATGTAAAAGAATAGGCCAACTTTTTGTCAGAATCCATTTTATATAAAAGGGGACTCCTTGAAAAAACTCTTTACGAAGTATAATCTTATATGTTTTGATTTATAACATGTCTTAGAGGTGGTATGTAACATTGACATGAATGTTAGTGTCCATATCATATATGTTACATGCAATGATAAATATATTAAAATGAATTCCAAACTAAGTCCATAATTTGCTAAGGAAACTTTTTATAACTTAATGATAATCTTTTTTTCAAAGCATAACGTTTAACCTAAATTAGCTGTTCTTCCATAAAAAATCAGATAGCATGTAACATTGACACAAAATATCCAATACCATCTGTACCCCTCCCCTGTCGAGTTTCAAGGTCAAATTGTTGACAATCTAGCCTCGTTGTCTTCATCAGTTTCTCGTATAAAAATATAACAATGTTTTTTTTAGGCAAGAAACTAAGAGAAAGAAAAAAGATCAAATATAACGATCATACTGAAAATGAAGAAAACTCCTTAGATAAACAATATGAACATAAAATAGAGAAATTGGCAAAGTCAAAAAAGCTTAAAGGGTTTAGAGCAAAAGAAGCTATGAGAGCTAAGATGTACAGATTGTGTTTGTCTGATGAAAAAAAAGAAAGATCAAATAAGTTAGCAAAGGAAAGAATGGTCAAATATCGAGCAAAGAATAAAGAAAGCATCAAGAAAAAAAGACCGAAAGTGCTTACACGTAAGGAGTCAAAAGAGGAAGAAGAATCAAAGGCTAAAATGAAAGCATATTGGAGGGGAAAAAAACAGCTATCCAGAGCCAAAGAATCCCAAGAGAAGAAACAGATTGATAAATTAAAGAGACAAGAACAATACAAAGAAACCAAAGCAACGAAAAGTTTGTCAAAAACCAAAAGAGGCAACTTTGGAGAAGAAAACGACGACTACAAATCAGGGGCTTCAACACGAAAAGCAATTTCTAGGTGTACTGAAAGGTTGCCAACCACACCTAAGAAATGGTTAAGAGTAGTTGGTGGAATTATCAAACGGGCAACACCGAGAAAAAGGAAGCTATTAGATGAAAGTGGTCTAGTTTTGAGTCCAAAAACAAATCGACAAATAGAGACAAATGAAGAAATAGTACTCGGCGTGAAAGAGTTTATCAAGAAAAATAAAACGTCAAGAAAAATGAAACATCACAGAAAAAACTTAATATCAACCATACTAACAAATTCCAAGAAGACAGGGTTCCAAATCAATGTAAGACAAAATCTAGGAATACAGTGGCGTAACTTATGTAATCTGTCATTTATTCACGAAGAGAAAGACATGAAAAAAAGATCTGATGCCCTCACAGAAGAGGAGGTTAAAGATGTCCAAGACTATTATTTAGACCCAACAGTTTCCAGTGAGCTTCCAACAAGAAAGTCAGTTTCAAAAAGAACCCTCATCTAAAAATCAGTTATGACAAAAAGCAATAAATCTGCCTATGACATTTATTGCCAACAACATGAGAAGAAGATAAGCTTAGATAAGTTCCGCAAACTGCGACCAAAACATGTTCTAACAGCTGACAAAACACAGCTCAGACAATGCTTATGTGAATATTGCACTAATCTTGAATTAAAGCTACAATGCATTACGTGAATGATTGAAACAAGAAACTTGAGTTGTTTTTGCAAAGACTGTCTTGAAGGACAATTTCACAAATGTGAAAATTTAAAATCTGGTATAATACAACCATATAAAGAACACAACTTTGTTATGGAAGGTCGAGGAAGGAAAAGACAGGCGTCAGGAAAAATAGAAACGGATCCAAGTGAAAACAAAAAAGCAAGAAAAGTACCAAAAACAAGAGAGAAAACGAAAAATGGATCAGAAAAGAAACCCAAAAACAGACTTCCAAAAAGGAAGGCTGCATGTCCTTCAAATGATGAGCTAGAAAGTAAGGTGGAAACTAGATCAAAGAAAACTTTTCAACAGGATAAATATGGAATTATTGAAACAAGAAACTTACCAAAACCAAGAGAGAATATGAAAAGTGGATCAGAAAAGAAATCTAAAATGAATCTTCCAAAAAAAAAGGCTAAATGTCCTTCAAATGCAGGGCTAGAACATAAGATTGGAACTAGATCAAAGAAAACTGTTCAACAGGGTCATGTCACATACAAAGGGACAACAGAAAGATGATCGACCATTGAAGAATACAAAGGTGAATATAGTCAATCTTGAAGAAACTTCAGACAAATTTATTGTTTTTGAAGATACATTTGACAGTTTGACATGTAGTCCTCCAGTGATAAGAGAAGAAGTATTTGAAAGAATGTTAGAAAAACTTGGAACAAGCAATGATTTTGAAGAGCTAATAGCTATGTGTACTCAAATGAACGAAGACATTATGAACTTAAAGTATGATATAAATTGTGATCCACTAGAATTATTTGTGATGCAAGGCTTCAGTGTCGATGAATTGGCGTTTGATCTGGCACCAGGTGACATAACTGGATCTGTTATAATTCCAATTAAAACATGTGCAGATGGAAACTGTTTGCCAAGATGTGGCAGCCTATTTGCATTTAAACATGAAAACAGTCACATAGAAATAAGAACAAGGATAATTATAGAGCTTGCCCTGAATGGACGCCTGTATCTGAATAATGATTACTTGAAGAGGGGAACCAATTTGAACAAAAACTTGTTGCACATATATGCAATGATTAGAGATTTGTACGTACCAGGGATACATTTAAGTGATGCAGTTGTTGCTAGAATATATGAATCGGAGGTCCTCAAGTGTACACAACTTAATGCCTACATGGGAATCTGGCAGATATTTGCAATAGCAAATGTTTTAAAGTGTCCAATCATGTCATGTTACCCCGAGTTTATCAAATCAGAAGTCAGAGTGTGCTTACACAGACTGGTGTTCCCGTCACATACTACTTTAGAGGCACCTACCATTGCTCACGTTTTGTGGACTAGCACGAGATTAGATATGACACCCCTGCACTGGGTTCCTAATCATTTTGTCCCCCTTGTTGGTATTGACAAACCAATGAAAACTAGATATAAAGACAAATTTGACAACCCAGAAGAAGAAGTTACAAGTCAACCTAGTTCGCCAGGCATAGAGTTTTTTGAAAAACAGCAACCGGATTATACTTCAACTACGGTAAGATAATAAGTTCTTGTACATTGTTGTGTCACGATGCGGAGCATGGTTGGCACTTAGTGATAACTTATTTTTGTCCAGCGTCTTGTCTGTCTGTCAAGCTCCGAGCCCCATTAGCTCAGTTGGTAGCGACGCGGGCTGTCAATCAAGGGGCTGTGAGTTCGAATCCCGGCTCGGCCAACTTTCTTTCCGATGTGGAAAAGTAGCCTGTTGTGTGAGTAGACCAGGAAAAACATGAAGACTGTATCGTGTAAACAAGCTCTTTAATAGCAATTTTGACCATTTCAACGGCCATAATCCAGTCATGCATGGGCAGATCTGGCTGGTTTTCGAAAGGAACTGAGCTCTCATGGATATCTAACTACTGTATAAGTTTGGTTGAGATACAATTAAAAGTGAAGACTGTATCGTGTTAACAAGAAATTGTTTACGGACGGACGCACGCACGGACGCACGCACGCACGCACGACGGACAAATCGCCACGACATAAGCCCTTCTGGCCTTTGGCCAGTAGAACTAAAAATCAGAGCCTTAAAAAATCTAAAAAATCAAAGAGGTAATTGCGTATTTTTGAGTATACACTGTGAATGTGAGTTATTATACCCCCCGGCAAACAAAGTTTGGGGGGGTATATAGGAATCACCCTGTCTGTCCGTCCGTCTGTCCGTCTGTCTGTCTGTCTGTCCGTATGTCCACATTTCTTGTAAGCACTACTCCTCCTAAACGGCTCAATGGATTTGGTTCAAACTTTACATGAAGGTTACACATCATATGTAGATATGCATGAAGGAAGATCACACGCCTCGGACTCTTCCAAGGGGAGATAATTTAACTTAGAGGTTATCTGCGAGGGACTCCTGTGCACATACCTCCACATTTCTTGTAAGCACTACTCCTCCTAAACGGCTCAATGGATTTGGTTCAAATGTTACATGAAGGTTACACATCATATGTAGATATGCATGAAGGACGATCATACGCCTCGGACTCTTCCAAGGGGAGATAATTCAACTTAGAGGTTATCTGCGAGGGACTCCTGTGCACATACCTCCACATTTCTTGTAAGCACTACTCCTCCTAAACGGCTCAATGGATTTGGTTCAAACTTTACATGAAGGTTACACATCATATGTAGATATGCATGAAGGAAGATCACACGCCTCGGACTCTTCCAAGGGGAGATAATTTAACTTAGAGGTTATCTGCGAGGGACTCCTGTGCACATACCTCCACATTTCTTGTAAGCACTACTCCTCCTAAACGGCTCAATGGATTTGGTTCAAACTTTACATGAAGGTTACACATCATATGTAGATATGCATGAAGGAAGATCACACGCCTCGGACTCTTCCAAGGGGAGATAATTTAACTTAGAGGTTATCTGCGAGGGACTCCTGTGCACATACCTCCACATTTCTTGTAAGCACTACTCCTCCTAAACGGCTCAATGGATTTGGTTCAAATTTTACATGAAGGTTACACATCATATGTAGATATGCATGAAGGAAGATCATACGCCTCAGACTCTTCCAAGGGGAGATAATTCAACTTAGAGGTTATCTGCGAGGGACTCCTGTGCACATACCTCCACATTTCTTGTAAGCACTACTCCTCCTAAACGGCTCAATGGATTTGGTTCAAACTTTACATGAAGGTTACACATCATATGTAGATATGCATGAAGGAAGATCACACGCCTCGGACTCTTCCAAGGGGAGATAATTTAACTTAGAGGTTATCTGCGAGGGACTCCTGTGCACATACCTCCACATTTCTTGTAAGCACTACTCCTCCTAAACGGCTCAATGGATTTGGTTCAAACTTTACATGAAGGTTACACATCATATGTAGATATGCATGAAGGAAGATCACACGCCTCGGACTCTTCCAAGGGGAGATAATTTAACTTAGAGGTTATCTGCGAGGGACTCCTGTGCACATACCTCCACATTTCTTGTAAGCACTACTCCTCCTAAACGGCTCAATGGATTTGGTTCAAATTTTACATGAAGGTTACACATCATATGTAGATATGCATGAAGGAAGATCATACGCCTCAGACTCTTCCAAGGGGAGATAATTCAACTTAGAGGTTATCTGCGAGGGACTCCTGTGCACATACCTCCACATTTCTTGTAAGCACTACTCCTCCTAAACGGCTCAATGGATTTGGTTCAAACTTTACATGAAGGTTACACATCATATGTAGATATGCATAAAGGAAGATCACACGCCTCGGACTCTTCCAAGGGGAGATAATTTAACTTAGAGGTTATCTGCGAGGGACTCCTGTGCACATACCTCCACATTTCTTGTAAGCACTACTCCTCCTAAACGGCTCAATGGATTTGGTTCAAACTTTACATGAAGGTTACACATCATATGTAGATATGCATGAAGGAAGATCACACGCCTCGGACTCTTCCAAGGGGAGCGGGGGGTATTCTTCAGTGAGCTTTGCTCACAGTATTTCTAGTTTTTATTAAAATGACGGTTGGATTTGGTTTAAGAACTGCATTATTCTTTCGCTAAGCATGATGGCTTCTCGTAGAGAATGGATGAGTCAACCAGATTGTGTTAAGTCATTATAATGTTGCCATAGATGGCTGGTGTTGTTGACAAATTTTGGCAACTGTTGTGCAACATAAGACGTTTTGACGCCAGTTTGAAAAAAAAAGCAAGTTGTAGATCAACCCATTTCAGTAGTTTGAGTTTTTGGACTGAGTGTACTGCCCGGAACAGTACTTGGCATTGACAGTTGTAAGGTCATGATAGAATCTTTAATAAGTTATTACAATTTGTTTCTATACTAGTATTTCTCCTATTAACATGATGAAAGGGAGACAAGAAAGTGGTCTGTAATACAAACAGAAGTAATTTAATGATCAAATATTAATTTGTAATTATATTAGCCATATCATTGATGTCGTAATACTTCTGTTTTTAAAAGAAGAATGCTTAATTTTCTTATTTGTAGGATGGAAGATCAAGTCAATTGACAGAAGCTATTGCAAGTGAAACAAATAAGGTATACTGTCAAAATTTGAATAGGTTTATATACATAACACATTAATGTTTTAATAGCTAAATAAAAAAAGTCAGGCTTTTGTGATACCCTTGGTGCGTCGGCGTAGTTGGGCCACAACTCAAAAACCGTTAAAAATATTTGAATTGAAATTGGTATATGTATTGCCAGAAACGATACGCACATGTGAATCAAAGAACATAATTCTCACCTGAAGTGTTATTGAGCACCTTTTTAGATCTGACACCGCTCAATGTGATCTATTCTGATCACTATCTGTCCGTCGTCCGTCCGGCATTAACTTTTAGCTTTAAACATCATTTTCTCCTAAACCACAGAAACAATTTCCATGAAACATCACAGGAATGTTCCTCTGGTGGGCTTCTTTCAAAAGTGTTTAAAGATTTTAATTCCATTGAGAACTTTGGTTGCTGTGGCATCAGAGAGGGGGCAAAATATCCAAACTTTAAAAAATCTTCTCCTCCAAATCTGTTTATCAGATTCCAATATAAATTAGTAGAAATGTTCCTTGGGTGAACCTCTACACAATTGTTTATGAAAGTGCTGGCCTGTGTTGAAGTAAATAGAGATTAGAGTCTAAACTAAATCTGCTTCTGTCAACTGATGTTGGTTCTAATAAGAGCATATGGATAGGCTTATCTCAACCTATAGAGTACCAGAGATACCAACTTGTATTTTTTTTCCTGCTCTGGGTCAAACTTGACAAATGGATTAAAATGCAAATTATATGAGTATAATAAATGAATAGAGTTACAAAAACCTGTGTAAAAAGGAGATACTGATCAAACAGTTTTCAATAGCCTGCAACTGCAGAGGCATCAACATGCATCTGCATGAGTTAAAGTGTTATTTACATGAAAAATGTATTTTTGTGTAAATAGTTTAATATATATGTATTGTTAGATTAGTTTAATTATATTTTGAATTGTATTTCAAGCTCAGTTGATATATGCTTTTAGCTTTTTAAGGTTAGAAAAAAAAAAGTACTTTTGTACTGTACAAAAGTATTTAGACAACTCTGCTATGCTGGGTATAAACCTCATGACTTGACTTAAACTCTTTCCTATAAATAAATACTTTCTGATGCCTTTGCAGCAATATTAATTTAAACATATTGTGGCAAAAGAAGAACTTACTAATAAATGAAGTTTCCATGTTTTCCTATATGCAATTCATTCTAGTTATCAGTTATTATTTACTATATATGTGATGAAGTAAATAGAGATTTATAGAATCATAATTATTCTTAAACTCAGCTAGTTGCTTAATTTGGTTAATTGAGGTCATGGCTACCACTAATTAAATTGTGCCAGTGATATCATCTGCATAATGTGTATACCTGCCTTATCCAGATATATATAAAAAAAATGTAATTACTGTACTGCGAAAACAGGTACATGTATATACAACACTTATATCAAGATCACTTTACAAAACAAAAAGAAAAGCAACAGACTAAACCATGTTTACTTATATAATGTACACATCCACTGTTTATTATAATAAAGTATTATAATAAACAGTGGATGTGTACATATTTACTCACACAATCAGCCTTGATTCCCTCTAAGATAATTCCTTAGATGCACTCCATGAAAACAGGATTTGTCTTCTTGCTTGGGGCTTTCTACTTAGAGAGAGGCTGTCATAGCTAAGTGCAGGGAATGGGTCTGGGTACTTCTATGATGGTTTCCCCTTAAAATACTCATACATGAAAATACACAATGTTATTGTTAATAACAAACAAACAAATCAGAAACATCATGTTAAATAAACCTGTTGCTAATTCAACTAAAACATTCAGGAATGGTTTTTAGTGATTTCAAAAGTCTACATGTGGTATATGTGTTATTAATTTAGATTATGTCAGAATATTTTGCTTTATGTTTGAAGTATCCAGACCCATTCCCTGCACTTAGCTATGACACCCTCTCTCTAAATTGAAAGCTCCCGTGATATGTCTTTTTGTTTTTCATTTCCATCATACATTTATGTAAACATAACTTTTTTCATTATACATTATTTTCAATATGTTGTCATACATCTTGTATATTGAATAAAGTTTCATAATACATGTAATAAAAAGTTTGTCATCCGTTGTTCACCCTATAATGTCTGCTATAATCGACACCGTTAGCAAATATTTAACACAGCAGAAAAACTCCATAATAAAAAAAATATTATTATAAATGTGGTACGAAGTCGCCAATAATGGTACGAAATTATAGTGGTATGAAGTCTCACAAATCAAAATTGTGAACCCTGAAATCAATTATATCGCATCTTTATTTCATTTGTAAAATATATCAAATGCTCTTGACGTGCATCATACTCTTGCAAAACATAACATAACAATAAAGGAGTGAATGAAATCTATTCCCCCGTCCACCGACGTTGTACGAAGATACAGTGGGCGAAATATACTTCATTTTAACCTTCGTGTGTATTACGAATCACTCGTTTCAGCTTATTTCGTTTTGCAAGTGAATGATTTGGTTGTTGACATTAAACGTTAATGGTTGACAAATGCAAATTAACTTTGAACACACGTACACAGGTTTGGCTTTCCCTCTTTCCTTCAGTTTTTCCCTTGCCCAACTGACTGTGTGGCCTGCCGCACAATCGTATCCATTTCCTGGCCTTTTCCAGATTTCTTCCAGGTTTAGGAAAAGGGATGAAATGAATTCCATTCCTCAGACGATCTGGATATCTACTATCTGTAGTACAGGTTCCCCAGCAACACCGTTTTACCATAATCAAAATTTTTTTTTTAAAAACTACGACATTTCTAAAAGTGTCGGGCAAAATGGCGGCGCGTCCTTAGTTTCTAGAATCGCGCGATATGATTGGCTAACGTCAACTGTCAATCAAAAGTCGGCAATTAGTCAGTACAGTGTGTGATTAAAATAGTGTGATAAACTTGTGTTTATATAAATAAATTAATATTAGGAAAGTCTGTTTGCCATCATGTGTAACATTTTTTTGCGGACCAAAACATGAAAAATGCATTTGTGCATTGGTGAAAATCATATATACATGTACTACCTAAAATCCATATGACGGTTTATGTACATAAGGCACTGATATGTTGGGATTAACCTGGCAGTCCTAGTTTGCATATACGTCGCAAAGGTCATTGGAGTTTATCATTGGCCATCAATTGCTTGTTATGCTGACCTATCCTCATTTCAGATTTTCAATTAGAACATGTGAGTGGAGGGCCGAATCAAAGTAGTGGTTTCACGTCATCTTCAGAGAAAGGTGATGATATTCCTGGTAAGTTTGTTGCTTGTGAAAAAAAAATTACAATCAGTAGGCGAAGGGATATAATTTAAAGTTTGTCTGTCTGTCAAAAGCTCTGTATAAAAATGCTTTACATATTCACCGCCAAGGGGGAATGTTGTTGCCAGTGAATGTTTTCTTTTTAAATCACTGTAGTATGACATCTGTGGAATGGTTTGGAATTTTCAAATTAATTTTATTGTATATATGTTAACCATCATGTGAACATGTGGCCTGCATTTTTTCTCTATTCCCATAGTGTTTCAGGAACAAATGCACTTGAACAAAAATACAGAAAAATGTCGTTCAATCACGCCTAATAAAATTCTGATTTATCCGGGATTCCGGATTTAAGACTTTCACATTATTATTTTTTTAACTTCTGTGATCAGCCGTTGTCAACAACATATTTTCCTCCTAAACCCCTGGGCCAAATTTCACACGAATGTTCCTTGTGTGAAGCTCTTCCAAATTCCAAGCAATTGATTCCGTTCAGATTTCTGGTTGCCATGGAAAAAAGGGGAATGTCGAAAAGTGTTTCCTAAAGCGTTAGGTCTAGGGCTACCAAATGGGATGTATTATGTTGCAGGCAGGCGATTTGGGCGGACATGGGTGCGGCGTCCACAAATGCAACTTCAAGTTTCATGGCGTGAGGTATCACTAAGTGAAGTCACTAATAGTTATATTTACCCCTAAACTGTTTTGTTTTGTTTGTGAAAAGGAAGTTTGCGACATTTCTAGACATGCTTCCGTGGCCCATAAAGATGATGATCTCGTAAATGCAGCCTTATTACAGCCTAAAGGCTCAAAAAAAAGAAGAGCCACATGGAAAGTTTTTATAAACAAAGGTTCATACAGGGCCAATATCAAGGCAAAAGCGATTGGTGTTGAATTGCGAGTATCTAAAAGAACTGGCACTTATCGTAATCCAGATGAGTATCAGCCCTGTATTTACTGTTATGGGTTCTTTATAAAGAAGGATCTGTGGAGGCATACCAAAAGCTGCAATGCTTCTGTCTTTAGTGGCAACCAGAAAGAGAAAAATTGCATTCAAGCAAATATCAAAGCATTTAGTGCAACGGTTAATTCAGTTTCTGGGACAACTGCTGACTCAACAGATCTTTTAGAAAGATTCTATGCGAAAATGAAACTCAAAGATGATGCCTACATAGTTGTGAAGCAAGACAGACTAATGCAACTGTATACAAAAAGTTTGTTAGAACAGGGAAAGTCTTACACAGATATCTCTTGGAAAATAAGGCTGCTTGCAAAACTTTTGCTAAAAGCACGAGATATTTCAAGAAATACAAATCTTACATGGATGGAATTAATTGACAATGTTAATTGGAAAATACTAGCCGCTGCTATTAGGTCTTTGGCTGAATTCAAATATAATCAAGATAAAGTAATAGTAGGGAAAGCAAACATTGGAACAAAGTGTGGTCAGGGGGTAAAAGGACTTATTGCAGTATTCGAAGGATATGCTCTGAGTTTAGACGACGATTTTCTGCTTCAGAAAGCCAGGAAAATGTTGATGAATTTCGAGAAAGAATGGATAAAAATTAAAAAGAGATGCATTGAAGCCAATAAAGTAGACAGAGAAGATCAAGAAGACAATATATTGCCCCTCACAGATGATATACTTAAATTGAAGAACTACTGTGTAGAACAAATTAAAATAGTGTCTCTGGAAGTACAAAAAGAGTGTAATCACCAGAATTACAAACAACTACAAACATTGGTACTTACAACACTTATTTCATTCAATGCAAGGAAAGCAGGGGAGCCTGGGAAACTCAAAATAGCTCAGTGGCAAGCTATTTATCAGCGGAAGGGTATTCACAAAGAAGAAATCGATGTAATGCCTGCAGAAGAAAAGCTTTTGGCTGAGAGACTGAGACTTGGTTATGTTCTTGGAAAGGGTCTGAAAAAGGTGTCTGTTCTCTTTCCTGATGAAACTGTATCAGCAATTAACATATTGCTGAAGCACAGAGAATCTGTGATTTCCAATCCTGATAATCCTTATGTGTTTGGTAGGCTGCATAAGGGCTCATTGTATTACAGGAGGGGTTCAGATAGTATACGGCAATTTTGTAATGAAGCTGGTTTACAGCGAAGTTCCCTTATCACTGCTACACAGTTAAGGAAATATCTGTCTACTACCTTGCAACTTATTGATATGACAGAAGCAGAACTACGTTGGGTGACGGATCACATGGGCCATACTATAGATGTTCACAAACGATGGTATAGAATGTCAAACAAAGCAGTTGAACCACAACTGAATGTGTTAAATTTCAATGATAGAAGTGTTGAGCCATCGTCAACTTCATCTCAGTATTCAGATGATCAAAGTAAGCAAGCTTCATTTAGAGAAACCAAAGAATCACAGTTTGATAGAGTGTATCTTTCAGGTGAAAAGATCATAAAACTTTGAATGAAGATTTTGAATCAGAATCTCAGGATATACCAGTATATGAGCCAAAAGATGAACAAGGGGCTGATTTACTGTTAATTCACAGTCAAAGCTGGAGGTGTTCCAGTTGTCGGGGCCTAATGTTCTGAAACATTCAGCTGTAGATTTATACACAGCAACACGTTTTTGCTGCCCAACATGTAATATCCCATACGATTTGAAAAAGAGGCGTAGACTGCTTGAAAGCTGTGGACATGAGCGGTGTTTGTCTTGCGTCTTCATCAAAGATGATTGCCCTTACTGCATTAGAGGTAAGTTATGTTTAATATTTGTTATCACATTCGTAAGGGTTGCTGATTAGCTCACCTGTGACTGGTCATCATGTGGTGTCCAACATTTGCCTTGTTACTGCTTAAGGCCTCATTGTGGCCAAATCTTTATGAATCTTGGTCAGAATATTTGTCTTGATAATATTTATGTCAAGTTTGAACTGGGTCATGTTGGGTCACCCGGTCAAATATTTGACCACAGTGTGAGCTATGCCTTCTTGATTAAATACACTGTTCATTCAGTTCATGGACAGTAACTGTTATAATCAGTCTTATTCTATGGAATATGTGGCAAAGTACTTTTTTGGGTGATCAATCAGAAATTATAGCCAAACCATAAAGGTCTTGCTCATTTTTGTAAGCCTCACATATTAGGCAGTTGTTAACAAACGCATGCATATTTTTTTCCCTGTCAAGGGTGATAATTAGCTCAGTTGGACTGAAATGGCAGGTTTTCGAAAACCAGCGAAGTTTGATTGAGTGATCTGTTGTTCGAGTTATTGAACGAAATTCATTTTATGACTAACCTTTAATCTAGTTACATACTTTCTTGATATTGCCAGTCACAGCAAAAGCACTTTGACCTTGTACATACTTTCATAGACCACATATATATTGTCACAGACAGATCTAGATGCTTTCATATGTTGACAAGCTAGGTTCTTAAAACATTGTGAGTGGAAACGGCAATATGTACACATACATGACTTATGCACGTAGGTCAAAGGAGCCCACGAGTTTTAGCCCTTGGTGAGGCGTTTGTTCACCATGATGATTTGTTAAAAGACATTGTGTCTCAAACCATTCGTTTTCCACCTCTGATTCATGTGGAGAAGTTGGCAGTTACTTGTGGAGAACAGGTTTAGACTGGTACACAATCCAGGAACACTGGTTAGGTTATCTGCCTTCCATTACATAACTGAAATACTATTGAAAAACTGCATTGAACCCAAAACAAAGATCTAGACAAAACTATGGGATACCCCTATGAATTAAAGTATGATTATTGAATAGTTGAAAATTTCTTCTTTTGTCATAATGTTTTCAAAATGTGTTTGCAGCAGGTGTTATATAGTTTGTAGATGTTGTTAATGGTCTTTATTTTTCTATGTAGATATAGCATCTTGGACCACAGCTTCAACAATAGCGTTACTCAACACTTATGAAGAAAACAAGGACAAGACCAACAAATGGAAAGTTATTGGGAATACATTGAAATCCATGGGGTATGGTATTACATCAGCTGAGAAGTGTAGATTAAAAGTAAGGTCCTTAGAAGAAAAATACAGGCGCCAAGCCAGACATAACAGTTTATCTGAAAAATCTATCACGCATTGGGGCGAAATCAGCACATTCCAGAAGAATGTGTTGTACTGAAAGTTGTGTATAACATGGAACACATTGAGGT
This sequence comes from Serripes groenlandicus, assembly GCA_031761405.1. NCBI lineage: Eukaryota > Metazoa > Mollusca > Bivalvia > Cardiida > Cardiidae > Serripes > Serripes groenlandicus. The sequence goes on along the minus strand of JASEVX010000068.1, from coordinate 113,272 downwards.
GCTTCCTCACCTTTCAGTAAGTATGCATGAGTTAACCATGTGTGTCCAATGCGTAAACGAGCAAGGATAACTTCTTCTCGGCGAAAGGATCGTAAAGCTTGCAGCCACTCACCAAGTACTGGCTTGATTGAGTGGAGTTTATTATTCACTTGCTCATTCCAATGACTTTGCCAATCATCGTATAGTAAAACGTTTATTAAAGGTTTAAAACTTGGTCCAGATGGTAATATTAAGATGGTGGATAGAGACACCGTTACAGTCGGCACAGAGCTCAAAAGGTTTATAGCTTAAAAACTCATACAAAGCTTTGCATCTTAATATATTTAAATATTTTGACAATATTAAAATTGTTTTGGGATGACCAATGCGACAACTTTTTAAAGTATAGGTTATAATATGGCACCAAACATGACATAAAATTTCATTCAATATTTTTTAGTTATAGAAATTATTTTGAAATTAAATGCTTGTCATCTTTAGACAGCTGTTATTATTTAACCTGCCTTTATTAAATGCAAACTCAATACACACTGATACTGATACCTTGAATATCAAATTAGTATTGAATATAGCAATGAAGCTGAATAATATGGCTTCATGCACTCGGTATACATATGATATAAATCACCTGTATAGTGTATTTGTTAAAGGAACTGAACACCATAATGGTCCAAAATCGTTATATTTTATACTTATTCTAATTAATCTAAAATACGTCTATATATATGTAACGGAATGTTGTAGAAGGTCGTACAAGTCTTGTTTTTCATTATTTCATAGGAAATAAGCAGTTAAAAAAACGTCCGCTCCGTGTTTTCCCGTTTAAAAATACAGTGGAATTTTCTCTTGCTCATTTGAATTTGTGAATTCAATTCGGCATTCTCTAACACTATCGACTCATTACATTCATGTATGCGTGAGTGTAGACAACAACTCTAGGAAGGAGATTGTCAATTCGGTTGTAGTGATAACGTGATAAATATACAGCGACATTTTTAGATTTACTGGGTTACTAACCTAGTAGATTTTACAATGCAAAATAACGAAAAATCTCCGCAATATTAATAGTGTGCATATATTGTAGTACATCAGTCAGCAAATCTCAATGCCTTACATGCAAAAACATCAAGGTAATAGCAATTTTTAACAATTTTCTTTTTTTTTCGTTTTTTTCTCATATGGGATTCAGTCCCCTTAAGATTTAAGTACTTTTAAATTTATTCAAACTCAACTTTATATTGGGAGATAATATATATAATATATCTCAATAGCATCCAGTTAGACCAAAGATGAAAATTACTGATGTTGAAAGTCAATGTTCATATTTTTCGTTGGTCATCTTTAAAATCTATAATGATTCATCTTTTTTGTTAATGTTTCAGGAATCAAACGTAAGGTAGAGTCTGTTGAAGAATTAGATCATGATCTGCAAATAGAGAAAAGTTGTTCAACCAAAACGAAAGGTACACATTCTAAGCTAACATAGATATGTTCAGAAAGCAATAAAGATTGCATGTACTAGAAAAGGATATATTTGTTTTCCACTGTCTCTTGGACACGCCTTTCAGAATTATTGAGCTACATAACTTAGAAATATATTGCTATCTTTTCTTGTGAAAAGAGTATACTTTAGCTTAGGGTGAGCTATTAGTATTAAAACAAGTAACTGTAGGATTGCAAGCAATACCATAATCCCCTACCGGTTTGCACGTTTTGACTTATTAATATTCTAAGTCCAAAAAGGGGCATAACTCATAAAAAAATTGACGAAATCCCATGAAACGCGAACAATCTGTGACACATGATTACAGAGGCATATACAAAATTTCAGCTCAATACCTCAAAGCATGTAGAAAAAAAATGCGGAAAACGAATATTCTAAGTCCAAAAAGGGGCATAACTCATTAAAAAATTGACGAAATCCCAGGAAACGCGAACTTGATCTGTGACACATGATTACAAAGGCATATACAAAATTTCAGCTCAATACCTCAAAGCATGTAGAAAAAAAGTGCGGAAAACTGATTTGCCGGACTGACGGACGGAGTGCAAACCTAATAGTCCCCTTCGGCACGCCGGTAGGGGACTAATTAGTATAAATTGGTCGTCTATCGTTTGTTTTGTGCTCACATAGTCATGTCAATTACAACCTCATTTTGATAGAAATTCGTCGGCATTATCAGCCTAACTAAATTACTTGGTCATAACAGCTATTGGCACACTTTCTTAAAACTATGTCATTCGGGCAGTTATAATGGAATTACTTTAACAGGACAATCGGTCATAGGCTATAGACTAGCTATCGATACCATTTTTAATATAGCTTTATGGATAGTTTATTGAAATTAATCTGTATAAACCGCTTTTCTCAAGAAGCAGTTTGTATTGTTTTTTATTGTATTACATATATATATATGGAAACTTCAAAGTTATTTCGGATTATTATTTGTTGGTCACGTTTACATTTTGTTTATGTAAATGATGAGATATATGTATTTGTGTAAAATCAATTAAAATATATCTGTCTTTATAAGACAATAGACAATTTGAGTTCATGGCAGAGGTTTTACACTATTTACATAGATCGAGTTAAGCAGAATTAAGTCTGTGGGACCCTAACAATAATACAATTTGACTTATGTTTACTTTGATGTGTCGATAAATTAATGCTGATGTAGAATGTCTGTTATCTAATAAAAATCCGCGAAACTTTGGCGCCTTTTTGAACATTTGTTGCTCTATAAGCTGATTAGTGTTGAATACAGATCATATTCTGTTACCATCTCGAGCAGTCCGTTTCAACCATGTTTTAAGTTTTTTAAATGGTAGATAAATCTACAGGAAGTGTGACACGAATGTGTCAAAACTTTTCCAAAAGATGAGTAGCTGTGGTGCCGTAATAAAACGGCACATATGCTCATATCAGTGATGAGTTGAAGCATTCAACACTCTCTATGCCATTGGAGATTTTCACATCAGTTGTTAAGGATAGCGGCGAGCTAATTACACGCAGCCAGATGTTATCGGTAAGTGTTATTATTTCTTACTTTTCTCGATTGAAATTATATTTAAAGTATATATATTGTATAGGGTAAGATCATTTTATTAACATAAATAGTTTATTTTATAAATTAGAAACTACTCTTTGATAAAGATATGTTCATGTTTACTATATCACACATCTTCATTAAACCACAATAGATAATATATGTAAAATGTATATAGTTTCTATTCCTATTTACCCTATTGTTGAATTATTACCCTCTACAAATTATGTATTTATTAATCCTTTTATAATTTAACAATCAAACTTGTTAAAAATGAGAATGGTTGTGCGTGGGTTCCAACCTCCACGTATCAGCCAACCTCATCATATCAGCCAACCTCATCATATCAGTCAACTTCAACGTATCAGCCAACCTCATCATATCAGCCAACCTCATCATATCAGTCAACCTCAACGTATTAGTCAACCTCAATCTCAACGTATCAGCCAACCTCATCATATCAGTCAACCTCAATCTCAACGCATCAGCCAACCTCGGTTGGGTGGAAGAAAATACTGAAGGAGCTATCATACCACCAAACTGCGGTTACGAACCAGACGACTGCATATCAAACAGCTGCACTCCCTAATCGGATTGAGGTGCCAGCACCTCCCAAACAACTACAACAAAATAGTTTACAGCATTTTCTGTTGCAACCAGAACAATCTTTGGATCATTGTGCTGATGATGATGAGTGGTATCAGATATATATGTGAAAATTTAATCTTGTTTCCGTATTTGATGCAAATAAAATAATTGTTAGTTATAAACTGGTTTTAGTATTGTTTTCAATGCGAGATAGCGACTCCCTATTCCAACGATGACTGTTATAGCATTGTTAAATTGAAAACATCTAGTTGGTAAGGATGAGTTTCAAACTTAAACTTTTGAGTTGTAATGGATAAATTCAATCTTTGGTTTTTAAACGCAGTCTTCCTTTTTTAGAAATGATTGCGTTATGAGTTGCTAACATAAAACGAATACATGGTTATATAGCAATGTGAAATAGCGACTCCCTATTTCAACGATGACTGTTATAGCATCGTTAAATGAAAAACATCTAGTTGGTAATGATAAGTTTCAAAGTCTAACTTTTTGAGTTGTAATGGATGAATTAAATCTTTGGTTTTTAAACGCAAATGCGAATTCAATCAGACACAATTTTTCTATAACTCTATACTACTTTCCCAAGAATGATTGCGTTATGATTTGATTATTCGTATCAGGTGATTTACTTGTATGTTTTGAATTTTTTTTTAATGATTGTAGAAGATTCCTTTCCTTTTGAAGAAGAATCAATTTCTTTGAAAGAGGACTCAATTTCTCTAGGAGAAGACTTAATTTCTCCAGAAGATTTAATTTCTTTAGATGAAGATTCAATTTGTTTAGAAGAAGATTTATTTGTTTTCGAAGAAGATGCAGTATTGCCAGGTGTCTTTGTTTATTGATGGTAATGAATGAATGAATGAATGGTGTTTTAAGGCCCGTTGACAACTAAGGTCATTTTGGGCGCTTAATAATTTACTTAATGTAAATGGTGAAATAATCAAACATGATGTATGCGATACCTAATATATATATAAAATAACATGTAAGCCAATGTAAACATAAATAAAACTTGAAGACATTTTGTAAAAGGAGACATTGTTAGTACCCTTGATGTATTGTAGTAGGGAGTTATTTCCCTTCACATAAATACTAATCACTCGGTGGGTACTTACTTTTAATTATCTGATATAGAGGACATGTTGCTTTGTAGATAATAGACTGTTACCTAACAACTTGGGAATGTGACAAAGGAAACAAAAGCTTACACCGAAAGAACTCGCAAATGAACCAGATTGTTAATGGCTCATTAAAGTCTGTTAATTTTAAGGTAGGATTTATATATTACTTTGTGTCTTCAAATAAGATTGAGAAAAGCCGGTGTATACACAACAGAGGCTGTCCGCAAGACAGCATGCTCAACTATTTGGCCATTTGATACTATAGACAACAGTTGTTACTGAGATAGTGGCTTGATAGTATAGAACTAGAAGTTGGATAAGTCTTTTTTGAATAGAATCTGCTGTTTGTGAGAAAGGCCTTGCATGCAAAACTTTAATCCAAATTTCTTACTTCAAAACGGGCCATAATTTATAATTAATTCAGTCAAGATATACCTTACCTGATTGTTTGATACCTTAAAAGACTATATTGAAGTTTTTAATCAATCCCTGCGTGGTTACGGAGATATGTGCATGAAGGTACCATACACGCAAAACTTTAACAAACTTTTCAAAGTCAAACAAGGGCCATACATTGTACTAAATGCATACAAGAGTTGTCTAACTTGACCTGAGGACATGAAAGAAGTTTCAAGTCAATATCATTAGTGGTTACTGAGATATATCCATGAAAGGTAGTACCTTGCATGCGAAACTTTAACCATAATTTCTATGTAAAATAAGGGCCATCATTTGCATTATATGCTTGAAAGAATGAATGAATGAATGAATGGTGTTTTAAGGCCCGTCGACAACTAAGGTCATTTTGGGCGCTTAATAATTTACTTAATGTAAAGTGAAATAATCAAACATGATGTATGCGATACCTAAAATAAATATAAAATAACATGTAAGCCAATATAAAATAAGATATAGGCAAACAAGCCCAACATTACTATGTAATACTTAACATAAAGATAAATAATATCTGAGGAAATGCGGAACAGGATCAGTAAGAGTAATGAATGTGCAAAAGCACGATTTAAGAAATAATCATATCTTATTAAAAAAAAAAATTAATTTCCCTAAGGAAATCAAATAAAAGTTCCGGTTTGACAGACTCAAAGAGCTGACGCATACTTTGAGCCTTGAAAAATATATCACGTATTGGAGCGAAATCAGCACATTCCAGAAGAATGTGTTGTACTGAAAGTTGTGTATAACATGAAACACATTGAGGTGCTTCCTCACCTTTCAGTAAGTATGCATTGTTGTAGCCAAATTCATGTAAAACATGTAAAGGGTAAACATGTACGTAGTATATGTACAGTTGGCTAGGTAAAATTGCTATTGCCCTGTGGGGTACCTCAGGCTTTAGTTGTTTTAACTAGTCTTTCTATTATTAGTCTTCTAAAACCGGTTACTTTCTCTCTGGACTCCGTTGGAGTAAGACGTGGACACAATATTGAAACTATGCTGAGATTGAGCCACACAGTTGGTATGTTAAATAACAGTTTTTCTTTGTCTATTACATTATTGTTAAGTTAATTACACTGAATTATTGTATTGCCTTTTAGAATTTATCCTTTTGTCACAATGTTTTCTGGAGAATTTATCTTTACACCAAATACTTTACGCTATATAGGCTTGGCTTCTTTTCCCACTTTATTTATCCACTTTATTCTTGCTAGGGCTATGTTTTCTTGTGTCTTAATATAATTCCTGTATTTCTCACAATGTTTTCCAATATTTCTTAATAACGCCATGACTTTGTTAATTTTATTGTTTGATTGCAATTGTCTTTGTTAAATGGCATATTTCAATGCTTGTTACAGAGTTAGTAGGATTTATGTATTATATATTTACAGTAAATCGTCTCAAATACACTACAAGCAGAAGACATTGTTGTTGTTGTTAATCTCTGGGGGGACGCATTTCGACGCGGCGCATTATACAGCATATGCATGAGTTAACCATGTGTGCCCAATGCGTAAACTAGCAAGGACAATTTCTTCTCGGCGACAGGATCTAAAAGCTGGTAGCCACTGACTTGGTCGAGTGCAGTTTATTATTTACTTGCTCATTCCAATCAATTTGCCACTCATCGTAAAGTAAAACATGTATTAAAGGTTTAAATCGGAATAAGGTATTTTGAAAGGTAAAATATCTTGTGAAAGAGCAGACTTGGCTGCCAAGTCAGCATGTTCGTTACCGTGAATACCCATATGACTGGGGATCTAGCAAAATACTACATGTGCTGTTGCACAAATACGCGATAGCTTAGAAAGGAGGTTAACAATAATAGGGTTCTCTATTTTGTCATTCTGAAGTGCCTGCATAGCAGACAATGAGTCAGTAAAAATAATATATCGCCAATAACCGTCGGATTCAATATGGTCCAACGCCAAATGAATTGCCTTTAACTCCGCAGAACATATAGAAGCATTATTTGGCAACCGAAATGTTATCACATCGTCATCATGAACTGCAGCGGCAGCAGCCTTTTTCCCATCATTAGAACCATCTGTATAAATACGCTCAAAGTTATAATATGTATTTTTAATTTCAATATACTTGGATTTAAAAACAATAGGATCTGTGCAAGCCTTTTTATCGGTCGCAAGATCATAAATGAAGGATGGACTATTTAGAGTCCAAGGTGGAGAATCTGAAATCTCCTGCCTCGCGATGTCCTCAAGATCAACATCAAGCTTAGCGACTTCAGGACCGTAACGGATACCAAAAGGCGGTATTACCCGTTCCTTCTTTAAGAATAATTCCTTGTATAAAGGTTTAAAAACAACTCTATGAGTGGGATTTGAAGGGTTAGATTTAAGTTTTAAAAAATACTGCATAGCTAGTTTTTGTCGGCGTAAATGTAAGGGTGGTTCATTGGCTTCCACATAGAGACTTTTGACGGGCGAAGTTCGAAAAGCGCCAAGAGCTAGCCGTAAACCCTGATGGTGAATGGAATCAAGTGTTGCAATGTATGATTTTCGTGCCGAGCCATAAACAATACATGCGTAGTCTAATTTAGATCGTATTAACGACCTGTAAAGTCTCAACAGGACTTTACGGTCAGCTCCCCAATCCATATGGGATACAACGCGTAAAAGATTTAATGCTTTCTGGCATTTATTTCTAAGATATTTAATATGAGGTATAAATGTCAGTTTTGGGTCAAACAATAGACCAAGGAATTTAAATTCAGGCACAACTTCAATACGAGCGCCATCTAGTGTTAAATCTCTGTAAATCATTCAAAACTTGTTGCAATTGTCTTTCAAGTGTATGCATATTTTTTGATCTGTAACAAATACAGAAATCATCAACATATAAAAAGCATTCAACTCCAGGGTTAACAGATTTAATAATGTTATTAATTTTAACACTAAAAAGTGTAACAGAAAGATTACATCCCTGGGGAACACCCATTTCCTGTTCGTGTGGTTCAGATAAAGTATCACCAACACGAACTTTGAACTGACGGTCAGTTAAAAATGTAGAAATAAAATAAGCAAGGCGACCTCTTATGCCGAAAGCATAGAGGTCATTCATAATTCCATACTTCCAAGTCGTGTCATATGCACTTTCTAAGTCAAAGAATACGGAGACTACATGCTCCTTTTTTATAAAAGCTTCACGGATAAAAGTTTCAAAACGGATCAAATGATCCATTGTGCTTCTATGTTTACGAAAACCAGACTGGACAGTTGTGATAAGTTTGTTCTTTTCAAGAAACCAAACAAGTCTGTCGTTGACCATTCTTTCCATGGTTTTACATATGCAGCTGGTTAAGGCTATGGGGCGATAACTACCAGGATTAGTTGTATCTTTACCAGGTTTGGGAATTGGAATAACGATGGCCTCTTTCCAAGAACCCGGGAGACTTCCCGTTCGCCAAACCTGATTATAAACGTCAAGTAAACAAGAAAGGGACCGAAAAGGTAAATGTTTAAGTAATTGATAGTGTATATCATCTGAACATGGAGCGGTATCATGGCACTTTTTCAGAGCTGTTTTTAATTCTTTTAACGTAAAAAGTTTATTGTATGCCTCTTTATTCTTTGATTTAAAATTTAGTTTTTGTTTCTCCTTCTGTTGTTGAAATTTTTGAAACTTTGGAGAATAGTTTGAAGAGGACGACTTTTGCGCAAAGGAATCTGCCAAAGTATCAGCAATATCCTTCTTTGAAGAAGCGACACCGTCTGGAGTGTCCAGGTGATTTACACCAATCGAGCTACTCTTGCCATTAATTTTTCTTATCATATCCCATGTCTTTTTGACGGATGATCTAGAATTTAACCTTAATTTAAGACAGAAAATGGGAGAAGAATTTGAAAAGGGTTTGCAAAGATGCAATGGTGCTAAGTCAGTTAGAGAATTCCTGCAGAAGAAACCAGATTTGAAGGCAACATGGACAGAATCAATTGAAACAGTCCAATCAGTCATTAGAAACCGCTTTCAACGTCTGAAATTAAAGGATGAACCAGTAAAGGCTAAAGATCCTGTATCAGATGTGGATATTGATACTCTGAAGAGACATCTGAGAGAACTATTTCCAGATCTGAAATTAGATAAATTGCAAAAGGCTCATACCAGTAAATGTGAAGCTTACATGAGCTGGAAGAAAAAGCACTGTAGGGAAACGACGTACACATTCCAAATCAGAAAATGTAATGACCAGAATTGCTGCCTGCCAAATAAAGTGATGGATGCAGAAAAGCTTCTCTGGTTGCCGGAACCAGTTCTTGATGCAAGTAAAGAGCATTTCAAAAAGTATGAAGAAGTGAAAAACACAGAAACAACTGAACAAGATCGTCCATCCTTAAATGTACAAAAACCTCAGAAATCTGACATAAAGCAGACTGAGACTGTTATGCCTACAGAACAAACCCAGGAACCAGATGTTTTGCCAGCAGAGGCAGCATTTCCCACAGTTCCAATGTCTGCACAAACTGGCAGAGCAATAGCCACATGTGTGGAGTGTAATAAACCAAGAGTTGTGTACTGCAGAACCAGACTGGGCCAAAGGAAAGAAGTAGTACTCGCAACAGCTTTAAGTGAATATGAATACAGTTGCGGGTCCTACTTGTTTCCGCCATCAGCTCCAGCCTGGTTAAAAACGTCTGTGGTCATCAAACAAGATCTTCAATGTGCAATGCCAATTGAAGTCTCATACTATGGGACAGACCTTGGCAGGAAAGATTTGTGTGCACACTGTGCCCAGGTGCACGCTGAAACTGACACAGACTTAAAAAAAATGTACAAAACAGTTTTGCCAATCTGTACTGATTGCAAGGCAAAAGGAAAAGCCCCTATTGTACAGAGACCTTTTGGTAAAAAGAAATGAGTGGCTCCACCTTGATGCTGTCGGAATGGGTTAACCAGTAAAGGTCTCTGTACAATGAGTCTTGTCATTTTGCTTTGCAATCAGCACAGATTTTTTATGCCCCCCACAAAAGTGGGCGGCATATAGAGTTGCTCCTGTCCGTATGCACGTATGTCAGTTCATATGTTAATATAAAGATGTTCAATAACAGTGCTTTGAATCTGCAGTGCTATACGAAAACTAATCTTTGAACATTGCAAACAAGGTAGACCTAGGACAGCCGCTACATTGAAAATGCGATATCTGATCAGGGTCTACACTGTTTTCATTCTTCAGTGCCTACTCTCTTATACTGGCTGGCATGACAAATACTGTTGTCCCTGATCAGATGCTGCTGCATTTATCAATGTGGTAGCTGATCTGGGTCTACACTGTTTGCAATGTCCAAAGTTAGTTTCTGTATAGCGCAGAGATATATTAAATCAATTTAAATGTTTTGCAATGTTAGAGTTATAAAACGCTGGAAAACTTTGGAATTTATGTTCAACTCTTATTTATAAAGGGCACACTACTTGCATTTTGAGAAACTGTATATTATGGTGTTTGCAAACATCATAGATGCAGACTAAACCACCTTGTTTGAAACACAGAGTCTATAAATCAGGATCTCCAATGTCCAGTATAATATAGCTATATTAAAACAAAAATATCTAGATGCTGAATTATGTTGTATATTTATATACTACTAAGTGTTTGGGGGGTGAATACTGGAAAATAAATCCTAAAAACGCATTTCTTTGTGTTGCCACTCCTTTTATATTATATAAATATGTATATATTAAAATATGCATTTAACCCATTCCCTCATATAGACGCTATTGCAAACAGAGTAAACCCAGATCAGGCAGCTCCTATAGGAGCTCCTTGATCTGACAGGGTCTACTCTGTTTGCTTATAGAATGTTATTGGTCTGACTTTACACTGTTGGCTATGGCAAAAATTCCTTGTTTTATGTGCCAATATAGAAATCTATTAAATTAAATATTCATAGTGCCAGGGCGGAGTCTCGTATGAATACTCTGACACGAGGGAATGGGTTAAACGAGCTTTCTAACCTGAACCCTGAGGGCCTTTGCACTAAGGGAGCCTCATTAATGGCTTAAATCGCATATGGTGCTAGAACCACTCACCGTGAAGTTATGTTACAGAGCAGGTTAGCATGCTACAGAGGGTAACTAAAAGCCAATGGGTACATAAAAAGCTGCTGTACAATTGACAAAACTAGAATACTACAAACTAATATAAAAGGAAGTGATTAATATAAGGTTGGAAGGGTTTAAGAAGGGATAATTATGTAGCAAAGCAAGATATAAGGCATTTTACTAAATCTAATGGTGGTCTAAAACCAAATTTAAAAAAAAAAAAAAAAAAAAAAAAAAAAATCCGACCTACCTACCCTATTTTTTTCAGGCATGTCACCCGAACCATACCTATTTTTTTGTTTGGCCCTAGATACATACCGTCGCCAAGACGCACGTTTACTTTGTTTAATAGTTTTGCGAGCTTTTGCTCGAGCTATTTTAAATTTTTCATGGTTTTCATGGGTTGGCCTCAGGTCAAATTGTCTGAGAGCCGATTGGCGTGTACCTATAGCCTTTTTGCAATCCTCATCAAACCAAGGTTTGTGAGGGCGCTTTGGAGTTGTCGAAGTTCGTGGTATTGCTTCTTCAGCTGCCTGATAAATTAATGAAGTAAAAAGTTGTGTAGGATTATCACAATCCAAAAAATCATTCGGAGTAATGGATTCCTCACATCGCATCTGGAATAAATTCCAGTTCGCTTTGTGAAGCCTCCATCGACGCGGACGCTCCTGGACAGAGCGTCCAGTTTCAGTAATAATTAAAGGGAAATGATCACTTCCATGAAGGTCGTCTGAGACCTTCCATGAGAAATCAACAAATATATCAGGGCTACAAACAGCAAGATCAAGAGATGAGTAAGAACCAGTAGCAGGATGCAAGTATGTATATAATTTTTCATTTAAAAGACAAAGATCTTGTTTAAAAATAAATTCTTCTAACTTTCGACCCTTTATATTGGTGTCATTACATCCCCACAATGTATTGTGGCAATTGAAATCCCCCATTAAAATGAAGGGTTTGGGGAGTTGAGAGATAATGTTGTTTAGTTTATCTATATCTAGTGGCATACTTGGTGGGAGATACAATGAACACAAAGTCACTGCTTTGTTAATAGAAATTCTAACAGCAGTTGCCTGCAATGTTGTATCAAGATGTATTAGCTTATGAGGGACTGAGTTGTTAACAACTACAGCAACCCCACCACACACACGGTCACCAGCCTGAGAGGCTGTGTGATAACAACAAGAGTGATATTTTAGTGTAAATTTGTCAGAATCTTTCAGGAAAGTTTCCTGTAAGCAAAGTGCTACTGGTTTATATTCATTGATAAGTAAGGATAATTCTTCAAAATTAGAATTTAAACCTCGACAATTCCATTGTAAAATAGTGTTACTCATCATCATTGTATAAATGAGTAAGACAGAACACAGACTAGGAAGTATGGATTTAATCATTTTGTAAAGGTAATCTTATAATTTTACCTTGCTTATTATTATCTGCAATAGTATCTTCTGCTTCCATGTCTTAACCAAGACACTGGTAGCGGTTATGGTTTTTTATTTGGTCATCGGATCCCTTGGGAATACGATCCGACGCAACAACTTTACTTGAACTTTTGTTTTTATTTGGTCTCGGACTCTTTTTAGTTTGTTTTGAGCTAGAAGTTGATGTTTTGGGGCTAGACTTTTTATTTTCAGTGATAACTTTAATTTGTTCAATAACTTTAAGAGGTTCGGCAACTGTATTAGCTTCAATAACTTTAATGGGTTCGGTTTGAACAGCTACATCAGTCTGGGTGATAGCATCTTTTCTTTCCATGGGCTTAGAAGAGTTGTTTTTGGTGACATTAGCATATGAAACGGTCAAATTAAATCGGGCTTCAACAATTTTCTTCGCCTCAGGAAAAGAAAGACCTTCTTTGCATTTGATGGTAACAATCTCCTTTTCCCGTTTCCACACAAGGCAGGAGCGGGAGGTAGAATAATGCTCACCACCACAGTTTGAACATTTAAGTGTATTTTTACAGTCATTCACATCTGCATCATGTTCTGAACATAATGCAGTGCAACGACGGCAAAGCTTTTCTTCTGTAGGTTTTCGACATTTAGATTCATGGTGGCCATACTTATAACAGGTGTAACATTGTAATGGGTTAGGGATGTACATGTCAACAGGGACATTCAAGTATCCAACTTTAAGGGATCTTGGAAAAATAGCTGTATTGAATGTTAGCACCAAGGTGTTTGTTGGTCTCTTGATACTGTCCCTGTAGGTGGTCATCCTTCTGGCATGGACGACCAGTTGGTCGGCCAGCTCAGAAGCAATTTCCTCCTCAGAAACTCCTGCAAGATCTGGGCATCTTATAATTCCTTTTGAAGTATTGAGAGTATTATGGGCGGAGCATTTCGCAGAGATATTGAAAAAAGTTTTTAATTTTAAAAGATTGTCGGCATGTGCTTTCTTCTCAACCTCAATGAGGAGAGCACCTGATTTTAATTTTTTGACAGACTTAGGTGAACCAGCAAGAGAAATAAGGCACTTCTGGATGACGAAAGGTGAAAGGGAAGATATAGGCTATTCAGGTAAGGTAAATTTGATTCTATCAATAGCAAGCGGGGAAATGATGGGTTTGAAGCGTTGCCATTAGGTTTGTCGATATCGGAGTCCGAGTCCATTTGAGTACGTGTGCGTTTTTTGGTTTGAGGATCCATGTTTAAGTTTTTTTATTTCGTCAACCGCGGCCCCCACCCGCCACGGAGTCCAACAAGGGAACACGATATATGGAGCGGAAATCCAGCTCCTCGTGTCAGGGGTACACAGATGGTATACTTAGATACCGCGAATAAGTTAGTGCGACAAGGAAGAACATGGATGTGTCCCCCATATCAGGGATTCGCCATGCAAGTCAGTGCCCCCGACCAAAACAACCGCGCCACCCAATTAGCCCATTAGCCTATAAAAGACGAGGCACAATAACTTGTAAACTTTATGCAAATTAAATATGACACATATAATATAAAGTTGGTGTATATGAAATGAAAGAAACGATCGGATGGAATATTTTCAAGTGAAAAAGAACAAAACTTATACGTAGATACATGCACAGATATTTATGACCTTTTAACACCATTACAGTTAACATACATGTATTTGTAAGAAAAGAAAAAGTGTGCCCTAATCTAATATATGACCAGCCGTTTGCACTAGACCGGGCCCATCTAGGCTCCCGTTTGCACCGAAGCAGAGGCTAAAGCAGTGTGTTGGAAAGCCAGAGATCCCTGCGCTTCCCTCAACTGCCAGGATCCTCGTTTCCGGCTTACGAGTATCCACCCACGGCAAACATGCGGGTCCATTAGGGGACTTCTACCCCTTGTAGGACGGACAGCCGGCGTATTCTAACCCCCACCGGCAGGGGGGATGCTTGAAAGAGTTACCAAACTTAATTGTTTATATAGATGTTATGGTTGGGAAGGGTTGTATAAAGTTTCAATGCAATGCATCAAGTAGTTACTAAGATATGGTCTCTTAATGTCGTTGCACGCAAAACTGTAACCAGAATTGGCCTAAAAGGGCTATAACTTGCAGGATAGAGTTATCTAACTTAATAATCTACATAAGTGTGATGGTTGGGGAGGGTTGTATAACGTTGCAATTTAATGCATCAAGTAACTACAGAGATATGGACTCTTAATGTAGTTGCACGCAAAACTATATTGTTGGGACTTGTCGTGAGAGGTCATTTGATGATTTCCAATAAGTGTGTGAAGTTTTAAAGCAATAGCATCTGTGGTTTGTGAGAAAAAGCCTCGCATGCAAAACTTTAACCAAATTGTCTAAGTCTAAAAAGGGGCATAATTGTGTTTAAATCTGATAAAGAGTTATGGGACTTGTCCTGCAAGATTATTTGATGATGTCCCATAAGTGTGTGACGTTTCAAAGCAATACCATCTTTGGTTTTTGAGAAAAAGCCTTGCACGCAAAACTTTAACCAAAGTTGCAACGCCGATGCACAAGTACATATGATCGAATAGTCGAGCTAAAAACTGAGTATGCTTTGTAGAGTTTCCAAAGTGTTAAATATATATATGTGCTGTCCTTTTATTTAAGGAAGAGGTATCTTTGCTAAAGCCAGTATTGGAGCCGGAAGATTTTTAGCCCAATAGCGTTGAGCATTGGCCTTTGCTAAAGACGTAAAGGACCAGGAAACTAACTATACTTACTTTTTTTTACATAGGGGCAAAAGCTATTGGTTAGTTGCGTCACAAAATATCACTTCAAAATTCATGCAGAGAATTGACACCATAAACAGCCTTTATTCAGAGTCAGATCAAACACTAATAAATGCATCGTTTCTATTCTCGTAACACTTTTACATGAACAAAATCGTATCGGACAAGTGGAATCACCTTAATTGCTCATTATACAAGGTTTAAATTTCGAAATAACACAAGTTCAAACAATAACCAATCGTAATGAAGCCAATCTGACCGGTTAAAAAGTACAGACGCTTGAGTTCAACGGCACTTGACGTCCGCCATTTTGAAAAAAAAATGAAGATCATATGCGATAAGTATGGTCATTTTATTGATTCATTTTATTGATGCACTCTAAGGATTAAACTTGAGGACGAGGGTTTTTTCCCAAAGGTAAGATGGGTCTGAATTGGGATAACGATTGTTTTGGTTGTTATCAAAAAGGTTCCCCCTTAAAAACTATCGGTTAACATAAGCGTGATGTTAAAATAGTTCAATCTTCTGACCGGCCCATTCGGCATCTTATGGCATTATTTTAAACGAAAAAATCAACCACCGACAGCCTCAGCAGGTGCGTGTATTATATTGCATAGGAGAAGACAAGGGACGTAATTCATTATTCACTTCCGGTTTATCCGAAACTTTGCCACTTGCTTAGAAGATTCTACAATTCCCGATTATTTCGACAATTTATCGACTTTTCCGGTGAGTATTTTACATTACGATCTTGGAAAAGTGACAGTAAACCATGAATATGAAATGGTACTAAATTTGTATGTGATAGAGTAATGTTTGTGGAAGTTCCACAAACATTACTCTAACTAAATTCCATACCTTAGAAAAAGATAAGAATATTCGTAATGTGAAACTATGAATACTAAGATCATTGTCAAGCAAAAGAATTTTAGCATTTAATGCACAATGTGTTAAATGTGTCACATGTCAAACAAGAAAATGTGTCCATGGAACACGGATGCCCCGGTTGTTAACTATATTTTAAAACAAAACTTTTATCTAAACAAGAGGGCCATGATGGCCCTGGAATCGCTCACCTAATATTTTTTTTTCACTTTAGCTATATAAGCCCCGCCCCCTGGCAGCCATAGTTTCCGACCAATCAACTTGGATTGAAGGAATCTGATAGAGGGTCACCCTAGGAACATTTCTACAAAATTATTTGAAAATCGGCCAGACACTTTTGGAGGAGAAGATGTTTTAAGTTTTCACTATAGCCATATAAGGCAAAATAGCCCTGCCCACTGGCGGCCATGTTTTTTTACCAATCAACATGGCTTGAAGGAATCTGAAAGTGGGTCATCCAAGGAACATTTCTACAAAATTATTTGAAAATCGGTCTGACACTTTCGGAGAAGAAGATTTTTTAAGTTTTCACTATAGCCATATAAGGCAAAATAGCCCCGCCCCCCTGGCGGCCATGTTTTTCGACCAATCAACATGGCTTGAAGGAATCTGATAGAGGGTCATCCAAGGAACGTTTTTAAAAAATTATTTGAAAATCAGCCACACACTTTCGGAGGAGAAGATGTTTTAAGTTTTCACTTTGGCCATATAAGGCAAAATAGCCCCGCCCCCTGGCAGCCAAGTTTTTCGACCAATCAACATGGCTTGCAGGAATCTGATAGAGGGTCACCCAAGGAACATTTCTACAAAATTATTTAAAAATCGGCCCGACACTTATGGAGGAGAAGATTTTTTAAGTGTTCACTATAGCCATAAAAGGCAAAATAGCCCCGCCCCCTGGCGGCCATGTTTTTTGACCAATCAACATGGCTTGAAGGAATCTGATAGAGGGTCACCCAAGGAACTTTTCTAAAAAATTATTTGAAAATCGGCCTGACACTTTTGGAGGAGAAGATTTTTTAAGTTTGCACTATAGCCATATAATGCAAAATAGCCCCGCCCTGGCGGCCATGTTTTTCGACCAATCAACATGGCTTGAAGGAATCTGATAGAGGGTCACCCAAGGAACATTTCTCCAAAATTATTTGAAAATCGGCCTGACACTTTCGGAGGAGAAGATTTTTTAAGTTTTCACTATAGCCATATAAGGCAAAATAGCCCCGCCCCCCCTGGCGGCCATGTTTTTCGACCAATCAACATGGCTTGAAGGAATCTGATAGAGGGTCATCTAAGGAACATTTCTACAAAATTATTTGAAAATCTGCCAACCAGTTTGGGAGAAGAAGAATTTTGAAGTTTTTTCAGTTTCGTTGCCATGGAAACCAGAATTTTGCATGGATCCCAAAAATTTGAAGGAATTCTGGTGAGGTCATTGAGAGGATGCTTTCTGTGAAGTTTCATCCAAATTGACCCACTGGTTACTGAGGAGAAGAAGTTGACGCACGACGGAGCTAATAAAAAAACAGACGAACAGACAGACGAACAGACGGACGAACAGTTGGTCCAACCTCAAATTGATACAATTTTTTAAACAATGATATGTTGATTGTCATTTGTGTGAAGTTTCATAATGATAGGACATCAGGTTCACTAAAATCTAACTTGACCAAAAACTTTAACCTGAGAATGGAATGGACGAACAGACAGACGAACAGACGGATGAACAGTTGGTCCAACCTCAAATTGATACAATTTTTTAAACAATGATATGTTGATTGTCATTTGTGTGAAGTTTCATAATGATAGGACATCAGGTTCACTAAAATCTAACTTGACCAAAAACTTTAACCTGAGCGGGACGGACGAACGAACGGACGGACTAACAGACCGGAAAACTATATGCCCCTCATACTTTGTATGCCGGGGCATAAAAATTACTTAAACATGCATCAAATAAAAACATAGTTTATGAAAATAAGACAAATGCAGAAAATTATTAACGGACTTTACCTGCCAATGTAAAGAAACAAAATATAGAGATCTAACTCCGGGGGCAAGTGAGGCAATGTAAAAATTGTTAAATGACCAATCTAAAAACTCGTGATCCAAGAGGCAGAAGATGGTCCAAAAGTGTAATATCAAGATATCTTCAATTGTTTTCTTGAAGTCCTCATGGTTATGAGCTATCTTCCGGTTTCCAATGTCGTCGTATGTCTACACACGGATTACACTCCTTGACTGTGACATAAACATTTCCACCCAAATGAAGACTCTTTTTTTCAAAGCCTCATCCACGTGTTCTAAATTTTCGACCAAACACTTCCACCTCATCAATGTCAAACTTATTATTCCTTTTTTCGTAGGTATACTATCGTTCCACTCTCGAAGATCGACGCCCTTCTCATCTTTCCATTCGCATACCTTAGCATATCGCTGTTGACCCAAAGCGAAACGTACGTTGTTAGCCATGTTCATTCAGAGTTAAAACTGACGATTGGATCTCAGAATAACTGCCTTTTATATGCTGTAAATGACGTACATGTTTACCGATTGGTCAAATTATTAAACGTAATAGTTACAAAAGAACCTAAATGTTTGTCAAAAGGTTGTGAATGTATAATGAATGAGGCTATTCGTGTTTTATATTATGTATTACGTAATGTCCGCTAATGTAAACATACCTACGTATTTTTACATCAAAGTATACTGATTTTACGTAATGTAGTGTTCGCTAATGAATACATACCTATGACCAATATCTTGACAATGCCATGACAAACATTACATAATTGACTTCAAACCGACCGCAGTTCAGTTTTAAGTAATTGATAGTGTATATCATCTGAACCCGGAGCGGTATACCCATGGCACTTTTTGGGAGCTGTTTTTAATTCTTTAAACGTAAAAAGTTTATTGTTGGCATCTTTATTCTTTGATTTGAATGAATGTATATTGTTTTATGGCGCATTGACAGCTAAGGTCATTTAGCGCGCAATTAAATTTATTTATTCATGATCCCTGGGTAAACAAACCAGTACTAGGCTAGAAAATGTGCCTTGCCTAAGGGCACTCCACCATGACCGATATACTAAAAGTTGGCATACACATGCGCATCTGCTATCTGGATAGTTTCTGCATAGCACATCTCCTGGTTTACAATGCATTTTTAGCCGTGTTTTTAATGCAATTAACACATACATTTCATATCAAAATCACAATAACCTAACAATGATAATTATATAGAGTGTCCAATTTTACTTTCAAAGCAGAAATAAAATCCTGTGTTATCTACATTTTCTTCAGCGTGCAATGACTTAATGAACATAATCGGGGCTTGTATTTGTATGATATTTAAGCTATATTTCAGAGTAAAATCTGCCGAGTCAAGGTTTTATTTGTTGATTTATGATCCTACAATTATCCGGACCCACTAGCACAAGTATGAATCCACATGAATATAGGGCTAGCTACGCCCCTGTTGTCTAGAACCACTTCTCATCTGGCGTAAAATACGTCAATGTTACAATGATAATAATAGATGGTAATTCAAACTGAAAAGTGAACTAGTGCAATAGGTAAATGGTACAGTTTCAGACAATGGTTTAAATCACTAGTGGACTTTGGTTGTATTATTTTATAACTTTCATTAGCTACAAAAAATCATTTTATTTCGAGGTATAACTATTAATATAATTATTAAGCCTCTGGTATGGGCATTAAAAACTCAAAGATCAGGCTTAAATTATCATTTAATGAATTCACTAAGTGAGAAATTAACTGGCCGGGTATGTACTTTAGGTGGCAACTGAAAAACAATTGTCATAGGACTATTGTTATAGGTGACTATTTTCGGCCAACACTTTATAAATCTAATATTTTCATGTTTGAATGGACATGTAGTGGCAAAGACTACATCAAAATGTTGAAAAAGAAATAATCCAAGTACTTTAAAAATTGTACCAATATGTTTCAGATTGACTGCGACATTCTCACGAAGATGACTGATGAACAACTGAAGCATTACATTCCCACGTATGGCGATCGCATTGCATTAATGGCGTTTGCATCCACCCGAGCTCTAATGACACAGAAGAAATCAACAGATTCAGAGCCAGGTTTGCATTTGTCGTTTTTTCTAGCACGCTTGCGGTAAGCTCGGCTGGTTCAAACTAATTCGTTGTCATTGATTTGGTGATTTTAAATAATTTAAAAAAAAAAAAATGTTCTTCATGATAATCGGTCAGGATAGTAAAACATATATCGTTCGTAAATCGTAAACGAGCAAGAACAATTTTTTCTCGGCGAAAGGATCTAAAAGCTGGCAGACACACACCAAGTACTGGCTTGATTGAGTGTAGTTTAGTATTCACTTGTTCATTCCAATCACTTTGCCAATCATCGTATAGTAAAACGTTTATTAAAGGTTTAAAATCGGAATAAGGTATTTTAAAAGGCAAAATATCTTGTGAAAGAGCAGATTTTGCTGCCAAGGCAGCTTGTACATTACCGCGAATGCCGTTAAATATGGGGAAAAAACCCACAAAAACATGCTGTTCAAACATCCTAACTTTATAAGGAAGTCAGATGGAAGTATTGTGCTCTCAGACAGTCTAGAAGCTATAGCTGTCAAGAGAGAGCATTGTGGACAAATTATTAGACAGGCACAATCTCCCTCCATTATACGAGATGTGTCAGTACAATCTGTTGCCAAGCTGAAGGGTGATGTAGGTATTACTTAACGCCTAATGGTACAGTTCACCATTCAGTTTGGACTATTTAGAGACAAAAGTTTAGTTTGGCTGGTGGAGAATGCCCTTGGGTATGTTGCCTATTTTGACGGGCACCGACAACAGGTGGCTGAATAAGATGGCCCTCAAAAGAAAAGTCCATACATCTTGCCAGTCAGTAGAAGATGGCAGCCATTCACGGCATTGAAAAAAGTCTCAAGAGTGCTGTTTCTGCATATATAAAAAGGTGTTCCACAGAACATCCGTTCAGTATCTGCAGCGCCCTATAGCAGTAAGAAGCTTGCTGTTTGGAAAGAAACCGTCAAAACCGTTGCGGCATTCCACTCCTGTACAGATAGAGCAACTGAACAAGAGAAGGGCAGTCCGAGCTTCGTTACGAGATGTCTCCTGCCGCACCCAGCCTAAGAGGTCTGTCAACTTTAGCTAGACAAGTGGGTGGGCAGTTAGATCCCATTCCCGAGTTGTCTTCTGTTACCACCAACCTTAGATGTCAGCGACCTTCTGCAAGTCAAGGTCCGATATTTAAAATATCTACCTTCCCCAGCTTTAAATGCCGCAAATCCCCTTCGGTGATTATATTAATTTTATTGCCAGAAACAACACAAATGTTTTTATTTCTCGCCTCATATGGTTCGAAGGAGGATTTTTTCCAATGGGCCGAGAGAATTGTGCACGGTTTCACAATGGCAACAATGTCTAATACCGACACATTGATTATGATGGAGTTCGGGAAATTGTAAGTTTATCATTTCCAGATGTGTATAGCAACAAGAGGGCCAAGATGACCCTAAATCGATCACCTGATTGATAGTAAATTAGTAGAAATATCTGGGAAAAAGATCAAGGAGTGCAATTAGAACTTTAAGGAGTGAACACTTCTCAAGAAACAGCTTATAAGTAAAGGTCATTTATATCTTGAAATCTAACAAGAACTTCAATTAGAATTGAATTGTAAAGTTTTTGTCATTTTGCACCTTTCTTGATCTGTTTTTAATATAAACCAATATGGCTTGAACAGATTTTTTTAGAGGGTCACTTAAGGATTCTTTCTAGTGAATTATCTTGGAGTCTGACAAGCAGATTATGGAGGAAAAGGATTTTAAAGTTTGGTCGTTTTACTCATGTTCTGATGCTGCAGCAACCAAAGTTTTACATAGAATGCAAGTCTTTGCACAATTTTGAAAGATGATCAACAAAGGAACATTCATGTCCATGACAAATCATGTCATAATTGCTTGTTCACTTTCAATAACAATTGCTGTGGAGACCAGAAATGTTGCGATTTTAACTTTCCACTTCCTGTTAAAGACAACCCTTGCATAATACTCTGCCAAGTGTTACCTCCCTTAGACCATCAATCTAATAACCATATGTCATTTGAAGCAAAAAGTTAATTTTACTCCTTTTCTGATGCTGCTTGGTTGCTATGCCTTTCAACAAATCAATATGGCTTGACAAAGTATGTAGATGATCAATGAAAGAACATTTCTACAAAACTATCTTTAAATCAGACAAGCACTTTTATAAGGATGCTTTATTAAAGTATTGTCATTTTGCCCCTTTTTTGATGCCGCCTGACTGCCATGTTTTTCGACCAATCAGTATGGCTTGAACAATTTTTATAGAGGGTCACCCAAGGAACATTTCTACCAAATTATATTTGAATCCGACAGGCAGATTCGGAGAAGAAGATTTTTAAAGTTTGGACATTTTGTCCCCTTTCTGATGCCGCAGCAACCAAAGTTCTCAATGGAATTTAAATCTTTGAACAATTTTGAAAGAGGACCACCAAAGGAACATTCCTGTGATGTTTGGTGGAAATTGTTTTTGCGGTTCAGGAGGAGATGATGTTTAAAGCTAAAAGTTAACGACGGACGACGGACACAGAGTGATCAGAATAGCTCACCTTGAGCCTTTGGCTCTAGGTGATCTAAAAAGGAAACACCAGGAACAACAACAACATCTCCAACCATCAACATATGAAAATGATGTAACTTTAATAAAATTTCTTATTTTTGCTTTATAGCGACATGTTGAACAGACACATGACAAGACCAACCAGAGCTATTCCCATCAAGGGCAATATGATACAGATAATTGACGGGCTAAAACATTGTCTCGAAATTGTTGAATTGTTTTGTTAAATATGAAAAAAACATGAAGTTGGTGAACGCCGGGCAAGGGTGGTTGGAGTTTTTCCATAACCGGCTAACAGAAAGAGGTACAAAAAAAGATATATAGTCTTTCCACCCCTAATCAGTGCAACCAGTAGACGAGAACGACCTTCCTCTATTTACTTTGGTAAGGTCAATGCATACGAATTCGTATCAGCAACATTGGTAATTAGACAACTTAATTACATATTTTGGTTGCAGTCTTTACCGGATACAAGATTACTTCCATCCATACAACCAACACAGGAATCCGCAATTCACACCATGAACAAGTCACCACTCCTAACAAGAAACGACTGAATCATATCAAAACATCTCACTAATTCCACAACGACTTTGGTTTTATTTTACAGAAAAATGACAGATTGAACAGGTCTCTCCATAGGGAAATATCCCACTTCTTTTACACTTATCATAACCTGTATCTTCTTATTTAAATTTTTGCTTTTACGAGTTTTCTTTACCTCTTATAACATTCTTGAAGCTTGACGCGCATAGAGATAGACACATACCTTATAATTTTATGTCAACAATTGCCACATTTACTTGACCTACTTTGTCTGTGCTGTATAAGCGTATACGTCTTGATTTGTTTGTTTGTTTGTTTGGAGTTTAACGCCGCTTTCAACAGCTTTGGTCATATCACGGCGGTCAGTGCACCTACCCATGTTTTCCTGGCTTTCCCACACCAATACTTACACAACATTCTTTCGAAGCCACTGACTACTTTCTCACATAGATCAGAGGTGAGAGGCAATTGAAAAATCGCCGTATACGTCTTGAATGATCATATTGTTCAACTGGAGTATTTCACGATTTCAAAACGATATCTAGCTCATACTTTCAACATAACCTGCCCGGGCCGGGCCATAGGGCTTTCCAAAGTAGCCGGCTAAAAACGCCGGCTACTTCACTGACAAAAAAATAAATCCAAAAAGAAAACAAATCTTTTTAAAATGCGATAAACAAGGATGTAAAACCTGTGTTTACCTTTAGCCAAATACAGTTTACGTGAATTCCGATCACTGATTGGTCGTTTATTATTACGTCATCTCTAATCGGAAAGCATCGTATTTTTTCAAGGATAATAAAAGAGAAGTTCCGATGGTAAACAACAATTTCGCATGGAAAAATGAAGCGATCAAATACCCAGTTCAGTTTTGGCTTCAAGAAATCGAGGAGAGAAGATGACAATAGTATGTTATGAAATAATATCAGTCAAAGAATAGAAAGTGAAATATGTTGTAAAGAATCTGGAAAACAGTAGCTTGTAGTTCCTTTTTCACAACCCAGCTATTTTGAAACCTATTTACACGTTTTTTTCTTCTTTCTGGAGAGGACCGGCGTCTTTGTCAACGTTAAAAACTTTGAACTATCCGAGACGGGGAGTCCTCTTCGACATTATGTTGAGTAGTTTTGGCTTTGTCAAATTCAAACAAACAAATGTTTCTGCGACATTTTTCAGTAGCAGACACAATTAGTAGACTGCCACTCGTTTACGAAGGCTGTGCAAATATCACACGTAGAAAAAACATAAAACCAGTCGGCACACATCGTCATCGTGTGTGTATGACCTTTACGCTTTAATCCGAACATTGACGAAGTAGAAAACTTATTGATACTTTTATTGAGCGGGCACCTGCTCGGGTGCTTTCGACTTCCGATATCGTTCGGAACTATTACGATGACATGTTGTCTATATTTAGTATTGGGAAAACCACTTCTGATAACTTGTTTTCCTCGCGAAATTTAGCCGATCGTGTAACTCTTACCATCTACAAGAGATATTTTTTACTATTCTAGACTTATTTAGCGTACGCGTTTTCACGTTTGTAGTCTAAAATGTGTACGTGATTATTTGTATCTCTGCGTGATTCACGTACATATATAAGTGAATGGGAACTCTGGGCTGAGAAATAATTGTTTGATTGACAATGTTTTGGCGGAGCCCTATTATAGTAATTATTCTGTCAGTCTCTCTGTCCGTCAATATATACACAACAGTAAGCATCTCTAGAGGAAGCACCCTTTCATTTTTGAAGGATTTTGCTCTATTAACCCCAGAGCTTGCTTCTGGCATAATTAGTTCAAATATAATTCAATATTTCAAAAAACAAATTGTACCAAATAATTCAGAAAAACAGAACATTTCAGAAAAAACAAGAGGGCCATGATGGCCCTGGATCGCTCACCTTAATTGTACAATGTACTGCAATGCAAAACACATCAAGACAATTATTCTGAATGCAACCTCCAGTGTTAACAATATTTTCCTTCGTTTGGCCTAGTGATCTATATTTGTTTACCTGATATGACCCATATTCCAACATGGACTAGATATCATCAAGACAACATTCTGACAAAGTTTCAACTTGCTCAAAGTAAAAATGCGGCCTCCGGAATTTGAACAATATTTTCCTTTATTGACCTAGTTTCTGATCGAATATGACCCATATTCGAACTTGACCTAGATATAATTCAGATAAACATTCTAACCAAATTTCAAGCTGCTGAAGCAAAAAATGCGGCATCCAAAGTGTTCACAAGATTTTCCTTCAATTTGATCTAGTGACCTAGTTTTTGAACCAGCATGACCCATATTCGAACTTGGCCTACATATCATCAAGAAAAACATTCTGATAAAGTTTTATCATGCTGAAATTTAAAATGCAGTATCGGGAGTGTTAGCAAGCTTACCCTTCAATTTGGCCTAGTGACCTAGTTTTTAACCCGGCATGACCCATATCCGAACTTGGCCTAGATATCATTTAGACAAACATTCTGACCAAATGTCAAGCCGCTGAAGCAAAACATGCGGCTTCTACAGAGTTAACAAGATTTTCCCTCGATTTAGTTTCTGATCCAATATGACCCATATTTGAACTTGAACTAGATATCTTTAAGACAAACATTCTGACACAATTTCAACTTGCTGAAGCAAAAAATGCGGCATCCAAAGTGTTAACAAGATTTTCCTTCAATTTGATCTAGTGACCTAGTTTTTGACCCCACATGACCCATATTCAAACTTGGCCTAGATATCATTCAGCTAAACATTCTGAACAAATGTCAAGCCGCTGAAGAAAAACATGCGGCTTCTACAGAGTTAACAAGATTTTCCCTCAATTTGGCCTAGTGACCTAGTTTCAGACCCAATATGACCCATATTTGAACTTGACCTAGATATCTTTAAGACAAACATTCTGACCAAATTTCAAGCTGCTGAAGCAAAAAATGTGGCATCAAAAGTGTTAACAAGATTTTCCTTCAATTTGACCTAGTGACCTAGTTTTTGACCCGGCATAACCCATATTCGAAATTGACCTAAATATTTTTAAGACAAACATTTTGACAAAATTTCAAACTGCTGAAGCAAAAATTGCGGCCTCTGGAGTGTTAACGAGATTTTCCTTCAATTTGACCTAGTGACCTACTTTTTGACCCGACGTGGTCACCCATGTTCGAACTTGACCTACATATCATCAAGACAAACATTCTGATAGAGTTTCAACATGCTCAAGTTGAAAATGTGGCCTCCAGAGTGTTAACAAGATTTCCCTTCAATTCAACCTAGTTGTTGACCTCATATGACCCGGTTTCGAACTTGTCCAAGATTTTATGGAGATTAACGTTCTGATAAAGTTTCATGAAGATTGGATGCAAAATGTAACCTGTAGAGTGTTAACAAGCTCAAATGTTGACGACGCACGACGGACGGACGCCGGACAAAATGTGATCACAATAGCTCACCTTGCACTTCGTGCATAGGTGAGCTAAAAATCAACTTATTGAAGTGTTAAAACAGTGCTTGAAAATGCTCAAAATGCAGGATTTTGCACCATTTTCTTCGATTTAACCTGTACCTTCTCATTTTAACTTTTGATTTTCAGCTTAATGTCCTAATTCATTATTGCAGCTAGACGCATGCAAAAATAGCACGCTTATCATTGTGTATCAACAATTGCCAAGTTTACTTGACCTACTTTGTGTTGTGTAAGCGTATACGTCTTTTCATATCAACTTGTTCCAACTGGAATCTCTCATGATTTCAAAAATTACTATCGAACGATAATCTGTACCTTCTCATTTTAACTTTCTAGCTTCATCTCGTATTACATTCCTGCAGCTAGAGGCACATAGAAAGCTTATATTTGCCAGGATGACTGCTTTGCCTGAGCTGTGATATTTGTCTGTGCTGACTGGTTGCCGAGCTAGGCGTGAATTTTGAGGTAAATTTGAACATTAGCTTTCGCGTTCAAAATTGCTTGAAAAGGAGCTGGAAACGTGGTATTTCTGACTGCATCCACATATTGCCTTTTGTTTTGAGAGAATATGTAGCTCTTCAATATAATACTAATCCCCTGCGTTTTTGTTCGGTGATTTTTAGCTCGACTATTCGAAGAATATGAGAGCTTTACTACTCGCCCCGGCGTCGGCGTCTCCGTCCGGTTAAAGTTTTAGGGCAAGTTGGCATTTTCATTCATAAGTATTTGTGCTAGGGCTTTAATATTTGGAATATAGTTACATCTTATACCTTTCTTCACATTGAATGTTAAAGGAACTGAGTGTGACCTTCTTTTTGGGTTAAAAAACATGATTTTCGGTTAAAATTTTAGGGCAAGTTGGATTTTTTTTTTTTCTCAATAATTACTTATGCTAGGGCTTTTATATTTGGAATATAATTACATCTAATACCCGTCTTCATATTGTATGCGGAAGACTCTGAGTGTGACCTTTTTGGGGTAAAAGACGTGATTTTGGGTGGTTAAAGTTTTAGGGCAAGTTGGCATTTTCATTTAATTTTGTAATTTTCTCAATAAGTATTTGTGCTACGGCTCTAATACTTGGAATGTAGTTACATATTATACCTTTCTTCACATTGAATACTGAAGATGCCGAGTGTGACCTTCTTTTTGGGGTAAAAACCCTGATTTTATGTGGTTAAAGTTTTAGGGCAAGTTGGATTTTTTTTTTTTTTTCCTCAATAAGTACTTATGCTAGGGCTTTTATATTTGGAACATAATTACATCTAATACCTGTCTTCATATTGTATGCTGAAGATTCTGAGTGTGACCTTCTTTTTGGGTTAAAAAACATGATTTTCGGTTAAAATTTTAGGGCAAGTTGGATTTTTTTTTTTTTTTCTCAATAATTACTTATGCTAGGGCTTTTATATTTGGAATATAATT
The DNA here is from genome assembly GCA_031761405.1 of Serripes groenlandicus. Taxonomy (NCBI): domain Eukaryota; kingdom Metazoa; phylum Mollusca; class Bivalvia; order Cardiida; family Cardiidae; genus Serripes; species Serripes groenlandicus. The sequence goes on along the minus strand of JASEVX010000068.1, from coordinate 84,820 downwards.
ACATCTAATACCCGTCTTCATATTGTATGCTGAAGACTGAGTGTGACCTTCTTTTTGGGGTAAAAGACGTGATTTTGGGTGGTTAAAGTTTTAGGGCAAGTTGGCATTTTCATTTAATTTTGTAATTTTTTCAATAAGAATTTGTGCTACGGCTTTAATACTTGGAATGTAGTTACATATTATACCTTTCTTCACATTGAATGCTGAAGATGCTGAGTGTGACCTTCTTTTTGGGGTAAAAAAACTGATTTTATGTGGTTAAAGTTTTAGGGCAAGTTGGATTTTTTTTTTTTTTTTTTTTTCTCAATAAGTACTTATGCTAGGGCTTTTATATTTGGAACATAATTACATATAATACCTTTCTTCACATTGTATGTTGAAGATACTGAGTGTGACTTTTGGGAATAAATAACATGATTTTTGTTTGATTTTAAGAATTTTAGATAAATTCATAATTTTTGGTTACATTCCTTTCTAATTGTGATCATTCATTTATCAAATATAATTCTTCAACATATCAAACGGGTTTTGCATGATGTCAAACATTTGGTAAACCTTTTTTTAAGGTTTTGCTATTTTTGGACTCGGGTCAGTTTTAACATTTGCGTTTAGCTCAACGTTAAAGTGTCATAATTTAAATCACTTCATACTTCACACATTTGTTAAGGACCCGTACAATTACGTTAGATAACTCCATTGTATCCTAAATTTGGAGTTATGGCCCTTGAATTACTTAGAAAATGTTGCAACAATGTTTTTTAGTTTTTGTTATAGGTTATCCATTAAATTATAGAGATTTTCTATGTTTGGACAAAATATGTTCAAAGTCGTCTGCTGCAGAATTGCCATATGAGGGAAAGGGTTAATAGTACTTAAGTGCAATATAATGAATTAGTGCTTTATGTGAATAAGCGGTATATAGTCGAGCGCGCTGTCCTCCGACAGCTCTTGTTGGAATAAAGGGTCAACTTGATATTTCTGTCCTACTTGTTTCAGACCACTTTTTTGGCCCATTTTTTCCATAATATGGATTTTAGAGTGTGACCTCCAGACATATTCCTCAAATTCTGGCACTCCTTAATACAGGATATTTTTTTTATCAAACCAGTATGTATATTATGAGAAATGATGAGAGAAAATAAAAGTTGGGGTATCCCAGGAAACAGCTTTTCAACTGTGTTATGCCACTTTGACTTTATTTCTTCCATGATAGATGTTCTTGTTCGCAAATGTCGGGGTCCCACTTTCAAATCGCCATGTTAAGTTAACCTATTTAGTACGTACTGTGTAAGCGCATTCATCATCAAATAATCCGACCTTTTAGCACTGTAAAGTTTGTTTGTTCTTAACGATTCGTTTACATAGAAATGTTCCTATTTGCATTATATCATCAATAATTCATATCTGACATCGTGAGCTGATCGGTATGGCCCCTGATATGCAGAGTTTAACTCAAATTTCGAAGTATAAAGAAATAATAATTTTACAATTTATCCCATAATCGAAGGAAATGTTCCTTTTATCGTAAAACACCCATCTATCAAATTAAAGCATCAGCTCCGTCCGACATGATTCGTTATATCAGATATCTATCGACTACAGGTCTTGTGTTTGTTAGTACCATGCTCACGGAGCAAGATTTCCGCACGTGTTGTTATTTTAACTAACTAACTATTTGGTTTTATTTACCCTCGCCATGCAAAATTAACTATTTGGCGAGCATGTTATTTTAAAACAAATGAATACGCTTATACATCACAAGAAATAGGTCACTATATACTGAAGAATTCGCTTACACAACACATAGGTCTAAATATAATTAATACGTCGGCAACGAATTTTCAAATGTTTTACAGCCGTTCCGTTTCCTTTTTCAAGCTTTCAATCGTACCACTCTCTTAATTTACGCTGGTTTTACATAATGTTCTAGCTTGGACATTGGGTTAATCTTGTTGAAGTTGACCATCTTCCCATACAAAGGTTGTATATACTTCCCTCCCTAGTTCAAATAGGTTCTTCGTTTTATCATGTGTCATTTTTGTTTTGGCTCGATCTTTCTTTTTAGTCTTGGATAGATGACCTTTAAATATGAATTCGACATGTTATTTACAACGCCGAAACTCGTGATACGAGTCTTCCTCATAGTTTTCCGTAGTTTATTGGGAAATAAAGTTGTTTTAGTCTTCTTCAAGCTAGTGTAAGTATCTTCACAGTTTGGACAAACCATCATCTCTTTTTCCGGCTGATCATCACTGATACACAGGTCAGGTCCGGCAATTTTTATTTCATTTACAGATTTTTCACATGTTGGCCTAGATGTTTTTAGCTCACCTAAGCACGAAGTGCAAGGTGAGCTTTTGTGATCACTCACATCGCGGCGTCCGTATGTTAAAAATGTCCTTCTCCTACTAAACCGATAGACTGTTTTCAAAATATTTTCACAGGAATGTTCCTTAGGTGGTCTCCTTTTAAAGTTGTTCAAATAATTGTATTCCAAGTAGACCTTTGGTTGCTGCGAAATCAGAAAAGGAGAACATTGACAAAACGTTAAAAATCTTGTCCAAAAGTACTGACCCAATTTGAAAATTGTTTTGCACAAATGTTCCTAGGGGCACCGCACCCTCTACAAATATTGTTCAAATATTTCCGATCCGTTGAAAAACATGGCCGTCAGGGGGCGTAGCTTGTTTTTCTTATATTCCAAAAGTACTAGCCCGATTTGAAAATTATTTTGCACAAATGTTCCATAGGGCACTCTCTACCAGGATTGATCAGATATTTTCGATCCGTTGAAAAACATGGCCGCCAGGGGGCGGAGCTTGTTGTCCTTATATGTGCATTGTTTAAACTTTAAAAAAGATCGTTTTTGTTAAAAAGTACTTGTCAGATTTAAAGATAATTTGAGACAAAAGTCGTAGAAGCCAATGAACCATCGTTAAATTTACGCCGAAAAAAACTAGCTATGCAGTATTTCTTGAAACGTAAGTATAATCCTTCAAATCCCACTCTTAGAGTTGTTTTCAACCCTTTATACCAGGAATTATTTTTAAAGAAGGAACGGGTAATACCGCCTTTTGGTATCCGTTACGGTCCAGAAGTGATATTGATCTTGACGACATCGCAAAGCAAGAGATTTCAGATGCCCCACCTTGGACTCGAAGTAGTCCATCATTCATTTATGATCTTGCGACCGATACAAAGGCCTGCACAGATCCTATTGTTTTTAAATCCAAGTATATAGAAATTAAGAATACATATTATAACTTTGAGCGTATTTATACGGATGGTTCTAAGGATGGCAAAAGGGCAGCTGCTGCCGCAGTTCCTGATGGCGATGTAATAACATTTCGACTACCAGATAATTCTTCTATTTTTACCACCGAGTTAAAGGCAATATATTTAGCTTTGGACTTTATTAAATCAGAAGGTTATTGGCGGTACATTATATTTACCGACTCATTGTCTGCTATGCAGGCACTTCAGAATGAGAACATTAAAAATCCTCTTGTTGTTAATCTCCTGTATAAACTATCATATATATGTGCTACATCAAATGTAGTATTTTGCTGGATCCCCAGTCATATGGGCATTCGCGGTAATGAACAAGCTGACTTGGCAGCAAAATCAGGCTCTTTCACAAGATATATTGCCATTTAAAATACCTCATTTTGATTTTAAACTATACGATGATTGGCAAAGTGATTGGAATGAGCAAGTGAATAATTAACTCCACTCAATCAAGCCAGTACTTGGTGAGTGGCTGCAAGCTTTACGATCCTTTCGCCGAGAAGAAATTGTTCTTGCTCGTTTACGCATTGGACACACATGGTTAACTCATGCATACTTACTGAAAGGTGAGGAAGCACCTCAATGTATTCCATGTTATACACAACTTTCAGTACAACGCACTCTTCTGGAATGTGCTGATTTCTCCCCAATACGTGCTAGATTTTTCAAGGCTCAAAGTATGCGTTAGCTCTTTGAGTCTGTCAAACCGGAACTTTTATTTGATTTCCTTAGGGAAAATAATATTTTTAATAAGATATGATTATTTCTTAAATCGTGCTTTTGCACATGCATTACTTTTACAGATCATGTTCCACATTTCCTTAGATATTATTATGTCTCCCCCATTACATGGGGGTGACATATTGTTTTTGCCCGTTCCGTCCGTCCTTCCGTCTGTCACACTTGTTTCCGCTCAATAACTGAAGAACGCTTGGGCGTAGGAACTTCATACTTGGTATGCTGGTTGGTCATGACCAGTAGCTGACCCCTATTGATTTTGATAACAGAAGGTCAAAGGTCAAGGTCATGGTGACCTTGTGAGGTAAAAAATGGTTTCCGCTCAATAACTGAAGAACGCTTGGGCTGAGGAACTCCATACTTGGTATGCAGGTTGGCCATGCCTAGTAGAAGACCCCTATTGATTTTGAGGTCAGTACGTCTAAAGTCGAGGTCACAGTGACCATGAGCTTGAAAGGTCACAGTGACAATGAGCTGGTAAATAGTTTTTGCTTGGGCCCAGGAACTTCATACTTGATGTGCAGGTTGGTCACCACCAGCAAATGACCCCTATTAATTTTAAGGTCACTAGGTCAAAGGTTTAGGTCACAGTGGTCAAGGTCACATCCGTCACACTTGTTTCCGCTCAATAACTGAAGAACGCTTGGGCATAGGATCTTCATACTTGGTATGCAGGTTGGTCATGATCAGTAGATGACTCCTATTGATTTTGATGTCAGAAGGTCAAAGGTCAAGGTCATGGTGACCTTGTGAGGTAAAAAATGGTTTCCGCTCAATAACTGAAGAACGCTTGGGCTGAGGAACTCCATACTTGGTATGCAGGTTGGCCATGCCCAGTAGAAGACCCTATTAATTTTGAGGTCAAAGTCAAGGTCACGGTGACCTTAAGCTGAAAGGTCACAGTGACAATGAGCTGAAACATTGTTTTTGCTTAATAACTGTAGAATGCTTTGGCCATGGAAGTTAATACTTGGTGTGCAGGTTGGTCACCACCAGTAGATGACCCCTATTGATTTTGAGGTCACTAGCTTAAAGGTCAAGGTCATGGTAACCTTCAGCTGAAAAATGGTTTCCTCTCAATAACTAAAGAATGCTTATGTTGAGGAACTTCATACCTGGTGTGCAGGTTGGTCCTAACCAGTAAATGACCTTTGTTGAATTTGTTTGATTTTTAGGTCACAAGGTCAAATGTCGAAGGTAACCTTCAGCTGAAAAATGTGTTTTACTCAATAACTCAAGAATGCTTATACCCAGGAACTTCATACTTAGTGTGCAGCTTGGTCCTAACCTGTAGATGACCCCTATTGCTTTTGGTGTCAGTAGGTCAAAGGTCAACGTCGCGGTGACCTTTGGCTGAAAAATGGTTTCCGCTCAATAACTGAAGATAGCTTGGGCCCAGGAACTTCATACTTGGTGTGCAGGTTGGTCACCAGCAGCAAATGACCCCTATTGATTTTGAGGTCACTAGGTCAAAGACCAAGGTCATGGTAACCCTCAGCTGAAAAATGGTTTCCGCTCAATAACTGAGGATTGTCACTGTTGCTTCATCTCCAGTCCAAAACTAAAAAATTCATCTCCATCATTTCTTTTCCTCCCCTACGACCACACAAATGGGGAGACAAGCGCTTTTTCAATCAAAGTACAGAAAGTACTGGTAACGAATTATTTTGAACATGTATTGTAAAATCAAATTTATGAATGCAATTGATCATGCTATTGCACAATTTAGTCTATTTTATTATTATTAATATTTTTGTCCAGAGATTTTTTTTATCAGTTGACAGTTTTAGTAAATGTAGCATTTCAACGGCGATGCGAGCGTTTAACATGCACACTAACTCTTTCACTGAGCTCTGCGTAAAGTCTGTCAAAACACCCATGGCATATTTGTGAGATTTACATTGTTAGTTTGATTTGTTTTCGTCACCAGGGGCGGATCCAGGATTTCGGCTTATATTATAACTATGTTTCATGTGAGTGAATTAATTATTATAAATCTATAATGTTTAAAAAATCGCATAAAATAAGAATTAAAAACAAACAAAAAAAGAACAGTTCCAATTGGGACTCGAACTCGCGTGCACAAATAGTCCATGCTTAGAAGTTCTACACGCTCTGCATTACACCACGGTACTTTGATACAACATATGAGCGTTACTTTCGTATATATATTAAGCTAACTGAATGCGCGCGTATGTAAACCATGATCTATAATTAGAAAGCCCCTTTGATCAACGTTATCATGTTGGAAAAACGAGAAACAACGGCGATGCGAGCGTTTAAAATGCACACTGACTATTTCACTGAGCTCTGCGTAGTGGCATATTTGTGAGATTAACATTGTTCTATACAGCGTGGGGTCGACTTCAATGAATGGGCATACGACTAAAATTCATACTCGTGCCTTATACGTACCTGCCGACAAATGAAATATATATGCGCGTACTGTTAATTTGATATTTTCTAGAAAATTGATTATCTATGATGATTCGATAGTATAATTATGACTTCACTGTATTGAAATAACACGTAGAAGTCATTTTAATATCGAAAAAATACTAGGACTATTTAGGTGCAGCGAATGTGTATTCTAAGCGGAAGTGTAGTTTAACCGTGACTTCCGGAAAAAAAAACGATCGCGTTAACTGTATTATTTTTTGAGAAAAAATAATTCGTTAAAAAAGCAATCTCTAGTTTATCTTCATGTTAAGTATTACATAGTAATGTTGGGCTTGTTTGCCTATATCTTATTTTACATTGGCTTACACCATTCATTCATTCATTCCTATGTCGCCCGTAGCATACTTACTTGGGACTGTAAAGGGAATCCGCATGGACCAGTAGATCAGTATCGCTACAAGCGGTATATTGCAATATCCGATATCGTTACAACCGGAGTTTACTGTACATCTATTTTTTGTGGTTTTGCTATATTTATTGTCACGTGAAAAGGGGCACTCTTGACATTGCACATAGTGTAGACCTACATCATCTGCTGCCAAGAAAAACAGCATTTTTCTGTTGTTATGACCACTTTAAAAAATTTGCAGATCCTGATCAGGCGCTTCATAAGAAACAAGGTGACTGGTCTGGATCTACACTTTTTTCGAAGTGACCCTTTTCGCATGACGCCAGTCATATATGAGACCCCTGATGTGATTTACAATCGAAAGACATTGCAAAGCTGTAGGACCAGTTCAGCTGCTGCATTTACAATGTAGCATCTAATCGGAGTCCAACCGTTTGCTACATCCTGTGGTTTGAAATAGCACAGCAGAGATGAGCTTGTTTAACTATTAAAAGGTACTGGTCAATGAGTTTTAGTTCAGTGGTAAATACAGGATTGGATGAAAAAATACGAGATAAATGTAATTCAGAATACTAAATCTTATCAGTCACAGCTGTGTCCATATAAGCAATCTTTGGTGGCCATGTATATGACAACTGTTGAAAACATTGTGGGAGCAATGCTCCAATTTCCACAATATTTTCAAATCCATTCTAAATTGGCATTTTTTTTCTCTCCTAGATAATCTTCCTATTCATATACTTTCATTGTGAATGGTTCTATAATCAGCATCTGGAGTGAATGGTTAAGTGGCAGAGCTATAATGGATACTGGTATTTTGAGATTGCTTGATTTAAAATATTCAAAATCATTGAAAAGTTCTGTTTTCAATAGTTCGCGTTTTCTTCCATAAGTCATGATAATTATATGAAGTGTTGTATGTACTATTTTAAAGGATGGATCAATTGCCAATAGAAATTAAATCTGTTGTATTTTAATATAATACACACAAATAGATTGATGAGAGATTTTGATATTAGCTGTTCACTTCAGAATCATGAATAGTGAAAATATAAAACACCGAACAACGCAATAAAACAATACCACATATCATTTATTTAAGAGGTATTAGTTTGAGCTCGAGAACATCTTAGTCCGAGAAGTTTCGTGAAACTAAAACCACTAAACTTTTCAAAATTGAGAATTTGCTCAATCTCAAATTTTCAACAAACAAGTAACTCTGTGTGTGATTCGGATCCAAGCTGTTTGACGCTCACTCAATACGTTTATCAAACTTGTACAGTAAAAACCCTCATAAGCGACCACTTAAAATATAGCCCACATGGACAGCCATTTAATTTAGACAGGTGAAGCTTAATGCAGGTCATAAGTCATGCAGAAAACTCCAATTATTCTAAGCGTGTGATACTTGATCATTAGGAATGATAATATGCCATACCATACAGCTGCATGAAAAATGCCCTTGGATGATTCATGTTGCAACATTGCAAAGACTAGACTGGACATCCTTGTAGAGTTTTCCACTCAGTACATTGATGTAACTTTTTAGCTCAAGTGAATTATTAGGATGGATCACCAGTGTGGTACATCTGTCTGTCATTATCCAAAGCCCCATCCTAGGAGCCCCACTTTTCACAAATAATAAAGGGAAAAAAGGCCTTTAAAATCTTTTAAAAAGAACCAAGGCATTGAGCTTTGATATTTGGTATGAAACATCTTCTTATAGTCTACTACAAAGACGGTTGAAATTATGCCTCTAGCCTAGGACTTATAACATGTTTGGCGATGATTTACTTCGAAGGCTTTTTAAAGATTTCCTTAACCCATTCCCCGATAGTGATGCCTTTTACAAACAGTGTAGACACAGATCGGACAGCTCCTGTAGGATCAAATAATAAATATCTGTTAAGGTATTGTTTTCTTGCATTCTATAATAAAATAAACCGTAAATAACTAAATATATGATATAAATTAGTTAATTATATTTACAGTGGACAGAGTTTAATTAAACTATTCATGTGTATTGGTTAATTTATCTTAAAATACAACAGCTACATTTATAAGTTTTCATAAAAGATGAAATTTTCTCAGTAGTATTTTTGAAGGAAATGTTTAAAAAAGCATTGTCAAGTTTTACTTTAATACAAGTATAGAACTGTCTTTTTAGCCAGATTTCTCAAAGAAAAATTCTGGTTATTATGCCCACCCTTCTGAAAGAAGTGGGGGTATATTGCTTTGCACATGTCTGTCGGTCGGTCTGTCGGTAGACCAAATGGTTTTTGATCAATCACTTGAGAACGCTTGGGTAAAGAGACCTCAAACTTAGTAGGCTGGTTGGTCATGACCAGCAGATGAACCCTATTGATTTTTAGGTCAGTCCAGTGTGACTTTAAGCTGAAAAACGGTTTCCGATCAATAACTTGAAAATGCTTGGGCCCAGGGACCTCAAACTTGGTAGGCTGGTTGGTCATGACCAGCAGATGAACCCTATTGATTTTGAGGTCATGACCAGCACATGAACCGTAGCTTGTTCGAGTGATAACTCAACAATGCCTGCACCTATGGTCCTCAAATGACCCCTATTGATTTTGACTTTATAACTGATGTTTTGTGTGTGAAATGACAAATCAGCTGGCATTTCGGTCTATGCATATTTTATTCAATTGTCCAAATATTACTAACAACATGGCACTCAGGGTGGCATAAATGTTTTACAAACATCTCTTGTTAGATTGGCGATGCCGGCGTGTGTGCTTGCGGGCGGGCGGCGGAGGTTACCTGCGAGGGACTCCTGTGCACATATCTTGTAAGCGCTACTCCTCCTAAAGGGCTCAGTTGATTTGATTCAAACTGTATATGAAGGCTACACATCATATGTAGATATGCATGAAGGAAGATCATAAGCCTCAGATTCTTCCAAGGGGAGATAATTCAACTTAGAGGTTACCTGCGAGGGACTCCTGTGCACATACCTTGTAAGCGCTACTCCTCCTAAAGGGCTCAGTTGATTTGATTCAAACTGTATATGAAGGCTACACATTATATGTAGATATGCATGAAGGAAGATTTTTCTCCTCAGATTCTTCCAAGGGAAGATAATTCAACTAAGAGGTTACCTGCGAGGGACTCCTGTGCACATACCTTGTAAGCGCTACTCCTCGTAAAGAGCTCAGTTGATTTGATTCAAACTGTATATGAAGGCTACACATTATATGTAGATATGCATGAAGGAAGATTTTTCTTCTCAGATTCTTCCAAGGGAAGATAATTCAACTAAGAGGTTACGAAGAACTCCTGTGATACCTTGTAAGCGCAACTCCTCCTTAACCGTAGAAATTTTACCATTGTATCCGATGCTTTGGGAGGGGAGCAAGGTATTCTTCAGTGAGCTTTGCTCACAGTATTTCTAGTTTACTATTGTTCAGGTGATCGATTTAGGGCTCAGCTCATAAATTACCTGTCCTATGTGATTTCTGTCTGATGGTGAGCATTTGTGCATAGTTGTCTCAGGAGCAATTTTCAAGTTTGAGAAAGATAATCCCTTACTTCCTAAAGTTTTAACATCACTGTCCAGCTGTGTATTCATCCATCCACATCTAGGTTATTCAGTCTTCATTTCCAAAACCCCTTTCCCAATTTCAACGGCTTAAACAAATTAAAAAGAGGATCATTACAGTAAGATTCGTATTATATTTTCTTAAAATTAGACAAAAACTTTCATAAAAATGGAATTTTCAAATTTTGTCATTTTGCCCCTTTTCTGATGCCGCCTGACTGCCATGTTTTTCGACCAATCAGTATGGCTTGAACAATTTTTATAGAGGGTCACCCAAGGAACATTTCTACCAAATTATATTTGAATCTGACAGGCAGATTCGGAGAAGGAAGATTTTTAAAGTTTGGACATTTTGTCCCCTTTTTGATGCCGCAGCAACCAAAGTTCTCCATGGAATTTAAATCTTTGAACAACTTTGAAAGAGGCCAACCAGAGGAACAGTCCTGTGATGTTTCACGGAAATTGTCCTTGGAGTTTGGGAGGAGATGATGTTTAAAGCTAAAAGTTAACGCCGGACGGACGGACGACGGACAAAAAGTGATCAGAATAGCTCACATTGAGCCTTCGGAGGAGAAGATTTTTAAAGTTTGGACATTTTGTCCCCTTTCTGATGCCGCAGCAACCAAAGTTCTCATTGGAATTTTAATCTTTGAACAATTTTGAAAGAGGACCACCAAAGGAACATTCCTGTGATGTTTTGTGGTAATTGGTCTATTGGAATGGTAGGAGATGGTTGTCATTTGTAGCTAAAAGTTCAATTTACCCCTTTTGTGATGACGCCTGGTTGCTATGATTGTGTAACCAATCAAAACGGCTTAAACAAATTAAAAAGAGGATCATTACAGTAAGATTCATATTATATTTTCTTTAAATCAGACAAGCATTTGCATAAAAATGGAATTTTCAAAATTTGGCATTTTGCCCCTTTTTTGATGCCGCCTAACTGCCATGTTTTTCGACCAATCAGTATGGCTTGAACAATTTTTATAGAGGGTCACCCAATGAACATTTCTAACAAATTATATTTGAATCAGACAGGCAGATTCGGAGGAGAAGATTTTTAAAGTTTGGACCTTTTGCCCCCTTTCTGATGCCGCAGCAACCAAAGTTCTCAATGGAATTTAAATCTTTGAACAGCTTTGAAAGAGGCCAACCAGAGGAACAGTCCTGTGATGTTTCACGGAAATTGTCCTTGGAGTTTGGGAGGAGATGATGTTTAAAGCTAAAAGTTAACGCCGGACGGACGACAGACGACGGACAAAAAGTGATAGGAATAGCTCACCTGAGCCTTCGGCTCTGGTGATCTAAAAAGGTACTTCTCCTGGTCTTTTGGCAAGCCCCCTTGCATCCATGTTTAATGTATCAATGCCATGTTTTTTTTTAACAAATCAAATTTTTGAAGGAATTTAGTTAAGGCTTGCATGTTTATACGTGTAAACAAGTTTGTTTTTTGTTTGGTCCAAAAACATTTACAAACTGAGAAACCGTTTACACATACATGTATATTATTATTTTCTAAATTGAAGTCTGGTCAAAGATTATCACGAGAAAATTGTGTGCCAAATTCGCTTCTTTCTCCATTTTTTCCTCATAGAATGCATGTATACATGCATCAATAATGTCACTGAATCGTTAAAATTATAGCAGAAAATTTTCTTGTGCTTAGCGTGAATGTGCGCATCAGACTTGCATTATTTATACATCACCGAAATTATCTATGTTTGTTCCTTATGCCGCTTAATATTAAATGTATTGTTTTACTTTTTTGCAAAAATAAATGCGCTTATAACATAATCGTGTTTTACTTTGTCGCCATAAACATAAAGTATAACGAGGGTTCAGCACAAGACTGTCGTAACTCGGGCACACCTTTTAAACCCTATTTTTGGGGACAATTTCGACCCTTTTGTAAACAATGCAAATTTAGGTGCCATTGCTCATAAGGAGCAATGTCACCTTAAGTTCCATTGTTTAGAAAAAAATAAGTTTTTAAGATGGAGTGTTCTGCGTGAATTGAAATATCCATTTGAGTTACGACAGTATAGCGCTGAACTCTCTAAATATACAAACATCAATATACAGTACAATTTTTATTCATGCAATGTTTGTTTATTCATGATTCCCCACCCACAATTTTCAGAAAATTAGTTATACCTGTAGTGACATTTACAATTAGTTTTAAATACATCATTATCCGATGCACACAGACAACAGTGCGCATTTTATTTGGAAATACCTACATACCACAAAGAAAAATGGCGGTCGCTTGTGTTTACATAATTTGTAAACACATTCAATCTGACATGTTTCGTTTGAAATTATATCTTATTGGTTTTTGAGTTCAAGATGAGGGACTTTCTTAAGACACTTTTTAAGTCACACATTTTCTTAATTACTTGAATATTTCTGTTGTGCCATGATTTTCCTTGAAGAGAACATTTTTTATAGAACATTATGCATCTTAAACATATCCCCATTCACAAAGTATAGAGCCTGCATAGCTTGTATTTGGCAGAAGCTCACCCAAGGAACATTTCTGTTAAAACATTTTTTTAAATCCGGCCAGTGGTTACTGGGGCTTTTTATCACTATATGAAAAGAGGCTGAATATCGGCTACTTAACAATTATGTTGATTATGTCACTAACGACAGGCTTCTGAACAAAATGCCTGAAACCTTTACGAAATAAATGGTGAGTAAAAAGTAGCTTCCTTAATTATATTTTGGAGACTTAAAACACAATATTCGGATCGCAAACTGGGTAGCACGTGAGTTGACAAGTGCAATTAATTAATTAATGGAGGATCAGGAAAACGGCAGATAAACAAGAAGAAGATGTCTACATATCAATTGTTTAAAAAAAATCGGCGTTTTATTTCATCTTTGTTTAGGTAAATGTGTTCCAAAGGGAGTATAACGACTTGCATGAAATATCACTTCTCCCTAAACTCTCCAACTTTGCCCTAAATTTCCTGGAGGGAGAAGTCACAATTTAAGCCTAGTGAGAGCCCTGGTAATCATCAATTAATTTCAGATGTTTTTGTTTATGTTTCAGTAACTATTTACCCATTACGACTCCATAAATTCTCATTTGGAAGAGTTTGCAGACAAAAATTTGAAATGCATATTGATTTAAATAAACTGATAGGGTTGAAAACATTGTGGGAAAAGAAGACATTGGTCATTATGAGCAATTTCTCCTTTTCCAACAATGTTTTCTAAAGACTTTTATCACAGATATAGGTTAATGAACAGAATAGACAGCATGAAGAATTTATTGCCTTTATCCAACACACACGGTACATGCTTAAACTGTTCAGCTGAAAAAAAATGACCCCATACAATTACTTCATGACCCCCTATTTTTCAAACAGGGGGTCACCAGTGACCTATACAATTTTTGCACCTGCAGAAAAAAACACTGGCTAAGAACAATTAAACATATGTATAACTAGTGTTTCTTTTAAAAGCAAACATTAAATTGAAACAAAACCTGTGTGTTTTCCTTATATATGATATGTGCAGACAGTGCATCAGACTTGGCAACAGAACATTTGAACACCAACATCATATGAAAATGGACGCTAATATTTAAGACTAAATTAAAATTGATAGATTTTTCTATCAATCCGTCATATACCGACTAACATTTACCAACAGTTGATATTAATTTCCATTGCAAGCTTTTCTCGTATTTATATTGACCTCAGTATTATATTCACAAGACAGGGAGGTGGTTTCATTGAAGCCCTGTTTCATTCACTGTGACTGACAGTGCCATAAATAATTAGCACAATTGTTTACAACATAAAATTAGATCTAAAGCCACATTGCAAAATATTGTTCAGGGATTAAATGCAATATTTTTCAAAAACCTAGTCTGTATAGGAGAGATTTACAACTATGTCGGCAAGGTCTGCTTTGTGTATTACGTAGCACATATGACTCGGACATTCAGATGTAAACAATATAGTAAACAGTGCAGTGTCCGATAACATAAATTTACTCTGAGAAATTTACTGAAAATGATATTCCAGTAGCAAAATTATATTTTCAAGATATTTCCCAATATTCTGTTATTGAATTAAAACGCTGGTTCATCGTAGAGGATTAAACAATTCTTGGAAAAAGCCTGAACTTGTTGAAAGTTACTGTATGTGAATTAACATAAACTTGCAATCTTTTTCATTATTAAATTGTAGAACTGCCATACTTTTATCATAATGTTAAATCTAATTTTGAAAAGGAAAATGCAAACGGCATGTTACAGCTACAAAAGAAAGAAGTCTGTGTTATTATGTAACTATCAACTAACCATATCGGTAAATACTCACTGCACTGTCTGAATCTGCCGCCATGCGCGGGAACATTCGGATATCCTATTCGTTGATAGATGATGGGTACCGGTCTAAGGGTACTAGTCTAAGATAAATCCAGTAGTTACGATTGGTCGATTCACCGGAGCTTAACGATTAGGTCTCGATGGCCCGACAATTAGAGTAAAAATACACACGCCGAAAACCATTGTAAGATAGGTATGGATACATGGAGCAGCCGTTTAATAAGTGGGTCTTTAACAGTCGGGTCCAAGGGCCCGAAAATCAACTTTGGACCCAACAATACGGTAGAAGATTTGCAGAAAGACCCACCATTTTACCAAGTCTGAAACTATATATATATACAGGAAAAGGTGATTTAATTAAATATGTCCAACGACCGAATCCCAGCTAAAGAACTATTTTTTAAAGCCTTTTTCAAATCATATTTTGACCCTTTTAAGGGTTTTTATACAGGCATATACTTGACCATTTCTGTTCTATATTTTGAAGACTTCAGATCAGCTAACATGTTCATGCTGTTTATTATTATACACTGAATTTAATTCAGTGTTATGGCAATGGGTCATGGACTATATACTTTTGGAGAGTGCAAGATTGGGCCGTAAGAAAACAAACATTAAACAAGAGGGCCAAGATGGCCCTACATCGATCATTTGTCTGTGAATGTAAACTGCAGGGAATGGACAGTCAACAAAACAGCTTATCAATTTAAGACATTAAATAATTTTGTCCCTTTTCTGATGCCTCCTGAATGCCATGGTTTTCAACCAAACAGTATGCCTTGGACAATCCTTGTAGAGGCTCACCCAAGGAACATTTCTACCAAACTATATTGGAATCTGACATGCAGATTCAGAGGAGGAGATTTTTAAAGTTTGGACATTTTGCCCCCTTTGTGATGCCGCAGCAACCCTAGCGGCCATGTTTTTCAACGGATCGGACGTATTTGAACAATCTAGGTAGAGGGTGCGGTGCCCCTAGGAACATTTGCGCAATCTAATTTTCAAATCCGGCTAATACTTTTGGACAAGAAGATTTTTAAAGTTTTAACAATGCACATATGGTATGATTTCAAAGTTGACCCAAAGAAAAACACATAAAGATTAGAGAGGGGGTCAAGTATTTTACTTCTGAAATATTGAATCATAGTCAATATATATTAATAAATCATTGAATAAATAAACTTTCAGAGCGTATTCTTGTTTCACCATTGATTGATGACATAAAAAATGTGACTGTGGTGGAAAGGCAAGATGCAGTGTGTACCTGCAAGCTCATTGTGAGTGGCTCACAACCTTTGCTAAAGCGGTTGCGACGTTGCGATGGGTTCTGGAGATTTGTTCTTCCAAAAACGAATCGACGAATAAAGAAATTATTTACAGTAAAAGAAAAGTTATTTGATAAAGTAAAACATTTAAGCAAAATGAAAAGTTCATAATATATATATATATTTAGGCAATTTATCCTTGTTGCCCACAATGATTTACAAAAGAAGTCGGCTGCAGGGGCACCTAATGTTGGAAATGTTTAGAGATAGTTTAAACCCAAATTCACTTTTTGCTACACAGTCAGTACGCCATGACATTAGCTTGACTGGCTTTCAGCCTGTGTAGCTCATATAATTTAAATTTAAAATGAAAATATCCATTCTAGGCTGATAACATTATTGATTGACCACCGATTGACCATTTTATTCTAATCTATCAAACTAAATCCTTCATTAACAATATCTTCTTTTCACACATTTTAGCACAAGCTGTGATGCAGAAAAATCTACAGAAGAAATTGTAAAGAACTTCCAGAACGACGTCTTAAGCCTAAATACAAGATCAACCCTTATTGTGTCCAGATCAAATGTTTTGAAGAGTACTTCCAAAGCCATGACCAGACCATTATTTTTACCAAGTTCATCGGTGAAATAGGACAATGAATGAATGGGGGTTTAAGGCCCGTCGACAACTAAGGTCATTTTGGGCGCTTAATAATTTACTTACTGTAAACGGCAAACCTGGGCTTGAATATAGCACTGCCCCAAACCCAAATTGGGGGCTCAAGTTTAGTTTGCCTTTAAATGGTAGTTTTAACTAGTTGTAAAGTGCCATGTGATGTTATTGTTTAGGAAGAAAGGCAGACATGCCTGACATCTGCAACAATTGAGAAAAATAAACCGATGGCAAGGACGACCAGAAAATGAAATTCCTGTGCAGATAGACGAATGTGTAAAGTCCACGGGCCATCGAGACCCAAGACCCCCGATGCTGCCACTACCTCTAGCAAGAAGCCACTGACCAGAATGAAGCAGGAACCAGCCACAGCCAGGAGGACGCCGTCGGCCTCACCAATTCCAAGGAGTCGGACTCGGACTTTGAGAAACCTCATAAAAGTAAGCTTAGGGTCATCTATACAAACAAGAGGGCCAAGATGACCCTAAATCGATCACCTGATTGATAGTAAATTAGTAGAAATATCTGGGAAAAAGATCAAGGAGTGCAATTAACACTTCTCAAGAAACAGCTTAT
The DNA here is from genome assembly GCA_031761405.1 of Serripes groenlandicus. Taxonomy (NCBI): domain Eukaryota; kingdom Metazoa; phylum Mollusca; class Bivalvia; order Cardiida; family Cardiidae; genus Serripes; species Serripes groenlandicus. Next base: position 67,570 of record JASEVX010000068.1, on the reverse strand, counting down.
AAGTAAAGGTCATTTAAATCTTGAAATCTAACAAGAACTTCAATTAGAATTGAATCATAAAGTTTTTGTCATTTTGCACCTTTCTTGATCTGTTTTTAATATAAATCAATATGGCTTGAACAGTGTTTTTTAGAGGGTCACTTAAGGATTCTTTCTACTGAATTATCTTGGAGTCTGACAAGCAGATTATGGAGGAAAAGGATTTTAAAGTTTGGTCGTTTTACTCATGTTCTGATGCTGCAGCAACCAAAGTTTTACCTAGAATGCAAGTCTTTGCACAATTTTGATACCTCCCAATACATTAACTGTAGTATTTGAGTTCATATTTACCTCTTCACCAATTATGATATCTTTAACAATAGTTACAAGGACAAATCATGTCATAATTGCTTGTTCACTTTCAATAACAATTTTTTATTTCCAACTTTTGAGACCAGAAATGTTGCGATTTTTCCACTTCCTGTTGAAGACAACCCTTGCATAATACTCTGCCAAGTGTTACCTCCCTTAGACCATCAATCTAATAACCATGTGTCATTTGAAGCAAAAAGTTAATTTTACTCCTTTTCTGATGCTGCTTGGTTGCTATGCCTTTCAACAAATCAATATGGCTTGACAAAGTATGTAGATGATCAATGAAAGAACATTTCTACAAAACTATCTTTAAATCAGACAAGCACTTTTATAAGGATGCTTTATTAAAGTATTGTCATTTTGCCCCTTTTTTGATGCCGCCTGACTGCCAGGTTTTTCGACCAATCAGTATGGCTTGAACAATTTTTATAGAGGGTCACCCAAGGAACATTTCTACCAAATTATATTGGAATCTGACAGGCAGATTCGGAGGAGAAGATTTTTAAAGTTTGGACATTTTGTCCCCTTTCTGATGCCGCAGCAACCAAAGTTCTCAATGGAATTTAAATCTTTGAACAATTTTGAAAGAGGACCACCAAAGGAACATTCCTGTGATGTTTGGTGGAAATTGTTCTTGCGGTTCAGGAGGAGATGATGTTTAAAGCTAAAAGTTAACGACGGACGACAGACGACGGACGACGGACACATAGTGATCAGAATAGCTATCTAATAAAAAAGAATCAACAAATTATTTTGAAATTAACATGAACCGAAATTATTTCTTGTAATATGTAAGCGTATTTTTTCTGTAATAGTCAATCTATTTCGGTAACGGGTTATTGTTTATGTGCCTATTGACGTTAGCTTTAAAACATTTAACTTTCATTAAAGAGTATGTTTTGAAGATAAGGCGATTTAGCGCGCTTACTTTCATACAACTTTAGACTATTATAGTTCTACAATGTGTAACAATTAAGTGTGGGAAAGCGGTTCTAGTAAGACTTTTTTCAAATCCGCCATCTTGAACATTTAAGATGTACTGTATAAGCGTATTCATCAGCAAATAATTGCAGTTGCTTCAAAAGCACTGTTAATCGCTCGTTTTGATTGGTTCAAAACCGATCACGTGACTAAAAGGAATTGCGCGTTTATTTCCCAATAACTGCAATTGATCACATGACCAGTTCACGGAACACTTTCAGAAAATACCTTTAATTTCGTCAGTAAACCGCATAACAATGCCACAAATAATTATGCCGAGGTCATATTCAACAACGAAGATGTTGTTTGCATTTCCAGTAATGAGGAGGTCAGCAAGACCTTAAATGAAGAAATTAAAACAAAAGAGGTTGTAAGACTGCCATTATCTGATTTAAAGGAACAACAGGAATATATCGTATAAAATAAACAGTAATGTGTCATTCATTTATTCAATTGAAAGCAATGGTCACTGGCAAAATGCATTATGTGATGACATGGGCATGATGGAGCAAATTGGAACTGCGACTTGGTTTGCAGTATTACATGAAAATAATATTTGCTTTACAAAAATGAAAGACGAATATTGTGATATAAAAGTTACGAGAAGAAAGTATGTAAATGGTTCATATTCAAGCTTACATCGAATTGCTTTAACTTTACAGGATGCAAAAGACTGTTCTAAATTATGTTTGTTCAATTCTTTACAGGATGCAAAAGACTGTTCTAAAATATGTTTGTTCAATATTATTTTATTGGTGATGAAAGACATGTAGTGGTACAGCCACATGGAAATATTTTGAAGTTGAGTACTATTTCTTTGAATGTTTGGTGTTACATTACTTAATTGGTTTAAAGTACGACAAAACCTGTAATTTCATATTAATGAGATTTTTACGACACTTGGTAATGGTTGTACAAGTTGAAACGACGCAATATTAACACAAATCCGCCAAGTTTAATTGACCGATATTGAACGTACAGAATAAGCGCATTCATCAGAAAATGATAGACATGTGTTGGCCACGAGTGACCTTAGTTTTAACCGACTCGATAATAAACTCTCGACTTTATTTCTGCCATGATGAATGTTGTTGTTCTTGAGAATTCACCAAATTACATTTATTGGTGCGGATAACCTTACCGTTGCAAATGTCGGGGTCCCCTTCCACACAGGTTCATGATGTGTTATACCCCCATAAGAGTATTATCGAGGTCCCCTTCCACATACTCCCATATATATGTTCAAGAACTGAGTATATATATATCTACTAATTATTCTTCATAACAAGAGGGCCATGATGGCCCTGGATCGCTCACCTTAATTATACAATGTACTGCAATGCAAAACACATCAAGACAATTATTCTGAATGCAACCTCCACAGTGTTAACAATATTTTCCTTCATTTGGCCTAGTGATCTATATTTTTTTACCTGATATGACCCATATTCCAACATGGACTAGATATCATCAAGACAACATTCTGACAAAGTTTCAACTTGCTCAAAGTAAAAATGCGGCCTCCGGAGTTTGAACAATATTTTCCTTTATTGACCTAGTTTCTGATCCAATATGACCCATATTCGAACTTGACCTAGATATAATTCAGACAAACATTCTGACCAAATTTCAAGCTGCTGAAACACAAAATGCGGTATCCAAAGTGTTCACAAGATTTTCCTTCAATTTGATCTAGTGACCTAGTTTTTGACCCAGCATGACCCATATTCAAACTTGGCCTACATATCATCAAGAAAAACATTCTGATAAAGTTTTATCATGCTGAAATTAACAAGAGGGCCAAGATGGCCCTAAATCGATCACCTAATTGATAGTAAATTAGTAGCAAATATTTAACTGCAAATATCTGGAAAATTTTATCAGGTGCAAATGAAACTGAAAGGAGTGGACACTTCTCAAGAAACAGCTTATCAGTAAAGGCCATTTATATCTTGAAATCTAACAAGAACTTTAATAAGAATGGAATTATAAAGTTTTTGTCATTTTGCACCTTTCCTGATGCCGCCTTGCTGCGCTGTTTTTCAACCAAATCAATATGGCTTCAACAGTTTATTTAGAGGGTCACTTAAGAAACATTTCTACCAAACTATCTTGCAATCGCACAAGTAGATTATGGAGGAAAAGGATTTTAAAATTTGGGTATTTTTTCTCACTCTCTGATGCCGCAGCATCCAAAGTTCTCAATGGAATTTAAATCTTTGAACAATTTTGAAAGAGGACCACCAAAGGAACATTCTTGTGATGTTTTGTGGAAATTGGTCTATTGGAATGGTAGGAGTTGGATGTCACTTGTAGCTAAAAGTTCAATTTACCCTTTTTGTGATGACACCTGGTTGATATGATTGCGTAACCAATCAAAACGGCTTAAACAAATTAAATAGAGGATCATTACAGTAAGATTCGTATTATATTTACTTAAAATCAGACAAACACTTTCATAAAAATGGAATTTTCAAATTTTGTCATTTTGCCCCTTTTCTGATGCCGCCTGACTGCCATGTTTTTCGACCAATCAGTATGGCTTGAACAATTTTTATAGAGGGTCACCCAAGGAACATTTCTACCAAATTATATTTGAATCTGACAGGCAGATTCGGAGGAGAAGATTTTTAAAGTTTGGACATTTTGTCACCTTTCTGATGCCGCAGCAACCAAAGTTCTCATTGGAATTTTAATCTTTGAACAATTTTGAAAGAGGACCACAAAAGGATCATTCCTGTGATGTTTTGTAGTAATTGGTCTATTGGAATGGCAGGTGTTGGTTGTCATTTGTAGCTAAAAGTTCAATTTACCCCTATGTGATGACGCCTGGTTGCTATGATTGTGTAACCAATCAAAACGGCTTTAACAAATTAAATAGAGGATCATTAAAGTAAAATTCGTTTTATATTTTCTTAAAATCAGACAAACACTTTCATAAAAATGGAATTTTCAAATTTTGTCATTTTGCCCCTTTTCTGATGCCGCCTGACTGCCATGTTTTTTGACCAATCAGTATGGCTTGAACAATTTTTATAGAGGGTCACCCAAGGAACATTTCTACCAAATTATATTTGAATCTGACAGGCAGATTCGGAGAAGGAAGATTTTTAAAGTTTGGACATTTTGTCCCCTTTTTGATGCCGCAGCAACCAAAGTTCTCCATGGAATTTAAATCTTTGAACAACTTTGAAAGAGGCCAACCAGAGGAACAGTCCTGTGATGTTTCACGGAAATTGTCCTTGGAGTTTGGGAGGAGATGATGTTTAAAGCTAAAAGTTAACGCCGGACGGACGGACGACGGACAAAAAGTGATCAGAATAGCTCACATTGAGCCTTCGGCTCTAGGTGATCTAAAAATGCAGTATCCAGAGTGTTAACAAGATTACCCTTCAATTGGACCTAGTGACCTAGTTTTTGACCCGGCATAACCCATATTCGAACTTGACCTAGATATTTTTAAGACAAAACATTTTGACAAAATTTCAAACTGCTGAAGCAAAAATTGCAGCCTCTGGAGTGTTAACAAGATTTTCCTTCAATTTGACCTAGTGACCTACTTTTTGACCCGATGTGACCCATGTTCGAACTTGACCTACATATCATCAAGACAAACATTCTGATAAAGTTTCAACATGGTCAAGTTGAAAATGTGGCCTCCAGAGTGTTAACAAGATTTCCCTTCAATTCGACCTAGTGACATAGTTTTTGACCTCATATGGCCCAGTTTCGAACTTGTCCAAGATTTTATGGAGATGAACGTTCTGATAAACTTTCATGAAGATTGGATGCAAAATGTAGCCCGTAGACTGTTAACAAGCTCAAATGTTGACGACGCACGCCGGACGGACGCCGGACAAAATGTGATCACAATAGCTCACCTTGCACTTCGTGCATAGGTGAGCTAAAAACACTAACATTCCAACCTTTTTACACACTTATCGGCATTCCAACCTTTTTACACACTAATCGGCAGTCACAAACGTTTAAAATTCACAAATACAAAGGATTTTCACAACTTAACACTGGTGGAAACGTTTCTGGGTGGAATACGCATATAAAACGGTAAGTATCTCTTTTAATATACTAATTGTCCATCAATTGCACATAAATCTCAATTACTAAATGTACACACACTTTATAAAACATCAATTTCGAGCGTAACGAGACCCATTCTGTCAGAGCGCTGCCATGTTGGTTTAAACTAGCTGCAGTAAATGTGACGTCACAGCATTGATGTCTTGGTGTTATCTAAAATTGCATTGGTCGTTAAATCTCTCTGTTGGCCAATCGCTGAATGTAATTGAGACACACATTCATCGCTGAAGAATGAATGAATAAATGGTGTTTTAAGGCCCGTCGACAACTAAGGTCATTTTGGGCGCTTAATAATTTACTTACTGTAAATCATCGCTGAAGAAAACAATAACATCATGGTTTATCTTATTTGTTGACAATGGCATTGAATTTAGTATTATCAGGGCATTCCTGTTTTATTGGCGGTCAGGTGGGAGTTAGGAAGTTGTTTCCGATTGAGCACATATACAGCGCAGTCTGTAGAACTTGAAAGAGGGTAGCCCTTACATGTACTCCAGGTATAGCATGCAGCCACTTCTTTGAGACCAGTGTAGGTCCAGATCATCTTGTAGTTTGACATTACTGTTCTCAAAACTTTTCATGCAAAAGGTTTTTTCAAGTCAGATCTGACAGGTTTATTAATTGGCAGTAATTGATATACAAATATATGTAATATATGTCAAGTGGAGATGGCTCATGTGGTCATCAATCCTGTCTTAGAAGAATGTTGTGATCAGTACTTTTTCATTTGAGAAAGTCAGAAAACACATGCTTAGGTGATCTGGACCTATGATGAAATTAAAAGAATGTTGAAAATTAGCATTCAAGCATACAAACCTAGATAGGTCTCAATTAATACGAAAAAAACACATAAATGGGTTTTTTCGCTTATGGTAATAGGTGAGAATTTTTTTTTTTTTCTTTTTTTTTTTTTTTCAATAACCCATGAAGCTTTCTGAAATGAAACTGGAAAAATCCATGGGGGCCGTCATTTTTGATATGTATAAAAAGCAGACGTAAAACACAGATTGAAAATTATTGTCAGCTTTTTAATCATTTCTTTTTTAAATCGGTATTTTGGGTATGTATAAAATGAACAAAAAAACACGGATTGAAAATTATTGTCGTCTTTTTAATATTTTTTTTTAAAATCGTTATTTAAGATCATTAAAGTGCTGTGTTTGGTGGGAATTAACATTTGTATGAAAAGTTATAATTAAATAGAAATCTGTAAGAAATATGTTTTCCCGTTCATCAAAAAAACGACAGCATTAGCCTTCTACGCCCGAAACTAAATGTTGACTATCGTAGCCAAAGAAGGACGTGACGTCATTTCCGTTACACTTCATCTTGGCGTAAAGTCAATGGAGCGCGTTAAAAAGTGGTATCAACATGAAATACCCAAAATTCCTATACATGAGCTATTGACTCACTCATTCAAAGTATAATTATTTATCAAACATTGTGGCAAAAGGATAACTTTCTCATAAGGAGCAATTGTTCTTGTAGCGTCAATCTTTTCCTAAATCGTCTGTTGCATAGGCCTCATAAACCGTCTCTAATAGGGAAAGGGTTTAGCCGAAATGTGACCCGTTACATAATTTGTTCCAGTCATATTGACTGGTTGAAATAGGCAGTCGCCAGGTGGCATCAGAAAAGGGCTGATCTATTTGCTTCTTTACCATAATGCAGGTGATCGATATCATCAAGACAAACTTTCTGATAATGTTTCAACATGCTCAAGTTTAAAATGTGGCTTACAGAGTGTTAACAAGATTTTCCTTCAATTTGGCCTAGTGACCTAGTTTTTGACCCGACATGACCTATATTCGAACTTGGCCTAGATATCACTAACACAAACATTCTGACAAAAGTTTCAATATGCTCAAGCCGAAAATGCGGCTTCTAGAGTGTTAACACGATTTTCCTTCAATTTGGCCTAGTGACCTAGCTTTTGACCCCACATTACCCAGTTTCCAACTTGGCCTAGAGTTGATCGAGATATATGTTCTGATAAACTTTCATAAAGATTGGATGCAAAATGTTGCCTCTAGTGTAGTAACAAGCAAATGTTGACGACAAACGACGGACAAAAGGCGATCACAATTACTCACCTTGAGCACTACATGCTCTGGTGAGCTTAAAACAAAACGCATTTAAACAAAACATAAATTCAAAATTTGTCATAATTCACTTAATTTTCAGGCCAGAGCTGTGTAACTATCCTGTAAAATCACCTAATAATGGTGAACAAGTGTGTACAGTCTGAAACCAATAGCACTCATTATTTATGAAACAAGATGGCCATGATGGCCCTATAATGCTCACCCGATTTTTTTTTTTTACTTTAGCCATATAAGCCCCACCGCCCCCTGGCGGCCATAGTTTTTGACCAATCAACATGGCTTTTAGGAATCTAATAGAGGGTCATTCTAGGAATATATTTACATAATTATTTGAAAATTGGCCAAACACTTTCGGAGGAAAAGATTTTTTAAGTTTTTCACTAAAGCCATATAAGGCAAAATAGCCTCCCACCCTGGCGGCCATGTTTCTCGACCAACCTTTAAGGAATCCGATAGTGGGTCACTTAAGGAACATTCTGAATATCTATCTTGAAAAATACTGAGAGCTCGTTGACCTTCTCCAGGAGAGAATGTGAAGGTAGTATTTCTGTGTTCAATATCTGCATCATCCAACAATTTGTCAATATTGCCAATGTAAAGGACATGTGACAAATAAATTTAGTTTTTATCGTGTTCACAAAGTCAATTATAACAATTTTGCCAATTTCAAAGGGCCAAAATTCAGTCATGCATGACGGATATGGCTGGTTTTCAAAAGGAACCAAGCTCTCATCGATATCTAGCTATTGAATAAGTTTGGTAAACATCGGATAATAAATGAATTTTTATCATGTTCACAAGGCCAATTATAACAATTTTGCCAATTTTAAAGGGCCATAATCCCGTCATGCATGAATGGATCTGGTTTTCGAAAGGAATCGAGCTTTCATGTATATCTAGCTACTGGTAAACATCGGATAATAAATGATGACTAACTTGTTCACAAGGTCAATTATAGCAATTTTGCCAATTTTAAAGGGCCATAATAGCTACTGAATAAGTTTGGTAAACATCGGATAATAAATGAAGACTTTATCGTGTTCAAGAGAAATTGTTGGCAGATGACGGACAAAGGGCGATCACAAAAGCTGTGATAAACATAAAACTTGACAATGAATGTTTGACGCCAATGACATGGCAAGTAAAAAGGCTCTCCTATTCTTCAAACAGTCAAGCTAATAAAATGTGACATGTTCAATTTAATCATACTGTGAATGCATTAATATTCGTGGGCAAGAAATTTCGTGCTTTTTGAAAAAAAATGATATTTTCGTTGGTTCTTAAATTCGAGCATTTTGAACCTTGTAATATTGAGCATATGACAAAAATGCTATTCGTTGGGATCTTAAATTCGTGGATAAGTTTATCAATGAAATCCACGAAAATTAGTGCTCAACGAATAATAAGGGTTTCACAGTATATTATATTACATGTTCATATATCAATCCAGATTCTTATCACACCAAAAACATAAGGAAACTTGAAAATATTAACAGGAACAGTTTTGAAACATAATTGCTTAAAAATAAGTTTCAGCAAAATCACAGGTTTTTCTTTTTATGTATGTAGTTCCACACTTTCTTCTTTATAGTTGTCCATGACCTGCGGTGGATTTTTCCATTGTTCTTTTTACTCAATTCGATTGCTTTGTAGCAGTCGCGCATTCCTGGTGTTAACCCTGTAGCCAGGTGACGCTCAAAGTAACTGTTTATTTCACTTAATTCTTCTTCTGTCCAAGGAACCCTTGAAACTGACTCTGCAAACAAACATTGATAACTAAAATGCTGACAAACAAAATTTGTGAACAGCGCAAAACCAAGTCGAGCTTGTTCTTAAAAATAATATGCACAACTAGGCTTAGTACTAATCACTTGTGTAAAAGTTTCACTGAAATCCAACAAACAGTTTAGGAGAAGATGCGCAGACAAACTTTGCGACATATTTTATTATAACAATAAATCGCATTAAAACAAAAATTGTCGGAGGACAATATAGCTTGCCTATCAGGGCCTACTTCTGAACAGTTATAGCATTAGGTAAAGTCACACAGTATCACCTATTGCAAGATAAAACACCGTTTCTATACTTGCATGCAAATGTTAACCAAGTCCATACAGGCCCTTTTGGGCCTTTTAAATCTGTAATTTTTTTATATACGATAAGCAACAGCATACACAGTGTCTGAGAAAAGGCCTTGCATGCAAAGGTTTGACAAAAATTCTAAGTCCAAAAAGGGGCACAATTCAGTCAAAATCCATTCCAGAGTTATGGGACTTGACATACAAGGTCATCTAATGACCCTGAATAAGTGTGTGAAGTTTCAAAACAACAGCATACGCAGTGTCTGAGAAAAGGCCTTGCACGCAAAGGTTTGACCAAGCTGGCAACGCTTTCCAGGTTTAGTTAAAATTCGCTTAAGAAATGTAGCTTCTAGACAGTTAACAAAATGTAACAAGATGTAAAGCGCAAATTTTTGTTAAATCATAACCGTGGTTGCATGTGCCAAACAAAGCCCATGAAATTGTGGACAAGTGTTTTCAAATTATGAGGCTAGGTCAATTAAGTTTAATTTATTGGTCAACAATGACCTCCAAATAAATTCTATGAAAATAGCTTGATTTTTCGTTAGAAACTGGAGGGCTATAGTAGTTAAATAATTTTTACTTTGTTTGCGTTTTGGTTCTTCCTCGACATCATCGTCCATGAAATTATATTCATCAAACGTATCAGCTGTAAAAACAAAATATGTTTAATTAAAAAACCTGCTATGGAGGTTACTTGGCAAGCATTTGATTTCTGCTTGTGAATATATGAGCAACATTTTGTAGCAAATGTTTAAAACTACAGTATATCCTATAAACATGTGGTCAATATATTAGACTCATGATGAAAGGTATGTTGTGCAATACTAAACTGTAATAACAATAATGCAAGAACTGTAACAACAGCTGTCTATAAGGACATCATCTTTGAAAAGTCCAATTAAATGTGTAAAGCGCCGATTTTTAACAGTTAATATTCTAAGTAAAACAAGAGGGCCATGATGGCCCTGGATCGCTCACCTTAATTATACAATGTACTGCAATGCAAAACACATCAAGACAATTATTCTGAATGCAACCTCCACAGTGTTAACAAGATTTTCCTTCATTTGGCCTAGTGATCTATATTTTTTTACCTTATATGACCCATATTCCAACATGGACTAGATATCATCAAGACAACATTCTGACAAACTTTCAACTTGCTCAAAGTAAAAATGCGGCCTCCGGAGTTTGAACAATATGTTCCTTTATTGACCATGTTTCTGACCCAATATGACCCATATTCGAACTTGACCTAGACTAACATTCTGACCAAATTTCAAGCTGCTGATGCAAAAAATGCGGCATCCAAAAGTGTTAACAATATTTTCCTTCAATTTGACCTAGTGACCTCGTTTTTGACCTCATATGGCCCAGTTTCGAACTTGTCCAAGATTTGATGGAGATGAATATTCTGATAAACTTTCATGAAGATTAGATGCAAAATGTAGCCTGTAGAGTGTTAACAACCTAAAATGTTGACGACGCAGGACGCCGGACAAAATGTGATCACAATAGCTCACCTTGCACTTCGTGCATAGGTGAGCTAAAAAGGTCATGGTAACACCACACGAAGGTCAAGGCCAGTTATTTTAAGTTGTGAAAGTCGTGTCAAAAGGGTCATTGTGTGTAAAATTGAACAATAAATAAACAAGAGGGCCATGATGGCCCTATATCGCTCACCAGAGTAAGTGTTTTAGGGTCCTAATTTAATTGCTCTACAAAAATAAGAAAGAAGGTAAAAAATTCATGGTGAAGGTCATCCAAAGACAACGATGATATTTGATTGTAAAAGATCACACTTAAGTCATGGTCACATGTTTATAAATCAACGTAAAGGACATGTGACAGATAAATGAAGTTTTTATCGTGTTCACAAAGTCAATTATAACAATTTAGCCAATTTCAAAGGGCCATAATTCAGTCATGCAAAAGGAACCAAGCTCTCATGTATATCTAGCTACTGTATAAGTTTGGTAAACATCGGATAATAAATGATGACTTTATCGTGTTCACAAGGTCAATTATGCCAATGTTGCCAATTTTAAAGGGCCATAATCCAATCATGCATGGACGGATCTGGCTGGTTTTCGAAAGGAACCAAACTCTCATGAATATCTAGCTACTGTATAAGTTTAGTAAACGTGGGATTATAAATGATGACTTTAACTTGTTCACAAGGTCAATTATACCAATTTTGCAAATTTTAAAGGGCCATAATCCCGTCATGCATGAACAGATCTGAATAAGTTTGGTAAACATCGGATAATAAATGAAGACTGTATCGTATTCACAAGAAATTATGGACGGACGACAGACAAAGGGCGATCACAAAACTTCACCTTGTCACGTAGTGACAGGTGAGCTAAAAATGAATGACAAACAATATTAGCTTTTTGCACAACTCGGGCGACACCAAGGTATGAGAGTACCTCAACTTTTTTTTAGCCACAAACTCTTTTCCCCATCAAAAAACATATGTCTTTTCCCTCTACCTTTGAATATAAACATACCGTTGTGTAGGTCTGGCTGCACTTCACCACCATTGGGTACACAGCTCTCTAGAGAAGCAGTCTCATTCTCTGATATGAAAGAAAAGTACGGAGCTCAAAAATCATAAATGTACGTCTTCAGTCAAAATCCAACATTAAATGATTTGCCTAAAATAACACAAAAGAATTTGTTAATAGCTGGGTTTTACGAACATTCAACAAAATTTCAGCCATGTAGAGACAGACAGCCAATGCCCCCTATAAACCTATTCCATGCATTAACAATGTAAGTAAATGTGTGTAAGATATAGTAAACAAGTTAATGTCGTATTGCAAGCAATACAAACGTCCACTACCGGACGAGGACAGCACATTGTGTATTGTATGTGCATTTGTTGATAAAAACAGCAATGCACTGCGTACATTTTGGATACAGTCCTATCAAACATTTCTCTTTTCGACCTCTAAGTATGACCTTGACATTTGAGGTACAGGCCTGGGTCTTGTGCGCGACACGCCGCCTCATCATGGTTAACGTTTGTGCCAAGTTTCTTGGAAATCCTATGATGCATGGTGGAGATGCGGGCCGGACAAGGTAATCCTATCAAACAGTACTCATTTTGACCTTTGACCTCTAAGTGTGACCTTCACATTTGAGGTACCAGGCTTGGGTCTTGTGCGCGACACGCCGCCTTATGGTGAACATTTGTGCCAAGTTTCTTTCAAATCCTATGATGTAGGCCGGACAAGGTTAGGTGGGACTGACAGACAGCCAGACGGACGGACGGAATTGACCAAACCTCTAGTCCCCAAACCGATCTTCAATCAGTAGGGGACTAATAATTTAATTCAAGCTTAATCACAATATTGGATTGTATAAGTAGATACTTACCACCGACATCTGCACATGTTTCTATTACTTGTTCCTCCGAGGAAGATGGGAACACAAGTTCTGAAAATACAAACATATTACATAGTTTTATTACTAAAAGATCAATCAAAACATTATTACATTAAATTGCATTGACTGTAGAGTAGTATAAATTACTTATTGAACTGAATCGAACATACTACTCTGGCTGTAAATTACTTAAATAATTTACTCTTGAATTCCAAGAGCAACAAGCAAATTCAGAGAATTATGGTCCCCCGCCAGGGTCAAGGTCACAAGGTCAAAAAAATTGTTATTGATGGAAAGGGGTTGTCACAAGGAATACACATGTGAAATATGAAAGCAGTACCTATTACGGTTCAGAAGTTATGACCAAGGTTAAAGTTTTTGTGACAGCGTGACGGAGGGACTGACGAATGAGATTTAATGTCCCCGACGTTTTACTTCGTAAAGCGGGGGACAATAACTATGGCCTAGGATGGTGAATCTCGCAGAAAAATGTTTGGGCACAACTTCAGTTTATGCTGATCATGTCTATAATTTCAAGTCAATGTGTGGAAAGTCACAGGGTAAGGGTAAGTCAATGTGTGGAAAGTCACAGGGTAAGGGTAAGTCAATGTGTGGAAACTCAGGAAGAAGTTTGCTATACAATTAACCACCTCGAATAGGGAACAGAGCATTACTTAAACAAGAAACCGCTGAAGACGGTAAGGCCAGATTGTCGGCAATTTGACCTTGAAAATCGACAAACCAAGGTCAAGGTCAAAGTAACCATAGAAATCAATAGAACTTGTTACTTGTTTCAAGTTTATAACCCTTTCCAGTGCTGAGATTTTGCCTCAACCTGAAACCTCAACCAAAATGTTGACAGACGGACAGACATCCGGACAGACAGAAAGACATCGCCAATCTATAGACCGAAATTGCTAGAGCAATCCGGCCAAAAAATGCACAGTTTTACAGACACAAAAATTACCAGTAAGATCGATGCTATCGAGAGTCTTTCCTGCATATTTCCCGGCTACATTGTACTCCTGCAGCAGCATCATTTTTGCTATATCAACTCTCTCTATCACTCCAGACGTCTGGCGATAATGTATCTTATGGACATCAAGTGAGTGGCCCAAATGGTTAAGTAACCACTGTTGCTGATGGTGGTTGAGGTCGTAAATCTAGGTTAAAAGCAAAAAACAGAAACAAATATTGTATATTTATAAATGGTAGTTTACACAAAAATCAATCTGTAAACTGTAAATCAGTAAGTCCCCCCCCCCCCCCCCCCCCCCCCCCCCCCCCCCACACACACACACACAAAAATAGCCTTTTTTCACTATAAAGGGGCCATAAGTCTGGTCAAAAATTATCTGATCCAAAAATGCAGACAATATGCACAACTAGGCTTGGTACCAATCACTCATGTGAAGTTTCACTAAAATCCAACAAACGGTTTAGGAGAAGATGCACAGACATACTTTGTTACATACATCCATCCTGACAGAAAGCACAAAATCAATATATCTCCCTACCCCACTCTGCATAAAGCACATTTGAAAATAACCAAATTATTTGTCAACTTACTTGTGACACTGTTGCTGTGTATTTTCTGAGGTTAACAGACGTTATCTTCTCAGGCTGTCGAAGTTTGACCTCTTGGCACATGCTCTTCAAACTATCATAAGCACGAATAGCTCCCATCTCTGAAACATTTGAACAGCATTTTTCCAATACATTTGTTTAAATACTATACATAGAAACATGCAACAAAGTTCATCTTAGCTACAATATCTATACTTTAAAGGGGTTCATTCGCATTTGACCAGCAATATTGAATAATTTTGGTTATTTGTTCCATGGAATGTGTTTTATTTTCTTAAACAAAATTTCCAATTTCCTATGGCTATATTCCTTAAGGATTACATAAAATAAGATTTTTGTTAAACTGACACCGATGCAAAATGCTACTTCAGTATGCTACACTGATCATAGCATACTAGAGTAACTATAGTATACTACACAAACTTCATTTACTATAGCAGTAACTGCAGCAGACTAAGGTATGCTAAATTAAAACAGGACTATGTATTAACCACATATTACCACAATGGACCTAAGCCATAGTTTTTGTCTGTATACTTACTGGTATTTGGAAACAGGTACAAATTGTCTGGGTGAATGCCACAATTGTTTCTAATGTGTGCATTGCTGATGTGCTCTAGAGCTGTCTGAACATCTTTTGGTATAATAACTGGAACACCACGTCCTCCCTGAAAAAAGTATTAGTTATTTTTACCAATCCTTTGTGATCATTGATCACACTGCTGCTTGATATATGAAAATATAATTCTGCTCAAGCCAGTGCTAGGTGACATGAAAGGTGTTGCACATTTCATAACCTTCCATGAACAGACTTAATAAAAGCGAGTCTGCTATTTTTCAACCTAGTTGTCTGCTACTTGCTTCCAAGGGATCTTCTTTAAGTATTTATTTGTTAAATTTGTTATTTGTCAAATGATGCAAAAACCAGTTTTCAACATACTTTAGAATCCACTTTTCAAAAAGGCAGCCATGAATTTGACATGCAACAAAGGGTTAAAAGTAAGTGCTTTCAAATTTTAAAAGTCAATCAAAACCTATTGACCAGTCACCAAATGGTACATAGTTTTAAAGTCTTAAACTTATTTATTTTACATTGATTGCGAAACAAGCCTTAAGCTTATATTAATCACGCTCGATGTCTCAAATGGTACATATCTCCGCCTTATATAGATGTCAGAGTGCTTGCAACGAAAAATCCTTTTGTCATAAATGATTCATGCTTTTGAAATGTAAACAAATCAAACGAGCATAACGTCCATATCAGGCCATACCAATAACCATTGAATTATTGTGAATTGCCATTAACAGCAAAATAAACAAACAACATACAGAATTGGAGTTCGGAGTAAACAAATAAAAAGTGTACCTATTCTGTTTAAACATTTACATATTTTGTGAACGGTTACACCTCAATTCCTACCGGTAGCTCAGTCGGTAGCGAAGCAGGCCGTCAATACAGGGGCTGTGAAATTGAACCCCAGCTCGGCCAACATTCTTTCCGTTTGACAATTTGTTTATGTAACTGTGACAAGCGTCATTCACCAATGGGCTAACAGTCTATGTGGAAAAGCAGCCAGTTGCTTGGAAAGTATGTTGTGTGAAGTACTGGTGTGAGAAAACCAGGAAACATATGAATAGGTGAACTAGCTGCCGTGATATGACTGAAACATTGTTGAAAACGGCGTTAAACCCAAATCAATCAATCAATCAATTCCTACTTGTCGTTGTGTACATGTGTAAACATGTCGGCCTTAATCAAAGGTAGGTCAAAGAGCAACACTGTTTATCTTTTTTGTAGTAACAGCATCCTTGACACGGACCCCAGCAAAGCTTATGTAACAAGTTTGTCAGTTTGGTAACAATCAGTCAATCCTAACTAAAAGTATTGAGTGGAGACCTGTTGGATGCAATTTTATTGTGTAAATAAGGTGCTGACCCTTGTAAATAAAGTCTTAAAAGTTAAGGGCATTTTGTTTAGCAATTTTACAAACCTTTCCACGTGTCTCCATCAGCTCTTGGCTCTTTAGCAAATGTAATTCAAGGTCTGACAGCTGCGCTCGCATAGATCTTTCAATGTCACTCACACCTATTTGTCTGCGTACATACTGCTTCAAACTGAAATATTTTTTTTTACATTTGTTCATCTGGAAGATGAAAGCAATCAATGTTTAAAAACACTAAACCAAAACAGTGCATGGAAAACAGCAGTATAATGAAAATATTGTATAGAGTTGCAACCTTATACTAAAATATGCCTATATTGTTTCATGATTTGTTTGTTTGTTTGTTTGGATTTTAACGCCGCTTTCAACAGCTTTGGTCATATCACGGCGGTCAGTGCACCTACCCATGTTTTCCTGGCTTTCCCACACCAGTACTTACACAACATTCTTTCGAAGCCAATATTCATGAAGCCCAAATTGTATCTCCTCATCAACACAGTCAATGATATAACGCTTCATAGTAAATGGTTTGAGACAAAGCATGCATTGCAGTTGTTCTGCAGGCTGTAAAATGTTCAAACATGCTCTTCAGTATCTGATCTATAATTCTGTACAATCAATATCATTTCCATACCTGGTCTAATTTAAAAAATAATGTAAACATAATTTGTATAATTAACTATGACCTATTTTGAGCAACCTATTACAACAACACTCCCAAAATACTTACGTCATAGCATCCACTTCCCCCGACCTTCGTTTGTTGTAGAGCAACAGACGACTCTGGCAGAGTTCAACTGTACGTCGAAAGCTGGCTGGGTCATCTTTAGGCTTCAGGGCATTCAATTGACCTTTGATATGGTTCTGAACAATCACCAGATCGTCAGGATTTGGCAATGTTCTAACCTGATTGAAGCGCCTTGTCTCGAGGGTAACATGGGCTACCTTTGCAACACGCAGCGACCACTCTATCTGCATTAGTTTTAGGAAGTCATTGCAGTTCTCTACTTCTTCCTTTTCACCCAATTTGAGGGACATCGCCCATTTTGCCCCTGTCAATCGCTTAATATCGTATCCGAGCTTTATTGCAGTTGATGGCGCTTTCAAATCTTCTTCATCGTCGAAATCTGGTGAAGCAGTTGTTAATGATGCTTTAATAACATCGTCAAAGAAGAGTGGGGTCAAAAAGTGAAACAGTGGCTTGATTACACAAGTTTGTGACTGTAAGTTCATAAGCAGTCTGGCCGCATCCCGCATTCTTTGTGAAGTATAATATTTTCGCTTCAACTTGTTTCCTATGTTTTTAAGAAGCCACATGTTACCAAGGCTCACAATCAAAGGATCAGTTTGAGCTTTTGTTGATATATCATCATTTCTCATGAATGTAAAAACTTCTTCACGTAAACCACGGCTTGCAACTGAATTAATCTTCCCCGATTCACAAAGACTTAAGATTCTGAGCTCCTTTGTAGACTTTTTCTGACAGTCGGATAGTCCCAGAACAACTGCTGGACAATGTTTCTGGTGAAATCTCATGGTTTTATCAGATTTTATCCATACCAAACATCCAGGGCATGGCCCATACTGGTTAATATCAAAAGATGTTCCTTTCAGACGTCTCCCTAAAATTACTTCACCACTTCCTTCATTTAGAACCCGCTTATTGTTAGTATTGTCCCCTGCATTTCGTAACATGTCCCATCTGGCTTTCACTTCCTTGTGTTTCGAGCCATACTTCTTAGACAGTTCCAGAATTTCTGTCATTTCATGCTGATCAGAATGTTTTCGCAGATGTTTTGCTATATTCGTTCGAACATTTTTGCAAAATGTGCAGGCATGAACTTGATTCCACACAGTTGACCTCTTCTTCCTTTGGCCATTTGTAGAAGTAAGAGTTTCAAGTACCTTCCTTATATAAATGTTTTTGTTTCTTTTGTCAATATTTTCTTTGAACACTGGTAATAAAACAGAGATTTCATCACTGTCCTCAGGCGAACATTCAGAATCATGTACAATGTCTGAATCATAATCACTAACAATGTCATTTATATTGGTGGGAAAAGACCTCATTTGTGTTTTATTTCTGCTTTTAGTAGTCCTCTTTTTACAGTGAGCATTTTGCTTTCCTTTTAACTTCTTCCTTTGTGTTACACCCGAACAGCCTTTACCACTGATTTCATAATCTGTTGTGCTTGAGCCATCACTTTTCCTTTTTAGCACATAATCCTTATCCTTTAAACTATCATCACTATCCAAATCGGAAACATCTGAATGACTAACATTACTATCTGACTGGGACGTACTATCTTCTTGGTTCATTGCTAGTCGACCTTTTTTTACTTTAATAACTGCCAACGGTAATTTCCTTTTTAAGGCTTCTTTGCAGAATGTTTTGCGGTATGCAGAGTAAGGCTTTTCAGTATGACCTGTTGTTAAAAGTTGGGACTTTTTTCCTTCTTCCCTATCTTCAGAGGTAACAAGTTCTTTCTGCTTAGAAACCCTTCCTTCTTGAGTGGATTCTTGAAGGTCACCTTTGTCACTACATTCAGAGGTAACAAGTTCTTTCTGCTTAGAAACCCTTCCTTCTTGAGTGGATTCTTGAAGGTCACCTTTGTCACTATATTCAGAGGTCACATGTTCTGTCTGCTTAGAGACCGCTCCTTCTTGGGTGGATTCTTGGAGGTCACCTTCGTCACTATCTTCAGAGGTCACCAGTTCTGTCTGCTTAGAGACCGCTCCTTCTTGGAGGTCACCTTCGTCACTATCTTCAGAAGTCACAAGTTTTGTCTGCTTAGAGACCGCTCCTTCTAGAATGGATTCTTGTAAGTCACCTTCGTCACTATATTCAGAGGTTACAAGTTCTTTCTGCTTAGAAACCCCTCCTTCTTGAGTAGATTCTTGTAGGTCACCTTCGTCACTATCTTCAGAGTTCAGGAGTTCTGTCTGCCTGGAGACCGCTTCTTCTTGCATGGAATCTTGTAGGTCACCTTCGTCACCATCTTCAGAGGTCACAAATTCGTTCTGCTTAGAGACCACTTCTTCTTGAATGGAGTCTTGGAGGTCACCTTCGTCACTATCTTCAGAGGTCACGAGTTCTGTCTTCTTAGACACTGCTCCTTCTTGGATGGATTCTTGTAGGTCACTTTTGTCACAATCTTCAGAGATCACAAGTTCTTTCTGCTTAGAAACCCCTCCTTCTTGAGTGGATTCTTGAAGGTCACCTTTGTCACTATATTCAGAGGTCACAAGTTCTGTCTGCTTAGAGACCGCTCCTTCTTGGGTGGATTCTTGCAGGTCACCTTCGTCACAATCTTCAGAGGTCACAAATTCTTTCTGCTTAGAAACCCCTCCTTCTTGAGTAGATTCTTGTAGGTCACCTTCGTCACTATCTTCAGAGTTCAGGAGTTCTGTCTGCCTGGAGATCGCTTCTTCTTGGGTGGATTCTTGTAGGTCACCTTCGTCACTATCTTCAGAGGTCACAAGTACTGTCTGCTTAGAGACTGCTCCTTCTTGAATGGATTCTTGTAGGTCACCTGTGTCACTATCTTCAAAGGTCACAAGTTCTGTCTGCTTAGAAACCCTTCCTTCTTGAGTGGATTCTTGAAGGTCACCTTTGTCACTATATTCAGAGTTCACAAGTTCTTTCAGCTTAGAAACCCTTCCTTCTTGAGTGGATTCTTGAAGGTCACCTTTGTCACTATATTCAGAGTTCACAAATTCTTTCTGCTTAGAAACCCCTCCTTCTTGAGTAGATTCTTGTAGGTCACCTTCGTCACTATCTTCAGAGTTCAGGAGTTCTGTCTGCCTGGAGACCGCTTCTTCTTGGGTGGATTCTTGTAGGTCACCTTCGTCACTATCTTCAGAGGTCACAAGTTCTGTCTGCTTAGAGACTGCTCCTTCTTGAATGGATTCTTGTAGGTCACCTGCGTCACTATCTTCAGAGGTCACAAGTTCTGTCTGCTTAGAGACTGCTCCTTCTTGAATGGATTCTTGTAGGTCACCTGTGTCACTATCTTCAAAGGTCACAAGTTCTGTCTGCTTACTGACTGCACCTTTGTCAATAGGTTCAGAGGTCACAAATCCACTCTGCTTAGAGATCGCTCCAGGTTGAAAGGATTCTTGTAGGTAACCATCAAGTTGATCGGTTCCTTCTATCCCACTGGCTACTGCATACTGACCATCTTCTGAAACATCAATACAAACAAGAGGGTCATGATAACCTATATCCCTCATCAAAGTCTACGACTAACAAGGATTTCAAAGAATGTATGTGGATGTTTGCATATAATGGGACATTATCTCAGCTGGTGAAGTTATTGATAGTGAATAAATAATTCAAGTCAATAATTTTGCTAGTTATTAAGATATTAGACTTCATAAAAAACTTTAACCAATCATTCTAATTTAAAAAGATTCAGTCAAAATTCAAATCAGAGTTATGGAACATGTTACTCGTGATGCAGAGGTTGATAATGAGTAAGTTTTTAAAGTTTCAAGTCGATACATTTGATCGACTGACATTTGATAGTTACTGAGACATGAACTTGATAAAAAAAAATTGCGGACACCGACCCAGTTCAAAAGATGCTATAGCCTACGTATTTTTCGAATAGTCAAGCTAAAACAGCTAAAAAACCTTCCAAGTTAAGCACTAATTAGACTATGTTTGCCAGAAGATGATGTTTGGGGCTTAAATGATGACACTTCATATTTAATTTCTTCCGCAATATAATAACTTATGTTGTTTCACAATTCAACGTTTCATTTGTACCACTTTTTTCCCCAGAAAGAAAAAACCTAACAAGAATTCCATATAAGTGGATGTGTCATCTTCAAGGACCTACAATAAACCTAGGCACGTAGGTATTTAATAGATCTTATGACTCTTGACCTGAGATGTTGAAGTCTCAAAAAAAAAGAATGTGACATTTGATTCCAAAAAGATCTATACCTTTAAGGAATATCTGAGAAAAGCTGAGAAGCAAATGTCAGGGGCAAGTGACACAACATTGTTGTACTTCAATAGCAATCGCCTGTATCTCAAAATATGAAATAAATCCATTTGTGCTGGGAAAACAGCAGTGTAATTCTGCCAAATTTTCTTTCCCACTTGCATCTGAATCAATTCCAATCAAGTCAAGAAAGGGCTATATCTTGCATAATAGAACTTTTTTAGACAAAATGGGTTTCCGCGCATTAACTGCATTTCAACGAAATTTGCTGTCGGTCTTTATAAACTGTTGGTAAAGATTTATTTTCATTTATGGCTACAATGGTTTAAATTTATGCATACATATTGCATACTTTAAACCTCCTACAATTTTCATCAGCTTTTATAGGGTTTTATTACTCTTAAATATCATGTTGCATTCGAAATACTGAAAATTTGTAGTTATTTCCAGGAGTTTAATTTCTTAACAAGAGGGCCAAGATGGCCCTAAATCAATCACCTGAATGATAGTAAATTAGAAGCAAATATTTAACTGCAAATATCTGTGAAAATTTGATCAAGAGTTCAAATGAAACTGCAAGGAGTGGACACTCAGTTAAAGAAATAGTTTATCAGTAAAAGCCATTTGTATCTTGAAATCTAACAAGAAATTTAATAAGAATGGAATTATAAAGTTTTGTCATCTTGCACCTTTCCTGATACCGCTTTGCTGCCCTGTTTGTCAACGAAATCAATATGGCTTGAACAGTTTTTGTAGAGAGTCACTCAAAGAACATTTCTCCTAAATTATCTTGGAATCTGACAAATGGATTATGGAGATGGAGGTTTTTAAAGTTTGTGTATTTTTCTCAATTTCTGATGCCGCAGCAACAAAAGTTCTATACAGAATGTAAGTCTTTGAACAATTTTGAAAGAGGACCATCAAAGGACAATTCCTGTGAAGTAACGTTGAAATTGTTGAGTGGAATGGTAGGAGTTGTCATTTGTAGCTAAAAGTTCAATTTACCCCTTTTGTGATGACGCGAGGTTGCTATGGTTGTGTAACCAATCAATACGGCTTTAACAAATTAAGTAGATGATCAATGAAGTAAGATTCCTATTCAATTTTCTTAATATCAGACAAGGACTTTACAATAATGGAATTTCCAAATTTTGTCATTTTGCCCCTTTTCTGATGCCTCCTGACTGCCATGTTTTTCAACCAAACAGTATGCCTTGAACAATCTTTGTAGAGTGTCACCAAAGAAACATTTCTACAAAACTATATTGGAATCTGACATGCAGATTCAGAGGAGAAGATTTTTAAAGTTTGGACATTTTGCCTCCTTTCTGATGCCGCAGCAACCAAAGTTTTCAATGATTTTTTAAATATTTGAACAATTTTGAAAGAGGGTCACCAAAGGAACGTTCCTGTGAAGTTTGGATTAAATTGGTCCTGTGGTTTAGGAGTAGATGATGTTTACAGCTAAAAGTTAACAACGGACGATTTTGCCCCTTTTCTGATGCCTCTGATTCAGAGGACAAGATTTTTAAAATTTAGACATTTTGCCCCCTTTCTGATGCCGCAGCAACCAAAGTTCTCAATGGAATTTAAATCTTTGAACAATTTTGAAAGAGGGTCACCAAAGGAACATTCCTGTGAAGTTTGGATGCAATTCGTCTAGTGGTTCAGGAGGAGATGATGTTTAAAGCTAAAAGTTAACGAAGGACGTTGGACACAAAGTGATCAGAATAGCTCACCTTGAGCCTTTGGCTCTAGGTGATCTAAAACGCTGATATAATACTGTGTCAACTTACCGTGGGCCCACTCGATGTCACAAAGAAATTCCTTGACAGTGTTCTTTCTCTTCTTTAATGCCGCTGAAATGATTTGAAATATAGTTATAGTTCTTGTACACTGCACTTCCTCTCATTGTACTTTACCATCATATAAAGTTTTATTAAATTACAACAAGTAGTTTTCAAGTTATGCTCTGGACAAGAGAAAGTACCAAAGGGTAATAACTCTGTAATTAGCTAGAATATAGTTATGGTTGTTGTACACTGCACATCCTCTCATTGTGCTAGTTTTATTCAATTCTATCCAATAGTTTTCAAGTTATGCTCCGGACAAGGGAAATTGCAAGGGACCAACTAACTGATCACAGGATGACTCCTATATATATTACCCCCTTAAACTTTGTTTGTGGGGGTATAACAAAGGATATGGTAGGAGCAAATAGGGAAGCTGATCATTGTAACAATACTTTTGACATCATATGGCCCAGTTTCAAACTTGTCCAAGATTTGATGGAGATGAATGTTCTGATAAACTTTCATGAAGATTGGTTGCAGAATGTAGCCTGTAGAGTGTTAAAAAGCGCAAATGTTGACGACGCAAGGCGGACGCCAGACAAAATGTGATCCCAAGAGCTAAAAAACAATTGATTGATTGATTGGGGTTTAACGCCGTTTTTAACAATTTCTCAGTCATATCACGGCGGCCAGTTCACCTACTCACACCAGTACTCCACACAACAATCTTCCCAAGCAACTGGCTGCTTTTCCACATAGACTTAGCCTATTGGTGGAAGACGCATGTCGCAATGACTTTTGTCAAACGTCGGAAAGAAAGTTGGCCGAGCCGGGATTCGAAATCACAACCCCAGGATTGACAGCACAGATTTTTTTAATTGATCATACTGCTCGATGAGTATTCACAATAACTGCTATAAAAGGAAAAAACTGTAACAAATAACTGTATCAAAAAACTGTAAAAAATAACTTTATCAAATAACTGTAGCATAATCCAGGGTTAGTATTAGTGATAAATAGAAATGTCAGATTCTGCTTTCTCTCGACAATACTACTTGTGAAACATTTTCCTATAGTTTTTATAACTTCACTTTTGCTTAGATTATTATTATCATGTGATTTCCCACAGTTTTCATCGGGGAAAGCCAGTTTGGGTAAAATTCAAATAACTTGCAAACCCTGGAAATAATGCAAAAACGATGAAAACATTCTAACACATAATTAACTAGACATACAGATGCCCTTTTCTTTCATCATTTTCAAATTTCCTGGAAATGGCACAAGCTGTGACCTCTTGACTGTGAAACTAAGAACCATGCCTCAATTATTATAAAGCATTATATGTATTTTGGCTTAATCTTAAAGTTAACATCACTTCAAACAGACATTACTGAGAAAAATTACATTTGTAAGCATAGGGAAGTCTGAGTCAGTCACACTCTTACAAATTAGACCAGACTTGAAAAAAATGATTACCCTACTTTCTAAAACAATGATGTCTTTATAGTAGCTGCAGCGTTCGACACCTAACCTAAGTCCTGCAGTCAAAGACTTTCTTGACTGTGAAACTAAGAAACATGCCTCAATTATTATAAAGCATTATATGTATTTTGGCTTAATCTTAAAGTTAACATCACTTCAAACAGACATTACTGAGAAATATTACATTTGTAAGCATAGGGAAGTCTGAGTCAGTCACACTCTTACAAATTAGACCAGACTTGAAAAAAATGATTACCCTACTTTTTAAAACAATGATGTCTTTATAGTAGCTGCAGCGTTCGACACTAACCTAAGTCCTGCAGTCAAAGACTTCTAAAATTCGTCTTGGATTGCTGGATTTCGTTGGTCGCATTATTACAAACATAATCTTTTATTAAAATATATAATCAGTGCTGCTATTGAAGATCGAACCAGGTACCTCACAATTTACATTCCAGAGTGATATCATAAGGCTACTAGGTCGATTGTTAGAAATATACTACATATAGTTTTTATAATTAAATTAATTATGTTCTAGATTTCAAATGTTTACAAACATTTCCAGTGGCGGACTGATTACATTTACCATGTTATTTGTTAAAAAAAAAAAATTAAAACGTTTTTTAAATTGAATACACTTGTTTTTTACATTCAAATTGAATGTATATTCAAAATGGTAGGCGTTATTATGAGATCAATGAATATTTAATGCCACAAATTGATTTATCCACAAACTTTAGGAACATCCCTCGTACATCGCTATGTTACACAGGTTTAGTTTTAGTGTTGATCTTGTAATTGTATTTTGTAATGCTGAATGCACCAAAAAAGTTAAATTGACGTCTCGAAACCGTAATGTTACTTTAATCTTAACACAAAGTCATTACATATCAGCAGTCATTAATTGTTACACTGAAATTGATATAATTGTTTTCAACATACAGGTTCTACTCGCCATCATATAGTCAAGGGAAGCATATGCGCATATGTTTTTGTATAAAATTACTCGAAAACAACATAGCAATTATTATGTTAAAAGTTTTTATGCTGAAACATTATAATATACTTATGGCATATTGATTCACAGGTCTTTTAATATTTCACATTTGCATTGTCTAAGTATTATTATCATATCCGACTCCATGATATTTTAATTGTTTTTTGGTCTTGTAAATATTGACACCAATTTGGCACTCATTTAAGAATATATTTCAAAATGAACCACTACAGTATCTATCAAAATGCTCTGTGACAATGATTTGATTGAATAAATATTCATGAACCCGATTTTTTTTTGTATTTTTTTCTCTTAACTTCTGTTTCATGATGCTTGGACTTGCACCCAAGTGAGGAACAAACGAACCTTGGTTTTCGATCCAGACATCAGTAATATTTCGGAGCAATTATATAAGCAGGGTTTTAAAGTTCCATTTCATGCTGAATTATTGTCCAAATGAATGTTTTCAATGAAATCTAATCTGTGGGGTAACAAGTATCAAAGTATTCTTAACAAATATTATTACATTAGCTCTAAGATAACTACTTCCTAATAAATTAAGATAGCACTTACTAAGCAGCATCACTATGACAATATACTGTCACTTCTTCTCCTTCCCTTCCGTCCCACCAGTCTATCACCTGTACTGGCCACTTGCATTTTTGAGGGACTCCTTTTAATGAACTCCAAAAGATGTTATGCTTGTCCATAATACCAGTTTCTCTGCAAAATAAATTAAAATGACATTTTATCCTATAAGCTGTAAATAGTGCTGTCCAATTCATAGTGTTCATGGATGCAGGTTACTGGTAGACACTCAGTAGCCACCTAGGCCCTCCCAATTTTTATTTCGAGTGGCCCAGTCATATTTTAGAAACCAAAGGCAACATTGAAACAATATTTTTAAATGTGAGGTCATACCAACATCCATGGTGCATTTGAAAACTGTGTACTGTACTTGTAAATTACAGCTGTGTGCAGTACTAGTTAGTCAAGAACAATTCAATCAAATGTCTGACACTTTATTTGAGCTTCAGGAATCTGGATGTGATGAAAAGTTCATATTAAAGTTCATAAAATTGAGATTTCAATGCATAAAAATTAGAAGCATATTATTTTTCATAATCCTGGACAGTGTACCGCATAAAGATGGATGCCTTAGAAACCACCATTAAGAATGGACTAAAAGTTTAGAAATAGGTTTACAGTGCTCCAGATAAATTTCCGTTCTATAAAAAGTAACATGCAAACAGAATAAAAAGGTAATAGTTCCTGAATTAATGTTTTCATATAACGTATGGGAAGAATAATACACTGTATATATTATCTCGGGTAGCGTTGGTTAGAAATTCAGCTACATATTAAGCATGTACATAGAAGTACAAGACTATTATATTATCTCATATAGTAGCACCATTAAGTGTACAGGCATTATGTTTAACATACGTATTATCTATGTGACTGTGGTGAAGTAGGTTAGAGCTTAAGTCTTCAAAACTATACTTACAATGAGGGCATTGTCATGAAGAACAGTGTTTTTAAATGCCAATTGAAATTAAAAGTTAAATATTCTCACAAATATTTAACCAGAAAGTCCACAAAAAAAAATACAGACCTGAAAGTAAGACTCGTGCCCAATTTGATTGTACCAGAAAATTCACACCCCTTAACTTGGTGACATTTAAATAGTACATGCATGTATTAGTTAGTTTATTTTCATTATTTAACTATTTGCATAAAATATTTAAAACAAGAAACCGCTGAAGACGGTAAGGCCGGATTGTCGGCAACATGACCTTGAAAATCAACAAACCAAGGTCAAGGTCTAGAGTAACCATAGAAATCAATAGAACTTGTTACTGGTTACCTTCAGGCAAAGTTTCAAGTTTGTAACCCTTTCCAGCGCTGAGATTTTGCCTCAACCTGAAACTTTAACCAAAATGTTGACAGACAGACAGACATCGCCAATCTATAGACCGGAATTGCTAGAGCAATCCGGCCAAAAATCTTCTTACAGGCAAATATTTTTCCGCAGAGATAAAATTTTACAAATTGTATTTTTTTACAATTTCGGGAAAACTGGACAAGTTTTGGAAAATAAAAAAATACCAGACATGACTGACTGTCCAATAGACATTCGCGTTGACTGGACAAAATTTTACCTCGTAATTCACAAGTCTTTTGGTTCTGTATAAAATATTTTCTTTGAAATCAGCAATGCTTTTGAAAGTTCAAATAGGTTCAATTCCTTAAAACAAAACAAAAACCCATTATCATACGTATGAAAATGATAGATCTTAGTATTAGGCAACTTTCTTACTAACATTAAACAGTCTTCAATTCTTAAAACAAACAGAAACATATTTCTCCTGCTTGAACAATTATATAACACATGGTAAACAAAATGGCCGAACATCTAGTGAGATGATGTCATTTCCTGTCTATGGACAAATTAAACTATCCAACAACAACATAGTGTAGCCATTAAAAGATTGGACATGGTAACCAACAATTCTTGGGACTCATTCACTTGAAAACGTTTTAAATTTTAAACTATACAACAACAACACGGACAGTGTAGCCATTAATAGATTGGACATGGAAGCCAACTATTCTCGCACTCATATACTTAAAACATTTCTAAAGTTGAAACTATCCAACAACCACATGGACAGTGTAGCCATTAGAAGATTGGACATAGTAACCAACAACTGTTGCACTCCTTGGCTTAAAACATTTTTAAAGTTGAAACTATCCAACAACCACATGGACAGTGTAGCCATTAGAAGATTGGTCATGGTAACCAACAATTGTTGGACTCATTTACTTTAAACATGTTTTAATTTTAAACTATCCAACAACATCATGGACAGTGTAGCCATTAGAAGTTTGGACATGGTAACTAACAATTCTTGGACACATTTACAAATATTTTTAAGTTAAAACTATCCAACAACGACATGGACAGTGTAGCCATTAGCAGATTGGACATGTAACCAACAATAATTGAAGTAATTTACTTTAAACATTTCCAAAGTTGAAACTATCCAACAACAACATGGAAAGTGTAGCCATTAGAAGATTGGACATGGCAACCAACAATAATTGGACTCATTTACTTGACAACATTTTCACATTTTTTACTATGGACAATGTAGCCATTAGAAGATTGGACATGGTAACCAACAATATTTGCACTCATTTAGCTTAAATATTTCTTAAGTTGAAACTATCCAACAACCACATGAACAGTGTAGCCATTAGAAGATTGGACATGGTAACCAACAATTCTTGCACTTATTTACTGAAAACATTTCTTAAGTTGAAAATATCCAACAACCACATTGACAGTGTAGCCATTTAATAGAAGATTGGACATAGTAACCAACAATTATTTGACTAATTTACTTAAAACATTTTTCAAGTTGAAACTATCCAACAACCACACATACAGTGTAGCCATTAGAAGATTGGACATGGTAACCAACAATTTATGTACTCATTTACTTTAAACATGTTTTAATTTTAAACTATCCAACAACATCATGGACAGTGTAGCCATTAGAAGTTTGGACATGGTAACCAACAATTCTTGGACTAATTTACAAATATTTTTAAGTTAAAACTATCCAACAACGACATGGACAGTGTAGCCATTAGCAGATTGGACATGTAACCAACAATAATTGCAGTAATTTACTTTAAACATTTCCAAAGTTAAAACTATCCAACAACAACATGGAAAGTGTAGCCATTAGAAGATTGAACATGGCAACCAACAATAATTGGACTCATTTACTTGACAACATTTTCACATTTTTTACTATGGACAATGTAGCCATTAGAAGATTGGACATGGTAACCAACAATATTTGCACTCATTTAGCTTAACTATTTCTTAAGTTGAAACTATCCAACAACCACATGAACAGTGTAGCCATTAGAAGATTGGACATGGTAACCAACAATTCTTGCACTTATTTACTAAAAACATTTCTTAAGTTGAAACTATCCAACAACCACATTGACAGTGTAGCCATTTAATAGAAGATTGGACATAGTAACCAACAATTATTTGACTAATTTACTTAAAACATTTTTAAAGTTGAAACTATCCAACAACCACACATACAGTGTAGCCATTATAAGATTGGACATGGTAACCAACAATTTATGTACTCATTTACTTTAAACATGTTTTAATGGACAGTGTAGCCATTAGAAGTTTGGACATGGTAACCATCTATTCTTGCACTCATATACTTAAATCATTTCTAAAGTTGAAACTATTCGAACAACCACCTGGACAGTGTAGCTATTAGAAGATTAGACATGTAACCAACATTAATTGGACTAATTTACTTAAAACATTTTTAAAGTTAAAACTATCCAACAACATCATGGACAGTGTAGCCATTAGAAGTTTGGACATGGTAACCAACAATTCTCAGACTCATTTACAAATATTTCTTAAGTTAAAACTATCCAACAACGACATGGACAGTGTAGCCATTAGCAGATTGGACATGTAACCAACAATAATTGGAGTAATTTACTTTAAACATTTCTTAAGTTGAAACTATCCAACAACCACATGAACAGTGTAGCCATTAGAAGATTGGACATAGTAACCAACAATTCTTGCACTTATTTAATACTAAAAACATTTCTTAAGTTGAAACTATCCAACAACCACATTGACAGTGTAGCCATTTAATAGAAGATTGGACATAGTAACCAACAATTATTTGACTAATTTACTTAAAACATTTTTAAAGTTGAAACTATCCATCAACCACACATACAGTGTAGCCATTAGAAGATTGGACATGGTAACCAACAATTTATGTACTCATTTACTATAAACATGTTTTAATTTTAAACTATCCAACAACATCATGGACAGTGTAGCCATTAGAAGTTTGGACATGGTAACCAACAATTCTTGGACTCATTCATTTGAAAACATTTTAAATTTTAAACTATCCAACAACAACATGGACAGTGTAGCCATTAATAGATTGGACATGGTAACCAACTATTCTCGCACTCATATACTTAAAACATGTCTAAAGTTGAAACTATCCAACAACCACCTGGACAGTGTAGCCATTAGAATATTGGTCATGGAAGCCAACAATAATTGGACTCATTTACTTTAAACATTTCCAAAGTTAAAATTATCAAACAAAACATAGACAGTGTAGCCATTAAAAGATTGGACATGGTAACCAACAATTCTTGGACTAATTTACTTAAAACATTTTTAAATATCTAACAACCACACATACAGTGTAGCTAGCCATTAGAAGATTGGACATGGTAACCAACAATTGTTGGACTCATTTACTTAAAAACGTGTTTTAATTTTTAACTATACAACAAGCTACATGGACATGGTAACCAACAATTCTCGCACTCAATTATGTAAAACATTTCTTAAGTTGACACTATCCAACAACCACACATACAGTGTAGCCATTTAGAAGATTGGACATGGTAACCAACAATTCTCGGACTCATTTACAAATATTTCCAAAGTTAAAACAATCCAACAACGACATGGACAGTGTAGCCATTAGCAGATTGGACATGTAACCAACAATAATTGGAGTAATTTACTTTAAACATTTCCAAAGTTAAAACTATCCAACAACATGGAAAGTGTAGCCATTAGAAGACTGGACATGGTAACCAACAATTCTTGCACTCATTTACTTAAAACATTTTTTGAAACTATCCAACAACCGCATTGACAGTGTAGCCATTAGAAGATTGGACAGGGTAATAAATCAATTTTTGCACTCATTTAGTTTAAACATTTCTAAAGATGAAACTATCCAACAACCGCATTGACAGTGTAGCCATTAGAAGATTGGACATGGTAACCAACAACTTTTGCACTCCTTGACTTAAAACATTTTTAAAGTTGAAACTATCCAACAACCACATGGACAGTGTAGCCATTAGAAGATCGGACATGGTAACCAACAACTTTTGCACTCATTTAGTTTAAACATTTCTAAAGTTGAAACTATCCAACGACATCACACACAGTGTAGCCATTAGTAGATTGGACATGGTAACCAACAATTCTTGCACACATTTACTGAAAACATTTTTAAAGTTGAAACTATCCAACAACGACATGGACAGTGTAGCCATTAGTAGATTGGACATGGTAACCAACAATTCTTTCACACATTTACTCAAAACATTTCCAAAGTTAAAACTATCCAACAACGACATGGACAGTGTAGCCATTAGGAGATTGGACATGCAACCAACACTCCTTGGACTAATTTACTTAAAACATTTTTAAATTTCAAACCGTCCAACAACCACACATACAGTGTAGCCATTAGAAGATTGGACATGGTAACCAATAATTATTGGACTCATCTACAAAACATTTCAGAAGTTAAAACAATCAAACAACAACATTGGACTCAAATTAACTTTTTAAATTTTATAAACTATCGTGGTTTAAACCACATGGACAGTGTTAAATTTTATAAACTATCGTGGTTTAAACCACATGGACAGTGTAGCCATTACAAGTCTGGATATGGTAACCAACAGAGACAGACATACAGAGAGAGAGAGAGAGATTATACCAAACGAAGGAATCAAAACATATGCAGCTTATATTCTTATGTTAAAATGAGCAGCTTTCCTATCTATACCACAATAAAGTAGCTAGACCAACATACCGATCGAGGGAGAAAATGTCAACATCGCACGAAAACCAATTAAAACTACATCCATTACGAAACAAACTTAAACCTACACATTTTTAAAATATTTAATGTGTTGTTGCAGATAATCGAACCTTTATCTCCGCATGTTTGACAATTAATAGCACCAAATAACGTCTTTGTAAATTAATGTAGCTTGAAATATTTACACCGGTAGTGAAAATATTCTCGGACATGCGCACTCGCATTTTTTACCGAGATCCCATTTTTTACAATACAACGTCTATTTTACCGAGATCCCATTTTTTACAATACAACGTCTATTTTATCGGTCCAAATGATTATTTACCCGACTGGACGGGCTGTCATTAGCCATGACTTTTATCGATATTTTTTAACGAATTACGGCGATTTCGGTTTTATCAGATCAGCTTTATTATGATCCGTGGTGCTTTTAACAAATGGCCGATGCATGTGACATTTCCCTCCTACCTAAAATTAAAGAATTTAACTACAATCGTTCAAAATAAAACGTTTGCATTTACAATACAATCAAATAAAAGTGCAAAATACATAAATACTCACATGTCTATAGTTTCCACTTATGATCATGTCATAGACAAGTATCCAGTGTACAAAGGCCGGTGTGCAATGTACTTTTTTCTTCACATATGCGCATGCGCGCGCAAAATTTCGTAAGTGGCGGGAAATTCATAG
The DNA here is from genome assembly GCA_031761405.1 of Serripes groenlandicus. Taxonomy (NCBI): domain Eukaryota; kingdom Metazoa; phylum Mollusca; class Bivalvia; order Cardiida; family Cardiidae; genus Serripes; species Serripes groenlandicus. Next base: position 34,386 of record JASEVX010000068.1, on the reverse strand, counting down.
ATCCGATATGCAAATTAGATGCATACTTTTAGCCAATCAGAAAAATCCGGATAGCGGGAAATTTAAATTGTCACTTTGTGGGTAGTCCGAGTGATGGACCCGATCGACGGACAAATCTGAGTCCAGACATTTACTGGGTATGCTTTGTCAAATACCCACTAATATTTGGACTATTATAATCATAGTGGTTGAGCAGTTGGGTATACCCAACAATAAAAAAAGTACCCAACAATGTCCATCTGTACTTACTTGGTACCCAACAAATGCCCTCTGGTAAACTCGCACGCACGCACGGACGACGGACAAATCGCCACGACATAAGCCCTTCTGGCCTTTGGCCAGTAGAGCTAAAAATGAAGGGATAACCTTTGTTAATACAGTAGTTTTGAGTTTGAACCCCAGCTTGTCAACTATCTTTCTAAAGTTTGACTTATGTCAATAAAATAAGTATTCTATGTCTTACATAGATGGGCTAATTGCCTATGTGAAAACTCAGTCAGTTATTTGGAAGGTATTTTGTGTACTTACTCTCTAACCTTTTATTATCCTCAAGGGGAGTTGCATGATCTCAAAGTGGAAGATTGGTGTTTGAAGTGCAAGATTTTTAGAGGGATGAGTTAAATAGTAGAAGTTTTGACAAAAGATTGGGAATTAAGAAAACTATTCAGGAGACAGTGTTTCAAAAGGAAAAGATTAAAAACAACTCATTTTTAGAATGTTTTCTATTCAATATAATATTTTCAACTGTATGTTAGCATTTAAATATTGCATGTACCTTTAAAAAGGACAGGTGTATGCAAGGGTACCTATAACACTTTCCCTCATATACAAGCTTTCTGACGCTTCTGCAGCAGACAGCTTTTTTCAAAATATAGTGACAAAAGAAGAAATTGCACAAAATGTGAAATTTCTCCTTTTGCAACAATGTTTTTATCTTTTAGTCATAGGTTAGCCCTTCAATTATAAAGATTAGCTATCTTTTGACAATATATGTTCACAGTCGTCTGCTGAAAAATTGTCGTATGAGGGAAAGGGTTAAGGAAAATAGCTAGTGTGTTATGGCTTCAAATCGCACCATTAAGTTCACCCTTTTTCTCATCATTGTGAGTAATTTGCTGTTTACCAAGATTTTAACAAAATGATTCATTTCAAAATTTATCTTTCAGGGGTGAAGATGAAAGGGGAAAAGCAGCCTTCAGAAAGGGGTTTTCCCACATTGGAGAGCTTAGAACATTATGTCCAAATGCATCTCTTCTTGCATTGAGTGCTACATGCCTAAAAAAAGATTACAAACATGTGATGAAGGTATTACAAATGAAGGACAATGCACTTGTTATTAGAGTATCGCCTAATAAAACCAACATTAAATTTGTTGTTAAAAAAATGAAAAATTTGGAAGAGTCTTTCTATAGTTTAGTGGAAGCTTTGTATAAAAAGCAAATAGGAAGAGTCATATCATACTGTTCTTCAATTAAAGAAGTATCCGATGTTTATAATTATTTAACAAATGAGTACACTGATTGTGATGTGTGTATTGAGATGTACCATTCAGAAACAACTGAAGCTACCAAAAAAAAAGTTGGATCCATTTTTCGTGACCCAAAACAAAAACTTATAATTATTGCGACCAGTGCACTTGGAATGGGGCTAGATATTGTAAATTGTGACTCAGTTATATTGTATGGTATTCCAAAGAGTATTGTTGACTTATTTCAACAGGTTGGAAGAGTTGGAAGAAATGGTCTTAAGGCCGTAGCTATATTGATTTTCAAGTCAAGTCACCTAAGTTCTGCCTCAGAACATGTTAAACATGTTTATACTACAAAGAAATGTCGTCGACAAGAAGCATTGTCTTTATTTCTTACAAAATCTGAACTTTCACAGCTTGCTCTGACAGGTAATGTTCATAGTTGCTGTGATGTCTGTGAACTATCATGCAATTGTGGTAATTGCCAAAAGTTGCCGTTTGAAAACATCTTTCTAGATAACGAGGCCAGCAATGAAGAACCCAGTGAAGAAGTTGAATCCAACTCTGATACAGAATCATATACATCTTCTGATACTGATGAGTAATTTATCTTTTTACCACACTATTTTCAAATTTCACAGTGTATTTACAACCTCATGCTATGAGACAGGAATTGTATAAAACCTGATCAGTATTGAAGTTATTTATAGGCTAATCTTTTTGCTGATTTTTCTTGGTTGGAAAAATGCTGAAACTATTTCACATTACATAAAGGGAAAAAGAATTGATCTACAAGGGAAAACATCATTTGAGAATTTAATCATTCCATATTTGTCGAAATATTATTCCAATAAATAAATAATTACAAAGGGTTGGAATACAAGGAAACCAACCTTTAAGTCTTTGTAACAAAAGTTAATAAAGATCTCCCTGCTCATGTTAGTTACATAATCAATATTTTTCAGAAATTAAATGAAAACTTTTATTGACTAAAAGTGCAGATCCAGATTTGATTAGATGACATGCGTAGGTTGATCTAAGGTGACACTTTTTGTAAATTCCTTAATGGTTGGTTTACCTTGACCAGAGCTTTGCAACTAAATTGATAACATTTTTAATTGAGTAAATCTTCAGAAGAAAAGTTTTGAAAAAAATGTATAAAAATAGAAATTTCAACTAGAATTGTTTTTGCAAAAAACAGATGTCTCCCCTCAAATATCTGTCAAAATCTCTCAAAACATTCCAACCTATAAATTTGGGACAGATATGGAGCGGACACGAAATAAAGCCTCAAACCTTTGACCTTCAAGCGTGACCTTGACATTGACCCTATATTGTCGAGACGCGGGTTCTGCACGTCGCCTTGATGAGGTAAACATGTGACCCAAGTTTCATGAAAATCCTTCAAGCCGTCTGGGAGATATGGAGCGGACACAAAATAAAGCCTCAAACCTTTGACATTCAAGCGTGACCTTGACCTTGACCCTATATTGTCGAGACGCAGGTTCTGCACGTCGCCTTGATGAGGTGAACATGTGACCCAAGTTTCATGAAAATCCTTCAAGCCGTCTCGGAGATATGGAGCGGACACGAAATAAAGCCTCAAACCTTTGACCTTCAAGTGTGACCTTGACCTTGACCCTATATTGTCGAGACGCGGGTTCTGCACGTCGCCTTGATGAGGTGAACATGTGACCCAAGTTTCATGAAAATCCTTCAAGCCGTCTGGGAGATATGGAGCGGACACGAAATAAAGCCTCAAACCTTTGACCTTCAAGCGTGACCTTGACCTTGACCCTATATTGTCGAGACGCGGGTTCTGCACGTCGCCTTGATGAGATGAACATGTGAGCCAAGTTTCATGAAAATCCTTCAAGCCGTCTTGGAGATATGGAGCGGACACGATTTCGGACAGACAGACAGAAGGACAGACAGACAGACAGACAGACGCCAAGGACAAAAACAATATATCTCCCCTGTATACAGGGGGAGACATAATTAAATATGACTTTAACAAATTGTTTTACGAAAGCAGTAAAACCTTTGCATGAAATAGACCAGTCTTCCGGCAAGCTGTGTAAACCAAGATCAACCAGTTAGCTACAGCATTTAAAAACATAGACCGTGTTTTAGACTCTGTTAGCTACAGCATGATAAAACATAGACTGTGTTTTAGACTAATATAAATTGATACATGTATATGTTAACCCTTTCCCTCAAATAGACACTTTCTGACACCTCTGCAGCAGACCTCTTTTTGAAAACATAGTGACAAGAAAAGAAATTGCACAAAACGTGTAATTTCTCCTTTTGCCACAATGATTTACACTTTTAGTCATAGGTTATCTATTCAATTATGTGGATTTTCTATTTTTTGACAAAATATGTTCAAAATCGTCTGCTACAGAATATTTGTATGAGGGAAAGGGTTACAACAAAATGAACATATGTGTAAGCTTATCTTTATCATAAGTAACCAGTCATGTGTCAAATTAACCCTGTTTCTCTTATAAGTAATGCAATTTGACACATCTCCAGCAGATGACTCTTGAGAACATTGTGTCAAAAGAAGAAATTGCTCATGGTGTTTTCCATTGAATATTTATAGATGTTAACAAAGTCTTCTGCTGCATATTTGTTGTATGTGGGAAAGGGTTAATATATCCATTAAATAAGCAAAAGACCATTGTTAGTTAGTTATGCAAAACCTCTAAAATATGATATTATAATTTTTTAATCAAGTTTGAAATATTGTTGAAAAAGAAGGAATTGTTCAAAATGAAATATTTTCCTTTTTACACTATGTTTTCGAAACTTATCTGCTGCAGATGTTTCCAAAATGTCTTCCAAAGGTAAAAGGATGTAAGCTTGAAATGTGTTTTCATTTAAGGAATGGAGAGCGTTTTTTTCGTGTTCATGTGGGTATGAACAAAAAAACCTGATCACTCACTATGAAATCGCGAAGCGGTTTCATAGACTGTGTGATCAGGGTTTTTTGTTCATACCCCCATGAACACGGAAAAAAAGCTCTCCATTCCTTATATTTTAGCATTAATATGGCTATTACAGTGAGTAATAATACATAATAGTATTTAACAACATTATTTTCCATAATATAGCACGTCAAACATTAGTACTATTTTTTAAAGGTGTCCAATTTGGCGCCAAAGTAATAACGTTATGACGTCACTTTCTTAGTATTCGGTCGCTTTTTTCAAGAATCCAAGATTAATTTTGTTTATGAGGTTATGAACAAAATATTTCAGCCAATCACAGACAAGCAAAAGTGATGAACACAAAAAAAACTAAAATATATGGTAATCAGCACAACATGTTCATGATAATCATCCATGATTTTCTTAAGATTATAGTTAGATGTGAATGTAACCTTACTAAGTGTGTTTATGAATCATTTTGAAAGTGAATCAATCTTAAGAAGACAAGTTTTAAAAATATACATGTACAAAAGTTATATTTTAATTCAATCTTAGTAAAATTTGACCTACATCTAGAAAGAAGTATCTTGGTCTGATTTGAAAGTGATTGACTGTTTCACTTGAATTCACATAGTGACTCATATCACCAGATGGCTATTCAGTATTGAAGAAATTGTGGCAAAAATAAAAGTTGTCTATGCTGAACACTATCTACTTTTGCCGCAATGTTTTCATACATACATCTTAAGCAGAAGACTTCGAAAACCTCTTGTCAATGGAAAACCACTTTAGATGAAAGTTAAATTGATTGATTGATTGATTCACTATTTCGTGTTTAACACTGTTTTTAGCTTACCTATGCACGAAGTGCAAGGTGAGCTTTTGTGATCACTCATCGTCGTCTGTCCGTCTGTTAACAATTTCCTACAAATGACTTCTCTTACTAACCCAAAGGACAGATTTCAAAATAACTTCACAGATATGGTCCTTAGGTTGTCCTCTTTCAAAATTGTTCAAATAATTTACTGCAGCATCAGCAAAGGGCAGCAACCAAAGTGACCAAAACTTAAAAAACCTTCTTGTCCAAAAGTACTTGCTCTATTTAAAAATGATTTTGCACAAATGTTCCTTTGGGTACCCCCTACCAAGATTGTTCGAATATGTCCGATCCGTTGAAAAACATGGCTGCCAGGGGGCGGCGATTATTTTCCTTATATGTGCATTGTTAAAACTTCAAAAATCTTCTTGTCCAAAAGTACTGGCCCGATTTGAAAATTATTTTGCACAAATGCTCCTTTGGGGAACCCTCTACCAAAGTTGTTCAAATATCTAGATCTGTTAAAAAACATGGCCGCCAAGGGGCGGAGCTTATTTCTCTTATATGTGCATTTCAAGCTAGATATGAGGATCCTTCAAACGGCGATAGGGAGTTAAAGATCTATGTCTGTGTATCAATGTGGCTAGTCCAGATATAGTGTTTGAATATGGATTACGGCAAACATTTTTGCATTTTACTTTCCTAGTTTGATTTTGGAATACTTCTAATTTGAATAGATCTTTTGCTACTTTGTGCACATCATCTTTGTATGAAGGCAGGTGGTGAAAACCTTTACTTTTTCTAAATTCACTGATTTCATCTACATACTTTACTGCTTGAGATAATATAGGATACTCGCGTGAATGCTCAATGATACTGTCTTTCGTTTTATATCCTGAACACGACAGTTTAGAATCCCTATTTAGCATCTCAACATATTCATCCAATGCAATATTATTGTTTACGCCACCCTGTATATTCACAAAGCGGTTAGCTATAAGGCGCTCTCTTTGTGAGTTGGAAAGAACTTCTTCAGTCAACGAACTTAACTGGATTGATCCAATTGCATATTTAATTTTATGTGTCTTATTGTATGTTGGCAACTCATATTTGGCAGATCGAACACACCTTTCACCGTCTCCCATATCTACAGCTGTATCTAAATTCTTGTGTAGAATTGTCAATTTAAAAACCATTAACATATAGTCCTGAAGTTCGTCCTTACTTGTGATATTTTCTTTAGAATTACTCTGAAAGTCATTATAGCTGTGAGCTTTTATTTCATGCGTTTTTAGACTGGCCACATATGCATATGTTCTTTCACAGAAATGACATAGCGTCCATTTTCCAAATTTGAGATCCAATAGTTCTCTGGATTTTCAATGTCATCTATAACTTCATGCAAGGATGAACATATATCGGTTGAGTCTTCAAAAAACCATTTTTTTACAATACATGTGCAAACTCCATTCAACCATTCTAATTTCTCTATATTTGTCATTTCTGTGAAATCATCTGGGAACGGCACATTTGGGAAGTTTTCTGACTTTTCTGGAATTGTGTCAATACCAAAATGATTCAAAAACATACTTAATATTATGGCTTCCAATACTGCACAATACAGCATTTTATATGCTCTATATTCATTTTTAACATTTCCCTTTACATTCCTGTAATTTAGCATGTTTCTGTAGAAGGGAACTGACCCTTTATCGGCTGCATTTTCAACACCATATGTCAATTTTGTAATAGCCTGAAAAATCAACAAAAAAAGATAAGCAATCAAATTTCATATATATTTTTATATGTATACTTCAATTTTTAATACAGATTAGAAATGACACTACTTTTGTTTTCATTTACTTAAGATATTTTTTAATGCACACACACACACTATATATTTTAAGATATGATACATTATTGCTCAGTTAATAACAATAAGTTTTCCAATCAAGAGTTGTGAATTTGATCTCTTGCTTAGATTTCATTAGTTCTAATGTTTGAGGAAAGTGAACAAGTGAATGTAAATTATTTATATATATTGAAGTCAATCTCATTTAAACCTGATCTTTTTAAACTCCCAGAAGTTTGTTTGGTCAAATTTTAACCCTTTCTCTCATAAGACAATGTTGCAGTAGACGACTTTGAACATATTTTGTCAAAAAATGGAAAATCTCTTTAATTGAATGGATGACCTATGACTTAAAGTTGAAAACATTGTGGCAAAAGGAGAAATTGCCCTATTTGTGCAATTTATTCTTTTGTCACTATGTTCCCAAAAAGCCTTCTGTTGCAGAGGCATCAGAACACATTCATATGAGGGAAAGGGTAAATGAGATTGTATTGAAGTATACCTCGAGAAAATTCATCAGCCTGTGGAAATCTTCCATTTTCGATATAAACCCTTCCAAGCGTTCACGAGGACTCTCATTATTTTTCATGGCCATTTGTGCACACTGAACTCTTTCATCTGTCAATCTATCACCTGTATAAAAAAAAAAGCAATATTATATCAAGTTTCATTTTGAAAAAGATGCAATTTCTCCTTTTGCCACATTGTTTTCCACTAATTGTCATAATTTTGTCATCCATTCAATTAGGGAGATTTTCCATTTTTTGACAAAATATGTTCAAAGTTGTCTGCTGCAGAATTGTTGTATGATGGAAAGGGTTAATAAGATGACTGTGTAACTGTATTGTTCAACAGCTTGGTAACTTAACCCTTTACCTCATATAGACGCTTTCTGATTCCTCTGAAGCTGATGGCTTTTTGAAAACATTGTGAAAAAGAAGAAATTGCACAAACATGCAATTTCTCCTTTTGCCACAATGTTTTCCCCTTTTAGTCACAAGTTATCCATTCAATTATAGAGATTTCCATATTTTGACAAAAACTGTTCAAAGTCCTCTGCTGCAGAATTGTCGTATAAGGGAAAGGGTTAACCCTTTCCCTCATATAGAAGCTTTATGATGCCTCTGCAGCAGACGGCTCTTTGAAAACATTGTGACAAAAGAAGAAATTGCACAAAACGTGCAATTTCTCCTTTTGCCACAATGTTTTCCACTTTTTGTCATAGATTATCCATTAAATTATAGAGATTTTCTATGTTTTGTCAAAGAATGATCAAAGTCGCCTGCTGCAGAATTGTCTTATGAGGGAAAGGGTTAAGATGAGTATAAGATCAGCAGATTAAAGCTGTGTTATTTGTGCTCTATAAATTTAGATTGAAAACCAGTGCTAAACCCTTTCCAACATAGTCACTTTGTGATGCCTATGTAACAGGTGACTAAAAAAGAAGTGGCAAAAGGAAAAGTTAATATAATGAACATTCATGCTTTTGTCAAAATGTTGTCAACTTTTTCCATTATTGTTCGGACAGATATTTATAGTGAATGTCAATTAATATGTTTGGGTTAATATTTTTAAAAATGACAGCTGCAGATGTGTTGTATTTTGTTCAAGGGTAAGTGGGGTTTAAACATATATATTTTGGCTTGTTTTCCTAAGAACCTTACCTCCAAAGAAAACCGGCTCAACAATTTCTTCATTTACCATTGGCACATACTTCTCTGTCAAATTTTTCAATAGTTGAATGACATCTTGGGTTTTGTTTTCGTTACAGTCAATCAACCCTAGAGGAAACTGAAAGCATACACTTTGATGTATTAGTTAAATTATAACTTGCCCACATAAACAAATCAAGCCAAGCCATTTTACTGAAATATGAAAACTAGGCTTGAGTTATTGTTATTTTGGCTGTTTAATTTAACCCTTTCCGTCATAATGATGATTTCTGATGCCTCTGCAGTGGACAGCTTTTTGAAAACATAGTAACAAAGGAAGACATTGATCAATGCGAGCAATTTCTCCTTTTGCCACAATGTTTTTCATTTTCAGTCATCCATTAAATTATAGATATTTTCTATTTTTTGAAAAAATATGTTCAAATATGCCTTCTGCAGAATTGACATATAAGGGAAAGGGTTAAATTAAATAGCCAAAATGTTATTTAATACACTTATTCCAATAACTCAAGCCTAGTTTTCATATTTCAGTAAAATGGCTTGGCAGACAGCTTTTTGAAAACATAGTTACAAAAGAAGAAATTGCTCAATGCCAGCAATTTCTCCTTTTGCCACATTGTTTTCCATCTTTAGTCATCCATTCAATTATAGATATTTTCTATTTTTTGACAAAGTATGTTCAAATTAGCCTACTGCAGAATTGTCATATGAGGGAAAGGGTTAAATGAAATTATGGATTAAATTGGAATAAAAAATATTATAATAAACATTATAACATTAATGATTTAACACTCAAATAAGCGGAATTGAATGCTGTTCTTTGTTTTTGAGTTGTGTATGTTTATAAAATCAGCATGACAGTAGTGAAATAATCTAAGGAAAGTTAAGAGAAAACTCTGAATTAAATTGTTAAAGTAAAAAAAGGAGTTTACATGATTTTTGGACAAATTCTCATAGGTCACAATGTTTGCCAAAATTATCTGCTGCAGATTAAAAAATTATGTCTGCTTGAGGGAGACATTTTAAATAATTATGTAATGTCACAGAAATAGTTAATGTTTAGTATTTGAAACAGTACCTGCTCTGTTTTAATCCCACAAACATCTGAATATTTATGTTGTAAGTGCTTTGGATATATCTTGTTGAACACCTCATGTATCTGTGGAACATTTTCTATTAACGATGTGGCAACAAGAAATACCAATTCTTTTATTAGCACTTCCTGTTCCCTTACTGATGGAATATAGTGATGGACGTCAAATGCCGACTCGACCTCCTCTAGCTGTAATGCTGGTGTTACTCTGTCAACAATGGCATAAACATTGAACAAGTGGAGGGATTCTGTTTTCCTGTCTGATGTTCTGTAGGACGGCAGAACATCTTTATCCCAGTTGTCACCAATAAGTTGGTACTTTTTGTTGCCACCACTTGACCACTCTGCTTTCAGCTTGAGAATTTCAGCATCAAGCATTCCGTTCCACGATTTTACCTTCCTATGAATAGTCTCTGGACGCACACTTTAAACAAGGTTTGAAAATCTCTCAATTGTCTGTAAATGTACAAATTCAAAACACATACATTAACCCCTTTTCATGTGCAGATGAACTTCGACACATCTGCAAAATCCCTTATTATTTTGCCACAATATTTCATCTTTAGTAATTCATTATATGAAACCTTATTTTTTGCTTTAAGAACAGAAAGTGGTTACTGAAAAACACATTAGTTATGATGCCATGTTCAAATGCACTATTTCTATGTTGTTATTTATAAGACACAACCTGCTGTATAGAACATCTAAGAAAGATATATAATTGAGCCGTTCTCTGACAAAAGGGGTCTTAATGACAATAAGGTAATGACGTCAAAAATGCGCTTTGAACGACGTCATTATACAATATGTATTGTTTACATATCGCCGATGTCACTTGTATACAGTTTTGATATAATCTCAAATATAATTGATATAATCTAAAATATTTTAAAATACTGGCTGCCAAACTTCGATTGCTTCTCAATATTTTATAAATAACATCATGTGCATATATGACGTCAAAACGATGACGTCGTCAATTTTTAATTCTGATCATTAGGCAATAGAAACGATTATGTGAAACTACTCAGGAGGCAATGAGCAATGAATTTTTCAGATAATGTGTAAAAATGATCAAGGTTCATTGTAAGCCCCTAAAACGAAAAATCAAAATGTTTGTCAATAAGACCCCTTTTGTCAGAACGGCCCATATAATTTGACATACCTTCTGTGTACAGCCACCATTAGCCATCACAAAGCCCATCAGGTAATGAGCTGCTGACATTTCTGGCACCTGCTATGTAGTCCCATGGATGCCATAACCATCATCTGTTTGAACGGTTTACACAATGTGTCTCGAGGAATGGGAGTATCACTGATAATTGATTCCAAAATCATACTTAGGCCAGGACATTTTTGTTCAAGCTCATTGAAGAGGTGCACCCAGGAAAATGAAAAAATGCTATCATAATCTGTCTGTCTAAGAATAGAAGCAGAATCTCTTTTACATAGGGTTTTGCATTCACGTTTAATGATATTTGATGCACATTTGATAACATTCAAGGGATTTCCCTGGGCTAGCACATCTAGTATGATTTTTTCACAATTTTTGCCCGTCACCAACGTCTTGCAAATCCTTTTCTGATGCTCTGGCCAGATAAATGATGTTTTTGTTCCACTTGGGTAACGAACAGTAACCTAAATTAGAAATTCATTATGATAGACATACATTCAAATTTATCAAAAACCATAAGTTTCTCATTTTAACACATCAGTTAACATTTTCCCACATGAAGGCACATTTTTGATGCAATAGCAACAGAGGACTTTTGAATACATTGTGGACAAAGGTGAAATTTTTCCTTTGGTCACACTGTTTTCAACTTTATTTAACAAATAAGCTATCTTTTATGATTTTTTTTTGGTTTTTGTCACAATGTTTAAATAGTATTCTGCTGCAAATTTGATGAAAGGGTTAATACTTATTTTATTTATTTTCTTCCTAAAATGAGTTATTTGTTATCTCTACTTCTTTCTCTACTTCTTTCTCATTGTCAATCTGTGCAAATGATCAGTTTTATAATAACTCAAATATATAATCAGCTTTGATTATCACGAAATAATAAAATATGATAACTGTCCTGGATATATCTAGTCACATGTTAATATATTTGTATCAAATGATAATATTTCAGGAGGACTACATGCTCCTCGAAGCCAGTTTTAATTTTTCTAAGAATTACTTTTTACATTTGATTTGGTGTGAAAATGTAATTAACCCCTTCACACTTTTTGATGCCTCTGCAGCAGATGACTTTTTGAAAACATTGCAACAAATAAGAAATTGTTCAAAATGAGTAATTTCTCCTTTTTCCACAATGTTTTCAACTTTTTTAAGCATATATTTATATCTGTATTTATAGAGATTTTCAATGTTTGCATGCACATGTTTCCTAAGTTAATAGCTGTTGCAAAAAAAATTATGTGAGAAAGGGTTTATTAACAATAAAAAAAAATAGGATTATATAAAGAAAATAGAACATTTTAACATTTCAAAGCTGCAGTCTTTGTCTTTAAGATAATATCAAATAGGTTTATGTGAGAAATTTAACATTTAAACAGTAAAATAATCCAAAACAATAAATTAACAACATTTTCAACATTTTAAGAGAAAAACTGAAACATAAACCAGGTGTTTAACAATCATACTTCCACTTCTCCTTGTCCAGGTTTTGTGTTACCAAATGTTATACATGTTTTGGCTTTAGGGGGAGTAACTGATGCTTTCTCTATTAAAAAAACAATCGCCTTTCAATTTTAACTTTGTATATAATTGTGTGTATAATGGGACACTTCTCCTGCTTAAGTTTTGTTTCATTATTATATTTATTATACATGTATAGCCTTAGCATATTGGCCTTAAGGTCAAATGCCTTATTGTTACACTGACATATATTGTATTCATTTAGCTGAGAATATATAGTTTTAGTTTGTTGAATCAAAATAGTTTGTCAATAAATATTTATGGTAAAGATGCATACTGTTAAAAGGTTTGTCAACTGTTATTTTACACATTATTTAACACCTGCTGTATCCTATAAATAAACATGTAAGCATAAAAAAGATTATGCTTAACATGTGTCAATACTCCAAATATTGTGAATGAGTGGTATTAAGTCAAGAATGGTAAGCCTTCTTTCAAATATTACCTTTGTTGGAGAAGAGCAATTTGTTTTGAAGCTTCTAACTGTAAAGGGTGCTTCACACTCACTGCAGGTAACCTCTTGCATGGCTGTGTATGTTGTGGGGAAGACAACAACATCTTCTCACTAATTGTTCGACAACCCTGATTAATCTAAAAAAAAAAAGGTTTCTTAGCTTCACAGAAATCAACCGAAATCAACTTTCACTAACTGAAATCTACTTTTAATGTTATGATTGATGTTGTGGTCTTCACTATAAATCAATTATGACATACATTTGAGTTAACAGTTTCTACATTTGTTAATTGAAATTAAAAATTGCTAATTAGTTTCACAGGGGTTATGAATTTATTGAGTTGATTCTATTTGCCTTTACCAGTATCTCACGAGATATAAAATGTATGAAAATAACTAGAATGTTCAAAGATCATATCAATAAGTTTAAATATTGTGGCATGAATATTTGTTTATATATTAGATATTTTAAATCACTTTCTGTCAGTGAAAGTTAATTTTGTTAAATCTATGACCAGTTAGTGAAAAAGTTTAAAATAAAAATATTTTTTTCTATGTTTAGTTTAATACGACACAACAAGAAAAAATGAAAGTATCAATATATCTCTAATATGAGCCTGCCCATGCAAATTGGAACAACCTAGGTTCAGAACTCAACATGATCAGATCAGACTACATATGCATGAAGCTGATCAATGTTTATTTATTTTACACAATTGTTTTTTATATCAAATATATCTTTGTAAAAAGATTAAGCGAAATAAACAAACTGATGCAATAGTATTCACAAATGCAAATGTCGTACTTTTTGGGGATCGCGAAAAATCACGAATGAAAAAAAATCGTACTATACCTGTTTGACTTTCAATCGGTTGTTTCGAATCTCAGTTCTTATCTTTTCCATCTTTTCTGCAAGCTTTGAATGGTTTTCAAATTTTTTAAAGCATCGTACACAGATGGAATTATCTCCTTCGTCGATATCGCGAACAGTTTTCATCTCTTCGTGTCGCAACACTCCGTTAATTACTACGATACGATCTTTCGTAAGTTTTAATTTCAAATGAAAAGGTTTTTTCTCTTCTCTTCGACCTGTACTCGTTAAAAAAATCTCACGAAACGAAAAACCACACATAAAACATTGATCGTTGAACAAATAAAGTTTCTTTGGCGTAAGTAGAAGATTTGCCTGTTCTACGGACAAATATTCTACGGACGCCATTGTTCTTTTGTTTATTCTAATGCAATCGGAATACTCTATAGTAACCGTGTCGCCTTTTCGTTCTTTCTACATTAGTTACCATACTTGATTCGTACCGACTATTCTGGTAAGCGACAATTTGATTGGCTGACGCAAAGGTCAATCTGAGACGACCAGTATAGGGAGGTCATCAGATCTATATAGAACAGAACAGAATTTTTTTTTTTTTTTTTAATTGACATTAAGCATACAAGCTCATAGTCACATAAAACATACATATAAATATACATACAACAGAAAATGGCATGTCCTTTAATACATACATATATATACATACATAGCATTTTTTTCATATTTTATACATTTTGGTTGAAACGTGAGAATACTTCCGCTTATTTTTACTTATTCCTGGAACATATAGCATCCAGTACTGGTCATATACTAGTATTTCATGTTTTACCTTTCCCTTTCAGAATCTACACACATCCGATGATATTTGTTACAAAAGCATTTATTTATTCCTTGTTTTATTTTATTTTTGAAGTCATTATACGAGTATGCAAGTTTTATAAGATCTGGTTTTAATGAGATTGCTATAATATAGGAAGAGAACTGTGTAATTAACTAATTACTATGAACTACATGATAACTTACATTAAGTAGATCATTTTGAACTACATATTGTGTCACACAGGGGGATCATTTGTTTTGTTAAATGACCAAAGATGTAAAATTTAAAAGTTAAACTATAAGTTAACTAGCATTTGTCAACAGTAAGAGGCATGAGTAAAAAGCATTGTGACAAAAGGAGAAATTGCTTGTATGGAGTATTTTCTTCCTCTGCTTCCATGTTTTCAAAAAGCCGTCTGCTGCAGGCGTCAGAAAGTGTCTATTTGAGGGAAAGGGTGATTGAAATATTATAATTATGTCATGGCGAAACCAGCCTCTGCAAGTTCATGTTTATTAGGTTTAATCTGTATCGACCAAGTTGGAAAGGTTTCTAAAATATATACATTGGATAATGATAATAATCTGCTTTAATTTGTTTCATTTCAAACATTCGCTTTATGTTCACCGAATGAATTCCCTTCCATAAATGCAACTAAAAGATGAATGCTTTCCTTTAAATCACAAAGTAAGTCTAACTGATTTAGATCCATGTAAACCTTTTCACTTGATTTCTTTAAAATTAAAACAGGTTTCCTTCTTCCTTTTTTTTTTTAAAGTTAACGAAAACGATTCACGGAGTTTACATTCTATTTGATTTGTAGACGATGACAATGTTATGTATTCAAAACCTATGTTGTTAAAAAGATGTTGATTAAAATTGATTTCCGCTTGCACCATTTTTTTTTTTTAACAAGGTGCCCACCCCCACATTTATACTACTGTGGTTGTCGTTTGATGTGTGCATGTTTAAATATATATATGTTTTTGTAAATATTAAGTATGCATAATTCTCTCTCTCTGAATACAATGTGCTCGTTATAAATTCCTTGAAATAATTTCATCTTCTGCAACTTCTGATTGGTTAGTTACTTTTTAGAAAAGTCTATTTCTAGAAATGCAAGTTCGAACGTGCGCAATGCATTTTTTTCACTTCCTTATATTTTTCGAACTTTTTTGAGGCTTTAGTCACCTCCCCTTTCACGTTTCTTTTTTCTACAAAAGACATAATGAACTAACTTTCAACTATAATTTGAAGAAGTGAATTGTCACTCATCGTCCTTGCAATAATTCTATTGGTCATCTTTTGTGGAACTCAATAATCCGTGGTGGTTTTTCAAAACATGTTTAAACACTTCGCATCCAAAAGATGTTAAAGAATTTTACACATCACTTCATTCGATCCGAAGATACATCTTTATCACTGAGCATTGCCTCTAAATATGGGAGCAGTGGGTTTAATGACTGTAGCAAGAACAGAAATTAGAAAAAATAACTTCAATATTAGGGTAATTGAAAACTGGAACAAATTACCACCAACAGTAGTTGAAGCACCTACACTCAATAGTTTCAAATCAAGATTAAACAAATATTGGGTTTATCCATATAAATTCAATGCAATATGTTATATGCCTTACTAAGGGTCATTCCAAATACATGTAAATACTATAAGTTAATAGAACAAAGAAAAACTATTAAGTAATTTAAACAAAATCACAAAAAGGGAAAACAACAATAAATGGACCTGTAAAAAGCATTATGCTTATAAGTTTCGACTTATTTGGTCTCGAATACTTTATGAACTTTATGAAAAATATAAATACGTTTATTGTGGAATTTCAGGATTCGGAGCTAAGGTAACTTGTGAGGATTTACCATATCAATTGCTAGATGTTTTAATACCACATATCATTGTACGGCAGGCACCTTATATTCAACATATAGTTAATTTAAGTGAAAAGTTAAGATTAGATTGTAAAACATTAGATTGTAATGCATAAACCGATAGGTCGAACAACACTAACGCGGCTTTTATTGAAATATTTCGAAAGCAAATCAAATCTAAATCTAATCAGTACTTTATTACATGAATTAGGACATTTTCTTTCGAGATTTAAAGCCAACCACAATGATGAATGGTACACAACAACATGTTACCTTGCTGCTATCCTACATGAAACACATAAACAGCATTTAGGCAGAATATTTCCAAATGTAGACCCATTGTCTGTTGCGAAATCTGCTGTGACGTACTAACTCCTTTTACATGTACTAAACCGTCTGCTCCCATTTTCGTGGCGCGCCACAACGCTAACAAAAACGAAAACAAATATATCCCGTAAAGAGTGGACCTAAACAAGTTGTTTTTAACAAAATGGATCGGTTACCTAGCACGTGAATCTCAAATTTTTAACATACCACTTCAAGTCGTCAACCGTTTGCGTGACTTTAGACTCTTGTAAGAAAACGTGACTTTTAGAACAACAATCTCAAGAAAACGGATTTACACGAACTTTGTCTATGAAAGTCTCGTTATGGATAAAATAAGAAGAACGCACTATATAATTCGTTCACGAGTGTTTGAAAATATTTATAAATATAAAGCTTAACAGTTTAAAAGCCATATCTAAGTAATGGTTGCACAAGTTGAAACGACGCAATATTTATACAAATCCGCCAAGTTGAATTGACCCATCATGAACGTACAGTATAAGCGCATTCATCAGAAAATAATGTGTTGGTAACCACTGACCTGAGTTTTAACGGACTCGATCATACAACTAGAACAATGTCTGATTGTTGTTCTTGATAATTAATCAAATACCATTTATTGGTGCGGATAGCGTTACCGTTGTAAATGTCGGGGTCCTCTACCGTCTTCAGTAATATTTTTAATTCCACAATTTCAAGTTGACCTATTTAGTACGTACTGTGTAAGCGTATTCATCATCAAATAAACGACCTTTTAGGGCGTTGAAGTTTCTCTGTTCTAACCGATTCGTTTTACATAGAAATTCTAGGACCGTTCTAATTCCATTTTACCCTCAATTTCTTTCTGACATCGTGAGCTGATTGTTGAGTTTAGCTAAAATATTTTGAAGAATAAAAGAAGAATATTAAAATTACATTTTACTCAAAAATCAAAGGAAAGGTCTCTTTTTTTTTGTAAAACACCTATGTAGCAAATTAAAGCGTCAACTCTGTCCGACATTAGTCGTTATTTCAGCGTTCAAGGGTTAGGGTTAGGCATCGACTACAGCCCTTGCGTTTGTAAGTACCATGCGCATGGAACAAAGTTTGTGAACAATTAACCGGAACTGGACATTACCCTTAATACGCTTATACATCACAAGAAGTAGGTTACTATATACGGAAGAATCCGCTTACACAACACATGTAATATCTTCCGAGTTTGCAGGAATTTCGCTGATTCGTATGATTTTTGGACGGTACTGTCTATAGTCATGTGCATTTTGAGAAATCGTACAACAATTGGCTCCCTGATTACAAACAGTATGACAGAGTAAAGCTGCGAACCAAAAATCGAAATGGCTTTTTTCAAACCTCAACAAAAAAGTAGTGTCAATTATCAGGCAATATAACTGCATTTTCGAAAACATTGGTGAATTAAGATATCTGAATTTTGAAAAAGGACTGTAAAAAGGCAGCATTAGTGGTTAGTATTACGTTTACAATTTTGCGTTGAAGTTTGAATTAATATATTCATAAACAATGTATGAATATATACCAATTGTTTACATGTTTCAATCATAAAGAATTTAATCTTTAGAAACGAAATAATATTGACACTATTAAAATTCATACGTTATTATGTTTCCTAAAATTTCGTTTAATATAAAATCGTAGTACGGCAATTTTGATGATTTCACGTGACATTTTGATTTTTCTTGTTGATCAGGAAGTGGTTTCTTAGATGTTTGGTAGTATTAACAATAATGCCTAACCCCCCTAACTCTAAACGCTTCGATGAAAAACTATCTCCCAACTAATTATCTAGCCAATCGATTCATTTTACTGAAAGAAGATGGTAAGGAACGACAACTCTGCGAAGGAGAACTTGCAACTTCCGTTCAAAATTAAAGTAGAAATCTGACACGCTGCGCTGACGATAGATTGTTATTGTTTTTGTTGAGAAAAGACACATGAAGTTTTATATTGAGGAAGACTGACAGGAAAGAAATGTGTGCACGCCTAAAATGTTCATTTAGTCATCAATCCGTAAAACGTTCGAGGTAGGTCTGTCAATTAAACTGTAATTTGGAGTGGAAAACTTTATTTTTATTTTCGTGCTGTATCGTAACCGGATATAAAAACAAGCTCACATGTATTTCATGTACACGTATGTCTGAAAATAGACCGATTACTGTAGACATTCGCTTGTCCGTTTATCATCTGACATCTGTTAATTATTTAAAAAGGGTGGCATATGAAGGAAAATAAAATATAAAAAATGAAGGACTTCATGATATATTTCTATTTAGGTCTCTGATATATTGTACAAGTGTATAATCGTTATTGTATGTATACACTATTTAGGCTCATTTAAGGACTTAGGAGACAAAAGTGGTTAAGTGATGTGAAAACTGCTTTCAAACTTAAGTGTGTACAATTATTTGTATTGCATGATGATATTATGTAGTATACAAGTTTTATTATTGAAAAGAATGAAGAAATACAATATATATTTATAAATGAATTTTCCAGATTTTGACTATACTTACATGGAGCCTATGCATGATGCTTTGCCAAAAATGTTATTCAATTAACGCACAAAAACATATGTATATTTGTATCAAGTTTGTGTACGCTATGTTATAATTTGTCTAGTGAATCCATGTCTAACTTGACACTCTGCCTTGGCGTCATTTATAATGTTATATTGACATAAAAGTAGTGAGGCTACACTGTTTCTAGGTCTAAATTACATATATATGGTCAGTTAAGACTGGTGAGACTGCATATTATGATACATAGGCTCCTCTGAGTCTTCACTGGATACAGATGCATAATAACCCCAAATAACTTAATGCAGATCAATAATTGTAATGTATCTATTATAAACGGACCATTTTATTATTCAAATCATAGCATACGTATATATTGATAAAAAAAATTGTTTTGCGCAGACAAGTATAGACATCTTGATTATATTTTTTATTGTGCAATCAGTAACTGTATGTATTTTTGTTTCGTTTCAGATCATGGAAATGTTGACAGATTATATCATGCACAATACGCAACATTACTTGTGAAGACGATTCATAATGTCAGTGTATGGGACATTTTTACAACCAACCTTTATGTATTGGAAAAGTTGGGGTATATTAACTGTTATTTCCAGTTTGGTTTTTAGTTAAATCAGAGAAATAAAAGACAAATGGCAAGTCGTGGACGCAACAAGACGGGTAGAGAACAAACACAAAACGACGTTAATGATATTCTTCAAAGCTGGTAACAGCAGCGAGTCGTTGTGACAAGTATTCTGGATGGAAAGTGTTTATTCTGTAAAGGTAACTCGGAAAACAATAACGGAATGGAAGAACAAATATCTAGGCTAGATGTAAACGACACAAATACGAATCAAGGATGCACAATGTGATCTGTTTTTGTTTACTATAATACAGGAAGATAACTAATTAACTAATTACTATGAACAAGAAATTCAAGTAAATCATTTTGAGCTCTAATTTTTAGCTCTACTTGCCAAAGGCCAGAAGGGCTTATGTCGTGGCGATTTGTTTGTGCGTCCGTACGTCCGTAAACAATTTCTTGTTAACACGATACAGTCTTTTGATTGTATCTCAACCAAACTTACACAGTAGTTAGATATCCATGAGAGCTCGGTTCCTTTAAAAAACCAGCCAGATCTGCCAATGCTTGACTGGATTTTGGCCCTTGAAATTGTCAAAATTGCTATAAAAGATTTTGTTAACACGATAGTCTTTATTTTTTTATTGTATCTCAACTAGGGATGGGAACGGTTACAGATATTACTAACCGGTTACTCGTATAATTTAGTAACCGGTTACTCGGTTAACCGTATAGATTCATAGACAATGAATCCGAGTTTTGTTATTGTTGTTCTTCTTTTAACTCGCATTTCCTGGTCATGAATAAATCAGACTAGAACGTTGTTATCGGAACAATCGAGTGTTGCCGTTTTCACAGTTATGTAAACATTCCCGATCGAGGTGTGAATAATTAACTTCTGGTCAGAGACTTGTGACACATTGAAAAGAAAAAAAGGTGAAATACAACTGTGTATATATTTTATCTATTTTTTCGAGTACTCGGTTACTTGAATTACTAACCGATTAATCGAAAAACATACGGTTAACCGATTAATCGCTGCCATCCCTAATCTCAACCAAACTTATACAGTAGTTAGATATCTATGAGAGTTTGGTTCATTTCTAAACAATGGCCAGATCTGCCCATGTATGGCCCTTGAAATTGTCAAAATTGCTATAATACAGCTTGTGAACACAATAGAGCTTCCATTTACTATCTGATCTTCACCAAACTTGGATGGTATTTGAATATTGATGACATATTGGTTCCTTTTTAAACAAGCCAGATCAATGCCAGTAGAGCATAGGCCCTCATGGGCCTCTTGTTTTGACAGAGCTATGCCCCTTTTTAATGGTTAAGTTTTTCATACCAGTCAACATTTTGTCAGAGCTATTTGACATATAGCCTGGAAACATACAACACTTGTTAACCATCTAGGCAAGAGGACATAACTATGTCAAGTATTTTGGTTGAATTATGGCCCTTTATCTCCCAGGTTTGTGAACTGTGAGAGTGATTGGACATACAGCAATGGCTCCTCCTCTTACCACACTGTTTTCAGTCCTATTGCCTAGCTGGGTAGAATCACTCAAAAAACATGAGTATGTGCAAACAAAACGACATTTTAAAGCATGGCGGGCAATTGCTTCTCTTGCCACACTGTGTTCATGTCTATTGCGTAGCTGGGTTGATTCACCCAGGGATCACGAGTGTGTGAACTGACGGGGTGGTATGACGAGAATGATGTGGAAAACGGCCTAAAACACCCAACAATACAAACAAAACGACCTCTGAAAGCAGGGCGGGCAATTGCTCCCTTTGTCACAGTGTGTCAGTACTATTGAGTAGCTGGATTGAATTACCCAGGACGCATGAGTATGTGAACAGTGCGGGTGATTTGACATATATGATGTTGAAACCGGCGTAAAACACCCAACAATACAAACAAAACGAACTTTGAAATCATGATTAGCAATGGCTCAGCTTTCTACACTGTCTTCAGTCCTAACGCATAGCTGGGTTGATTCTCCCAGGTCCCATGAGTTTGTGAACTGTGAGAGTGATTGGACATAAATGCTGTTGAAAACGGCCTAAAACTCCGTACAGTGCACTCAAAACGACCGTTGAAAACATGATGAGCAATTGCTCCTTATACCACACTGTTTTCAGTCTTATCGCGTAGATTGGTTGATTCACCCAGGAAGCATGTGTGTGTGAGCAGTGAGGGGTATTTAACATAAATGCTGTTGAAAACGGCCTAAAACAACCAACAACGCAATCAAGACGACCTTTGAAAACATGATAAGCAATGGGTCCTCTTACCACACTGATTTCAGTCCTATTGCCTAGCTGTGTAGAATCACCCAAAAAACACGAGTATGTGCACTGTGATGGCGATTGGGCATACATGCTGTTGAAAACGGCCTAAAACCCCAACAATGCAAGCAAAACGACCTTTGAAAACATGATGAGCAATGGCTGTTTTTATCACAGTGTTTTCGATAGTTCATTTATATGGAGTGTATGCATGTGGGAACGGGGTTATGGGAAAATCGTTCACTGTACCGCCGAAAGGGATTTGGCCTGCAGAGGTGCGAAGACCCGTGAACAGATACTAACCCTTTCCCACATGCAGCTATTTTATGCCACAGCAACAACTCGCTTCCAAGATCAAAACCCATACAATGCAAACAAAACGACATTTTAGAGCATGGCGGGCAATTGCTTCTCTTGCCACAATGTGTTCAGGTCTATTGCATAGCTGGGTTGATTCACCCAGGGATCACGAGTGTGTGAACTGACGGGGTGGTATGACTTGAATGATGTGGAAATCGGCGTAAAACACCCAACAATACAAACAAAACCACCTCTGAAAGCAGGGCGGGCAATTGCTCCCTTTGTCACAGTGTGTTCAGTACGATTGAGTAGCTGGGTTGAATCACCCAGGACGCATGAGTATGTGAACTGTGCGTGTGATTTGACATATATGATGTTGAAAACGGCGTAAAACACCCAACAATACAAACAAAACGACCTTTGAAATCATGATTAGCAATGGCTCCTCTTTCCACACTGTTTTCAGTCCTAACGCATAGCTGGGTTGAATCACCCAGGACGCATGGGTATGTGAACAGTGCGTGCGATTTGACATATATGATGTTGAAAACGGCGTAAAATACCCAACAACGCAAACAAACATGAGAATGTGCAAACAAAACGACATTTTAAAGCATGGCGGGCAATTGCTTCTCTTGTCACCATGTGTTCAGGTCTATTGCATAGCTGGGTTGATTCACCCAGGGATCACGAGTGTGTGAACTGACGGGGTGGTATGACTGGAATGATGTGGAAAACGGCCTAAAACACCCAACAATACAAACAAAACGAACTTTGAAATCATGATTAGCAATGGCTCATCTTTCTACACTGTCTTCAGTCCTAACGCATAGCTGGGTTGATTCTCCCAGGTCCCATGAGTGTGTGAACTGTGAGAGTGATTGGACATAAATGCTGTTGAAAACGGCCTAAAACTCCGTACAGTGCACTCAAAACGACCGTTGAAAACATGATGAGCAATTGCTCCTTAGTTTAAACTTATTTATTTTAAATCGATTGCGAAACAAGCTTTAAGCTTATATATTAATCACGCTCGATGTCTGCTTCCTGGATACTTAACCAGTACTCGCGCCGATTGTGTGGAAAAATCCCAAAGTCAGGACCCGCTCATCACGGGACTCGAACCAGGGACCTTTGATGTGAGAGGCCGACGCTTTACCTCTGCACCACTGTTTTCCACAATTGCTCCTTATACCACACTGTTTTCAGTCTTATCGCGTAGATTGGTCGATTCACCCAGGAAGCATGTGTGTGTGAGCAGTGAGGGGTATTTAACATACATGCTGTTGAAAACGGCCTAAAACAACCAACAACGCAATCAAAACGACCTTTGAAAACATGATAAGCAATGGGTCCTCTTACCACACTGATTTCAGTCCTATTGCCAAGCTGTGTAGAATCACCCAAAAAACACGAGTATGTGCACTGTGATGGCGATTGGGCATACATGCTGTTGAAAACGGCCTAAAACCCCAACAATGCAAGCAAAACGACCTTTGAAAACATGATGAGCAATGGCTGTTTTTATCACAGTGTTTTCGATAGTTCATTTATATGGAGTGTATGCATGTGGGAACGGGGTTATGGGAAAATCGTTCACTGTACCACCGAAAGGGATTTGGCCTGCAGAGGTGCGAAGACCCGTGAACAGATACTAACCCTTTACCACATGCAGCTATTTTATGCCACAGCAACAACTCGCTTCCAAGATCAAAACCCATACAATGCAAACAAAACGACATTTTAGAGCATGGAGGGCAATTGCTTCTCTTGCCACAATGTGTTCAGGTCTATTGCATAGCTGGGTTGATTCACCCAGGGATCACGAGTGTGTGAACTGACGGGGTGGTATGACTTGAATGATGTGGAAATCGGCCTAAAACACCCAACAATACAAACAAAACGACCTCTGAAAGCAGGGCGGGCAATTGCTCCCTTTGTCACAGTGTGTTCAGTACGATTGAGTAGCTGGGTTGAATCACCCAGGACGCATGAATATGTGAACAGTGCGTGTGATTTGACATATATGATGTTGAAAAACGGCGTAAAACACCCAACAATACAAACAAAGCGACCTTTGAAATCATGATTAGCAATGGCTCCTCTTTCCACACTGTTTTCAGTCCTAACGCATAGCTGGGTTGAATCACCCAGGACGCATGGGTATGTGAACAGTCCGTGCGATTTGACATATCTGATGTAGAAAACGGCGTAAAACACTCAACAACGCAATCGAAACGACCTCTGAAGACATGATGAGCAATGGCTCCTCCTCTTACCACACTGTTTTCAGTCCTATTGCCTAGCTGGGTAGAATCACTCAAAAAACATGAGTATGTGCAAACAAAACGACATTTTAAAGCATGGCGGGCAATTGCTTCTCTTGCCACAATGTGTTCAGGTCTATTGCATAGCTGGGTTGATTCACCCAGGGATCACGAGTGTGTGAACTGACGGGGTGGTATGACTGGAATGAGGTGGAAAACGGCCTAAAACACCCAACAATACAAACAAAACGACCTCTGAAAGCAGGGCGGGCAATTGCTCTTTTTGTCACAGTGTGTTCAGTACTATTGAGTAGCTGGATTGAATTACCCAGGACGCATGAGTATGTGAACAGTGCGGGTGATTTGACATGTATGATGTTGAAACCGGCGTAAAACACCCAACAATACAAACAAAACGAACTTTGAAATCATGATTAGCAATGGCTCATCTTTCTACACTGTCTTCAGTCCTAACGCATAGCTGGGTTGATTCTCCCAGGTTCCATGAGTGTGTGAACTGTGAGAGTGATTGGACATAAATGCTGTTGAAAACGGCCTAAAACTCCGTACAGTGCACTCAAAACGACCGTTGAAAACATGATGAGCAAATGCTCCTTATACCACACTATTTGTTCAGTCTTATCGCGTAGATTGGTTGATTCACCCAGGAAGCATGTGTGTGTGAGCAGTGAGGGGTATTTAACATAAATGCTGTTGAAAACGGCCTAAAACAACCAACAACGCAATCAAAACGACCTTTGAAAACATGATAAGCAATGGGTCCTCTTACCACACTGATTTCAGTCCTATTGCCTAGCTGTGTAGAATCACCCAAAAAACACGAGTATGTGCACTGTGATGGCGATTGGGCATACATGCTGTTGAAAACGGCCTAAAACCCCAACAATGCGAGCAAAACGACCTTTGAAAACATGATGAGCAATGGCTGTTTTTATCACAGTGTTTTCGATAGTTCATTTATATGGAGTGTATGCATGTGGGAACGGGGTTATGGGAAAATCGTTCACTGTACCGCCGAAAGGGATTTGGCCTGCAGAGGTGCGAAGACCCGTGAACAGATACTAACCCTTTCCCACATGCAGCTATGTTATGCCTCTTTCCACACTTATTTAGTAATGCAACAACTCGCTTCCAATATCAAAACCCATACAATGCAAACAAAACGACATTTTAAAGCATGGCGAGCAATTGCTTCTCTTGCCACAATGTGTTCAGGTCTATTGCATAGCTGGGTTGATTCACCCAGGGATCACGAGTGTGTGAACTGACGGGGTGGTATGACTTGAATGATGTGGAAATCGGCGTAAAACACCCAACAATACAAACAAAACCACCTCTGAAAGCAGGGCGGGCAATTGCTCCCTTTGTCACAGTGTGTTCAGTACGATTGAGTAGCTGGGTTGAATCACCCAGGACGCATGAGTATGTGAACTGTGCGTGTGATTTGACATATATGATGTTGAAAACGGCGTAAAACACCCAACAATACAAACAAAACGACCTTTGAAATCATGATTAGCAATGGCTCCTCTTTCCACACTGTTTTCAGTCCTAACGCATAGCTGGGTTGAATCACCCAGGACGCATGGGTATGTGAACAGTGCGTGCGATTTGACATATATGATGTTGAAAACGGCGTAAAATACCCAACAACGCAAACAAACATGAGAATGTGCAAACAAAACGACATTTTAAAGCATGGCGGGCAATTGCTTCTCTTGTCACCATGTGTTCAGGTCTATTGCATAGCTGGGTTGATTCACCCAGGGATCACGAGTGTGTGAACTGACGGGGTGGTATGACTGGAATGATGTGGAAAACGGCCTAAAACACCCAACAATACAAACAAAACGAACTTTGAAATCATGATTAGCAATGGCTCATCTTTCTACACTGTCTTCAGTCCTAACGCATAGCTGGGTTGATTCTCCCAGGTCCCATGAGTGTGTGAACTGTGAGAGTGATTGGACATAAATGCTGTTGAAAACGGCCTAAAACTCCGTACAGTGCACTCAAAACGACCGTTGAAAACATGATGAGCAATTGCTCCTTAGTTTAAACTTATTTATTTTAAATCGATTGCGAAACAAGCTTTAAGCTTATATATTAATCACGCTCGATGTCTGCTTCCTGGATACTTAACCAGTACTCGCGCCGATTGTGTGGAAAAATCCCAAAGTCAGGACCCGCTCATCACGGGACTCGAACCAGGGACCTTTGATGTGAGAGGCCGACGCTTTACCTCTGCACCACTGTTTTCCACAATTGCTCCTTATACCACACTGTTTTCAGTCTTATCGCGTAGATTGGTCGATTCACCCAGGAAGCATGTGTGTGTGAGCAGTGAGGGGTATTTAACATACATGCTGTTGAAAACGGCCTAAAACAACCAACAACGCAATCAAAACGACCTTTGAAAACATGATAAGCAATGGGTCCTCTTACCACACTGATTTCAGTCCTATTGCCAAGCTGTGTAGAATCACCCAAAAAACACGAGTATGTGCACTGTGATGGCGATTGGGCATACATGCTGTTGAAAACGGCCTAAAACCCCAACAATGCAAGCAAAACGACCTTTGAAAACATGATGAGCAATGGCTGTTTTTATCACAGTGTTTTCGATAGTTCATTTATATGGAGTGTATGCATGTGGGAACGGGGTTATGGGAAAATCGTTCACTGTACCACCGAAAGGGATTTGGCCTGCAGAGGTGCGAAGACCCGTGAACAGATACTAACCCTTTACCACATGCAGCTATTTTATGCCACAGCAACAACTCGCTTCCAAGATCAAAACCCATACAATGCAAACAAAACGACATTTTAGAGCATGGCGGGCAATTGCTTCTCTTGCCACAATGTGTTCAGGTCTATTGCATAGCTGGGTTGATTCACCCAGGGATCACGAGTGTGTGAACTGACGGGGTGGTATGACTTGAATGATGTGGAAATCGGCCTAAAACACCCAACAATACAAACAAAACGACCTCTGAAAGCAGGGCGGGCAATTGCTCCCTTTGTCACAGTGTGTTCAGTACGATTGAGTAGCTGGGTTGAATCACCCAGGACGCATGAATATGTGAACAGTGCGTGTGATTTGACATATATGATGTTGAAAACGGCGTAAAACACCCAACAATACAAACAAAGCGACCTTTGAAATCATGATTAGCAATGGCTCCTCTTTCCACACTGTTTTCAGTCCTAACGCATAGCTGGGTTGAATCACCCAGGACGCATGGGTATGTGAACAGTCCGTGCGATTTGACATATCTGATGTAGAAAACGGCGTAAAACACTCAACAACGCAATCGAAACGACCTCTGAAGACATGATGAGCAATGGCTCCTCCTCTTACCACACTGTTTTCAGTCCTATTGCCTAGCTGGGTAGAATCACTCAAAAAACATGAGTATGTGCAAACAAAACGACATTTTAAAGCATGGCGGGCAATTGCTTCTCTTGCCACAATGTGTTCAGGTCTATTGCATAGCTGGGTTGATTCACCCAGGGATCACGAGTGTGTGAACTGACGGGGTGGTATGACTGGAATGAGGTGGAAAACGGCCTAAAACACCCAACAATACAAACAAAACGACCTCTGAAAGCAGGGCGGGCAATTGCTCCTTTTGTCACAGTGTGTTCAGTACTATTGAGTAGCTGGATTGAATTACCCAGGACGCATGAGTATGTGAACAGTGCGGGTGATTTGACATGTATGATGTTGAAACCGGCGTAAAACACCCAACAATACAAACAAAACGAACTTTGAAATCATGATTAGCAATGGCTCATCTTTCTACACTGTCTTCAGTCCTAACGCATAGCTGGGTTGATTCTCCCAGGTTCCATGAGTGTGTGAACTGTGAGAGTGATTGGACATAAATGCTGTTGAAAACGGCCTAAAACTCCGTACAGTGCACTCAAAACGACCGTTGAAAACATGATGAGCAATTGCTCCTTATACCACACTATTTGTTCAGTCTTATCGCGTAGATTGGTTGATTCACCCAGGAAGCATGTGTGTGTGAGCAGTGAGGGGTATTTAACATAAATGCTGTTGAAAACGGCCTAAAACAACCAACAACGCAATCAAAACGACCTTTGAAAACATGATAAGCAATGGGTCCTCTTACCACACTGATTTCAGTCCTATTGCCTAGCTGTGTAGAATCACCCAAAAAACACGAGTATGTGCACTGTGATGGCGATTGGGCATACATGCTGTTGAAAACGGCCTAAAACCCCAACAATGCAAGCAAAACGACCTTTGAAAACATGATGAGCAATGGCTGTTTTTATCACAGTGTTTTCGATAGTTCATTTATATGGAGTGTATGCATGTGGGAACGGGGTTATGGGAAAATCGTTCACTGTACCGCCGAAAGGGATTTGGCCTGCAGAGGTGCGAAGACCCGTGAACAGATACTAACCCTTTCCCACATGCAGCTATGTTATGCCTCTTTCCACACTTATTTAGTAATGCAACAACTCGCTTCCAATATCAAAACCCATACAATGCAAACAAAACGACATTTTAAAGCATGGCGAGCAATTGCTTCTCTTGCCACAATGTGTTCAGGTCTATTGCATAGCTGGGTTGATTCACCCAGGGATCACGAGTGTGTGAACTGACGGGGTGGTATGACTTGAATGATGTGGAAATCGGCGTAAAACACCCAACAATACAAACAAAACCACCTCTGAAAGCAGGGCGGGCAATTGCTCCCTTTGTCACAGTGTGTTCAGTACGATTGAGTAGCTGGGTTGAATCACCCAGGACGCATGAGTATGTGAACTGTGCGTGTGATTTGACATATATGATGTTGAAAACGGCGTAAAACACCCAACAATACAAACAAAACGACCTTTGAAATCATGATTAGCAATGGCTCCTCTTTCCACACTGTTTTCAGTCCTAACGCATAGCTGGGTTGAATCACCCAGGACGCATGGGTATGTGAACAGTGCGTGCGATTTGACATATATGATGTTGAAAACGGCGTAAAATACCCAACAACGCAAACAAACATGAGAATGTGCAAACAAAACGACATTTTAAAGCATGGCGGGCAATTGCTTCTCTTGTCACCATGTGTTCAGGTCTATTGCATAGCTGGGTTTATTCACCCAGGGATCACGAGTGTGTGAACTGACGGGGTGGTATGACTGGAATGATGTGGAAAACGGCCTAAAACACCCAACAATACAAACAAAACGAACTTTGAAATCATGATTAGCAATGGCTCATCTTTCTACACTGTCTTCAGTCCTAACGCATAGCTGGGTTGATTCTCCCAGGTCCCATGAGTGTGTGAACTGTGAGAGTGATTGGACATAAATGCTGTTGAAAACGGCCTAAAACTCCGTACAGTGCACTCAAAACGACCGTTGAAAACATGATGAGCAATTGCTCCTTAGTTTAAACTTATTTATTTTAAATCGATTGCGAAACCAGCTTTAAGCTTATATTAATCACGCTCGATGTCTGCTTCCTGGATACTTAACCAGTACTCGCGCCGATTGTGTGGAAAAATCCCAAAGTCAGGACCCGCTCATCACGGGACTCGAACCAGGGACCTTTGATGTGAGAGGCCGACGCTTTACCTCTGCACCACTGTCTTCCACAATTGCTCCTTATACCACACTGTTTTCAGTCTTATCGCGTAGATTGGTCGATTCACCCAGGAAGCATGTGTGTGTGAGCAGTGAGGGGTATTTAACATACATGCTGTTGAAAACGGCCTAAAACAACCAACAACGCAATCAAAACGACCTTTGAAAACATGATAAGCAATGGGTCCTCTTACCACACTGATTTCAGTCCTATTGCCAAGCTGTGTAGAATCACCCAAAAAACACGAGTATGTGCACTGTGATGGCGATTGGGCATACATGCTGTTGAAAACGGCCTAAAACCCCAACAATGCAAGCAAAACGACCTTTGAAAACATGATGAGCAATGGCTGTTTTTATCACAGTGTTTTCGATAGTTCATTTATATGGAGTGTATGCATGTGGGAACGGGGTTATGGGAAAATCGTTCACTGTACCACCGAAAGGGATTTGGCCTGCAGAGGTGCGAAGACCCGTGAACAGATACTAACCCTTTACCACATGCAGCTATTTTATGCCACAGCAACAACTCGCTTCCAAGATCAAAACCCATACAATGCAAACAAAACGACATTTTAGAGCATGGCGGGCAATTGCTTCTCTTGCCACAATGTGTTCAGGTCTATTGCATAGCTGGGTTGATTCACCCAGGGATCACGAGTGTGTGAACTGACGGGGTGGTATGACTTGAATGATGTGGAAATCGGCCTAAAACACCCAACAATACAAACAAAACGACCTCTGAAAGCAGGGCGGGCAATTGCTCCCTTTGTCACAGTGTGTTCAGTACGATTGAGTAGCTGGGTTGAATCACCCAGGACGCATGAATATGTGAACAGTGCGTGTGATTTGACATATATGATGTTGAAAACGGCGTAAAACACCCAACAATACAAACAAAGCGACCTTTGAAATCATGATTAGCAATGGCTCCTCTTTCCACACTGTTTTCAGTCCTAACGCATAGCTGGGTTGAATCACCCAGGACGCATGGGTATGTGAACAGTCCGTGCGATTTGACATATCTGATGTAGAAAACGGCGTAAAACACTCAACAACGCAATCGAAACAACCTCTGAAGACATGATGAGCAATGGCTCCTCCTCTTACCACACTGTTTTCAGTCCTATTGCCTAGCTGGGTAGAATCACTCAAAAAACATGAGTATGTGCAAACAAAACGACATTTTAAAGCATGGCGGGCAATTGCTTCTCTTGCCACAATGTGTTCAGGTCTATTGCATAGCTGGGTTGATTCACCCAGGGATCACGAGTGTGTGAACTGACGGGGTGGTATGACTGGAATGAGGTGGAAAACGGCCTAAAACACCCAACAATACAAACAAAACGACCTCTGAAAGCAGGGCGGGCAATTGCTCCTTTTGTCACAGTGTGTTCAGTACTATTGAGTAGCTGGATTGAATTACCCAGGACGCATGAGTATGTGAACAGTGCGGGTGATTTGACATGTATGATGTTGAAACCGGCGTAAAACACCCAACAATACAAACAAAACGAACTTTGAAATCATGATTAGCAATGGCTCATCTTTCTACACTGTCTTCAGTCCTAACGCATAGCTGGGTTGATTCTCCCAGGTTCCATGAGTGTGTGAACTGTGAGAGTGATTGGACATAAATGCTGTTGAAAACGGCCTAAAACTCCGTACAGTGCACTCAAAACGACCGTTGAAAACATGATGAGCAATTGCTCCTTATACCACACTATTTGTTCAGTCTTATCGCGTAGATTGGTTGATTCACCCAGGAAGCATGTGTGTGTGAGCAGTGAGGGGTATTTAACATAAATGCTGTTGAAAACGGCCTAAAACAACCAACAACGCAATCAAAACGACCTTTGAAAACATGATAAGCAATGGGTCCTCTTACCACACTGATTTCAGTCCTATTGCCTAGCTGTGTAGAATCACCCAAAAAACACGAGTATGTGCACTGTGATGGCGATTGGGCATACATGCTGTTGAAAACGGCCTAAAACCCCAACAATGCAAGCAAAACGACCTTTGAAAACATGATGAGCAATGGCTGTTTTTATCACAGTGTTTTCGATAGTTCATTTATATGGAGTGTATGCATGTGGGAACGGGGTTATGGGAAAATCGTTCACTGTACCGCCGAAAGGGATTTGGCCTGCAGAGGTGCGAAGACCCGTGAACAGATACTAACCCTTTCCCACATGCAGCTATGTTATGCCTCTTTCCACACTTATTTAGTAATGCAACAACTCGCTTCCAATATCAAAACCCATACAATGCAAACAAAACGACATTTTAAAGCATGGCGAGCAATTGCTTCTCTTGCCACAATGTGTTCAGGTCTATTGCATAGCTGGGTTGATTCACCCAGGGATCACGAGTGTGTGAACTGACGGGGTGGTATGACTTGAATGATGTGGAAATCGGCGTAAAACACCCAACAATACAAACAAAACCACCTCTGAAAGCAGGGCGGGCAATTGCTCCCTTTGTCACAGTGTGTTCAGTACGATTGAGTAGCTGGGTTGAATCACCCAGGACGCATGAGTATGTGAACTGTGCGTGTGATTTGACATATATGATGTTGAAAACGGCGTAAAACACCCAACAATACAAACAAAACGACCTTTGAAATCATGATTAGCAATGGCTCCTCTTTCCACACTGTTTTCAGTCCTAACGCATAGCTGGGTTGAATCACCCAGGACGCATGGGTATGTGAACAGTGCGTGCGATTTGACATATATGATGTTGAAAACGGCGTAAAATACCCAACAACGCAAAGAAACATGAGAATGTGCAAACAAAACGACATTTTAAAGCATGGCGGGCAATTGCTTCTCTTGTCACCATGTGTTCAGGTCTATTGCATAGCTGGGTTGATTCACCCAGGGATCACGAGTGTGTGAACTGACGGGGTGGTATGACTGGAATGATGTGGAAAACGGCCTAAAACACCCAACAATACAAACAAAACGAACTTTGAAATCATGATTAGCAATGGCTCATCTTTCTACACTGTCTTCAGTCCTAACGCATAGCTGGGTTGATTCTCCCAGGTCCCATGAGTGTGTGAACTGTGAGAGTGATTGGACATAAATGCTGTTGAAAACGGCCTAAAACTCCGTACAGTGCACTCAAAACGACCGTTGAAAACATGATGAGCAATTGCTCCTTAGTTTAAACTTATTTATTTTAAATCGATTGCGAAACAAGCTTTAAGCTTATATATTAATCACGCTCGATGTCTGCTTCCTGGATACTTAACCAGTACTCGCGCCGATTGTGTGGAAAAATCCCAAAGTCAGGACCCGCTCATCACGGGACTCGAACCAGGGACCTTTGATGTGAGAGGCCGACGCTTTACCTCTGCACCACTGTTTTCCACAATTGCTCCTTATACCACACTGTTTTCAGTCTTATCGCGTAGATTGGTCGATTCACCCAGGAAGCATGTGTGTGTGAGCAGTGAGGGGTATTTAACATACATGCTGTTGAAAACGGCCTAAAACAACCAACAACGCAATCAAAACGACCTTTGAAAACATGATAAGCAATGGGTCCTCTTACCACACTGATTTCAGTCCTATTGCCAAGCTGTGTAGAATCACCCAAAAAACACGAGTATGTGCACTGTGATGGCGATTGGGCATACATGCTGTTGAAAACGGCCTAAAACCCCAACAATGCAAGCAAAACGACCTTTGAAAACATGATGAGCAATGGCTGTTTTTATCACAGTGTTTTCGATAGTTCATTTATATGGAGTGTATGCATGTGGGAACGGGGTTATGGGAAAATCGTTCACTGTACCACCGAAAGGGATTTGGCCTGCAGAGGTGCGAAGACCCGTGAACAGATACTAACCCTTTACCACATGCAGCTATTTTATGCCACAGCAACAACTCGCTTCC